>JAIEZT010001243.1:14086698-14291698 GCA_019594935.1 Periophthalmus modestus
GAATGTGAGCAAAATTTGCCTTACCCCAGTACAGCTTTATTGTATAAGCAGCTTTTGACCTCAAAATATGTCCACTGCGTGCTTTCTGCCTCGGATTATAAACCATTTTACTGTCCAGCAATCAGGAAGTGTGCAGTCAGAATGCTAGTTGTCGCTGATGTTCTCTCTGAAACTGAGAAAACCAAATCAAGTCTACATCAGGAATAAACCAGGACTGAACCAGGACCAAATCATCCCTTATGGTCCTAGCGGGGCTGCGTGCTGCAGCTGCACCCCTGCTCGTGAACACGTTATGTGGGGCAGCAGGCTCCATTCGCCCCCCTCAGAGACCCGGGCTTAAAACGATGCTCTTTTTAGTCCTGATTCTGGTTCTTTAGCCCTCCGCGAGTCCCAGCGCGCGGGTGAATGAGGAGACGGCTTAGCTCCTCTGGCTGATAGCGGAGAGTGTGGTGCATTGAGAATAACAGACTACGTGTTGATTCTGCGCGGCTAGCATAATGGTACATCAGAGGCTAAGGTTTGTGTGTATTGGGGTAGTGTGATGAAATGGATGGATGAAAAGATAGATACATAGATACAAGGGTAGATCTAAGTCTTAAGTCTCCTATTATACATGAAGACAGGAGCGCAAGGGACTCACAGTTGCTCTGGCTCTAGACCTAGATTAGTTAGTCCTGTAGTTTAGTCCATCTTGAATCATGTTCTCTATCTGGTTTGGTCCTGTTTTAGTCCTGGGTTAGACCTACATTAGACCTGGATTAGATCTGGGTTGGCCTGGGTTAGTGCTGGGTTAGTCCTGGTTTAGACCTGGGTTAGTCCTGGGTTAGACATGGGTTAGACATGGTTTAACCCTGGTTTAGTCATGATTTTAGTTAGTCCTGAATGAGACCTGGTTTAGTTCTGGTTTATACCCCTTCTGGGTCTGCATGAGGTTTAAACTGGGTTTAGCCTATTTAGTCCAGTTTTAGATGTAATTTAATAATGCTTTATTCCTATACTGTTGCAATCTAATCCTGGTTTAGTCCATGTTTAGTCCTTGTTTAGTCCTTGTTTAGTCCTTGTTTAGTCCTGCTTTAGTTCTGGCTGGTTTAATCCTGGCTTAAACCAGGTTTAGACGTGGTTTAGACCTCTTCTAGATTGCTGTCTAATCTTAGTTAGACCTAGTTTAGTCCTGTTTTAGATGTAATATAATCTTGCTTCAGACCGCTACAGTTGTGGTGTAGACCTAGTTTAGTCCTGGTTAAGATCTGGCTAAAGACCTCACATAGTTTCCCCTTGTTTAGCCCTGGTTTAGTCTAGTTTTAGTCCTACTTTTAATCTACCTAGTCCTGAAAGTCAAACACAATCTCCTCAGCTGTATGTGTGAAATGGAACAATGCAATGTTCTGTATTGACCAGCAGGGGGAGATGTACTGTCTGCAGACTCCCAGCACCAGACCAGAGCAGAGCAAAGAGATAAGTCCTCGTATGACCTCCACTTCTCAGGCTGCAGAAAAGACATATCTTATGATTTGAAACATGACATAAAATGTGTCTACAGACTGCAGTCTAGACCGGTCAGGAGTTTGAACCAGGGGTCAGGGGAGGAGGGGAGGGGTAGGGCAGGCAAGCAGGAATTTGGGGTTAAAATAAAGAAGAAGAAGAAGAAGGAAAAAAAAGAGGTATGCATTCTGAGTGACAAAGGAGACTACATTAGTTATTGAGATTTTAAATAATCTTTAATATTTTCAGATTTTCAAATTGGAGACAAAGTTTGGGACAATAGTGTAAAAAAGAAGATTTAATTCTAGTTTAGTCCTGGTTTATTCTCAGTTTAGTCTCAGTTGAGTCTCAGTTTAATTCTGATGTAGACTTTGTTTTAGTCCAGTTCTAGTCCAATTCTAGTCCAGTTCTAGTCCTGGTTTAGTCCTGGTTTAGTCCTGGTTTAGTCCTGGTTTAGTCCTGGTTTAGTCCTGGTTTAGTCCTGGTTTAGTCCTGGTTTAGTCCTGGTTCAGACCTGGTTCAGACCTGGTTCAGACCTGGTTCAGACCTGGTTTAATCCTGATAAACTTAGTTTAGTCCAGTTTTAGTCCTGGTTAAGTTCTGATTTAGTCCTGGTTTAGTCCTGATTTAGTCCTGGTTTAGTCATATACACATGGGCCTGTGTAGTCTAAGTGGCAAAGAAGAAAACTGCATTAGTTATAGAGGGATGATGATAATTTTTCACAATTTTAAAATACTTTTTTCTCCCCCAGTTTTTTCAAACTGGGGATAAAAGTAAGGACAAAAATGTCTCGATCACACAGGGGGAAGGGGGCAGGAATTTGGTATTCAAACATGTGTAAAAAGGAGGTATGCATTCAGAATAGCACAGGAGGAAACTGCATTAGTTATAGAGATTTAACATTTTTTCACAATTTTAAAATACGTTTTTTTATGTTTTTCAAATAGGGGACAGCATTTACAAGAAAGGTATTGATCTCACAGTGAAAAAAAGAACAATTATATGTACATGTAGCAAGAAAACATACGATGCAAGAAAAAGGAGAATTAAAGCTGCAAGTGGCAATAATGGCCCAAGTGGCAATAATGGTGCAGTGTGCCATTGTGTCAAGTAGCCATGTGCTTTTGTCTTAGTTGTTTATCTTTGGATTCTGCACCAGTGGATACATTTTGAGCTGTCTTGGCCAATGCCCGTGTGTGTAAGACATTTTAAAATGTTTTTTGTAGGAGTCTTTGTGCCCCTGGTGGCCAACCATGAAAAATTACCCATGTCAAAACAAATCCAATCATTTTAGAGATGTCTATGGTAGGGGCCACTATGGTGAAAAATGACCCACATCCATAATATTTTTTTCATCTTGTCTTGCATAGATTTTAATCCCCAAGTTTCATGAGAAAACAAAAATGTTGACATCCTACGTCTATGGTAGGGGGCGCTCTAGTGTTCAGTTTGATTAGAAGTCATAGTCCATTACCTTCTGCCCCCGATCGCATATCTGATTTTTTGAGTTTGAGCTCTCTAGGTCAATGCCGGGGTTGTGAGAAGTCATTAAAAAAACAGGAAATGAAGGTGTTTTTCGCCAGTGTACTACCGGCAAACTGTAAGGAATCTCCCAAAAACATAGATCACCTTTGTGAACCCATGTGTCTAAATGTGGCATGTGAAATCTGAGCTCATTTAGACCTAAAACCTAAGACTACATAACCAGTCCAAGATTTGGCAAATTTTTAATTTTCAATCCAATAGAGCCAGCTTTCTGTCCATCATAGGGGAGTTTGATGAATGACTTTTGACATTCAGAGAGTGAATAATGCAACGGAACCAGCGAAAAAAAAAAACAACAAAAAAAAAAAAAAAAGAAGAAACCCACAAAGAACGATGTCCCTTACCCTTAATTTGAATGGCTTGAGCCAATAAAAAGAACACGTGAACACGTAAATAATAGTAATAAAAGATCAAAAAAACTCGACAAAGACTCACTTTGTAACAGCTGCTATTTTATTTATAATGTACTTGACATTTGAAGACAAATCTCAAAGTGCTACAGTAAAAGGTCATGGTGCAGTTTGTTCCGTGCATACTGTACGCTGACAGCATGTAAGCAAGAGTTTATTTTCTAAAATTAGGTGCACTTTTCTAAGTTGTTAATTTCACAATCGTGTTTCTAATGACGTTTCTTTTAAATCTGTTTCCCGCCAAAAAAAAAAAAATCTATTAATCTGGCAGTGGAACATATTAAACAATGATGAACAAATGTTTTTAATTTTAATTTCTATACATATATTTTGAGCCGTCTCAGACAATGCCCGTGTGTGTAAGACAGTTTTAAATTATTTTTTGTCGTCTTTGTGCCCCTGGTGGCAAACCGTGAAAAATTACCCATGTCTGTCAGGTTTTTTTGTTGTTGACATGCATTGAATTTAATAGCCCAAATTTAAACATATCCGATCATTTTAGAGACTGATCAGAATTTTAATGTGTTTGCAGTGGGTTATTCCTTACTTAGCTTATGCATTCTGAGCATCCCAATTATTCACAGCGATGAGTTTATAAGCACTTTTGCTGGTAAGACTAAGACAGACAATAAACCGCTTTACAATTCGATGCATACACTACACAGCGGACTTTTTTTTTTTAACCTCAAGAGCTGCTTATACAATATATCTCTAATGGGGTAAGACAAATGTTATTTATTATCGTTACTTATTGTTATTACATTTTAATACAAAATGTGGTACGGCCCCTTTAAAAGAAAGAAGCTGTATATACGTTTGCCTACCACCTGTATTCATTCAAAGTAATTATTTCTCCCTCTTTTCTGTGTGTGTTCTGTTTAGGATTCTTGGCCTTTCCCCTGACCCCGCGGCCAGAGCTTGAGGAGGGGGTTAAAGTGTAATCCTGGTCCTGTGACACAAAGGCTTGGCCCCTGGGAGCCCGGAGGCCAACACATTTTCAGAATTGCACAGCTAGAGCAAAGGCTATACTGTCTATCCAAAAACCACACACTCAACAGAAGGAGGGCTGGAGAGTAGAAAGCCTGGACGTGTTAATATCAGGATAAATCATTCATTAATGCTGCACAATGTAATTTTTTGACGGTGGATCCATCAACTCCTTGTCTCTATGGAGATGTTACTGCTTTGCCTGGAATGTTCTTAACTATGGCCTTAAGACACGCTACACTTTGGTCCAATTCTAGTCCTGGTTTAGTCCTGGATTAGTCCCGGGTATAGTCTCGGGTTAACTCTTGTTTAGTCCCAGTTTAGTCCCCAGTTTAGTCCCCGTTTAGTCCCCCGTTTAGTCCATATTTAGCCCCCGGTTTAGTCCAGTTTAGTCCCCAGTTTAGTCCCAGTTTAGTCCCCAGTTTAGTCCCCATTTAGCCCCCAGTGTAGTCCCCAGTTTAGTCCCAGTTTAGACTTGGTTTTCGTCCAGTTCTAGTCATGATTTAGTCAGGGTTTAGTCATGGTTTAATCCTGATATAGACCTGGTTTGTCTGGTTTCTAGTCCTGGTTAAATGCTGATTTAGTTCTGATTTAGTGCAGGATTTTAAATGATTTCAAAATACGTTTTTTCAAATTTTTTAAGCTGGGGGTAGAAATGTAAAAAAGAGGTAGGCCTATGCATTCTGACCGGCAAAGAGGGACAGTGCATTAGTTATAGGGAGATTTAAAAGTTAAAGGTCAAATCTACAAAGAGGCAAGCCAACCCCACCGTAAGAATGCATGTTTTTAAAATGTGTGATTAGCAATAAAATCACCTGTAATGGAAGAAAAGGAAGATGGAAAAGTTTACTGCCATACCGTGGAACATTCCAGACAAAGCAATAACATCTCCATGTAGACAAGCAGGTGGAAGGCACTTGAATGGAAAAGTTACCTAGTGCACCTTTAAAAGTGGGTTTTGTTTCATTCACGCATATGAGCTCACATTGCCTTCACTGAGCGTCCTTATCCTCTTGTTAATATCGGTGCTAGTCCTCACTTAGCCTCAGCCTATTCAGCAGGTCTCAGACTACAATACTTTTAAATTTCAGCTCAGTTCAAAGATGTAGTGGAGTAGAAAGAACAAATACTTGCTTTCTAATATAGTGATGTAAAAGTAAAATTGGCTTAAATAAAGTACAGGTACTTAAAATTATACTTAAAACGTGTACTCAGAGGTGGATATAACTGAGTTACATTTACTTGAGTAACTTTTTACAGAAATTGTACTTGTAGTTTTCTAGGATTATAACTTTACTCCTACTTAAGTAATATTTTTATTGAAGTAACAGTACTCTTACATGAGTACTCTGGTAACTGTGAGTAAGTCTACAAGTGACAAAAGGTTTATGCTGACAATATGACATGATTTGAACATTTGTTTTCTTCAGATATGATTTAGTTTGTCTCATTTTATGTCAATCCTTTGAAAATACCAGATTTTGTGAATTATTTATGTTTTGTCCTTCAAATTACATTAACTTCAAATTATAAACCAGAAGTTACTCTTACTTTAGTAGTTTTCCCAAATACTTTTTTATTCTTACGTTCTTGGACCACTATTTTGCACTTACTCCAGTAATATTATTTTGAAGTAACATTACTCCTACTTGAGTACAATCCTTGGCTCCTCTACTCTACCCACCTCAGGCCATACATACATTGCTTTCACTTTAAACCTGCAGTCAAAGGATGATGGGATAGCCTCGGTCTGACAGCGGCTCATCAGTCTCCTAACCAGAGCGGTAGCCTCAGTCACGTTTATGGCGGACACACTTGGAGTCACTCAGCGCCTGATATGTGGCCGTTAGTGTACTGCTAATTGCCAGCTTAAGTAATCCATTAAGGACTGTTTCGACACCAGCTTGCATGCACCATTATCATTAGTTTTATTCAGCGCCAACCTTAACAAACCTCCTTTACACAGAGGATTGTCCCTGAAAGCCTCTCTGTAATCAGACCTAAAGAATTGGGCTTTTAGCTTAAAGGAGACGCATTAACTATTATTCTACCTTCTTGATGATGATTTTGGAACTAGCGTTTTTTAATTTGAAAGTGCTGTACCTGGCGTTCACAGTCTTAAAAATGCTCAAAAATACAAATGGTTCAATTTAAACAGGTTACAGTGGTCCAAAGTTAATCCTCAATTATCGTAAGAATTGCCTTCACGGTAAAGCTAACAATAACTAGCATGTTAACCACGCACGTCCTGATTCTCGTACCATAAAATGCTTTTTAACTGAATGCAGACAGTACGTAGTGGACTTATTCGGACCTCAAGACCTGCTTTTACAATACATCTGTACTAGGGTGAATTTTTAGTCAAATACGGGGGAAAAATGTAGAACAGCGCCTTTAGTGTTGTACAAATGAAAATATTTACATATATATGAGAAAATGAACCGCAATTTAGCTTGTGCTCCATTAACCAGTTTCACTCTATGCAACTAAACCCACCATGTGAAAAGTGGAGAGGATTAAAATGAGGCTAACTGCTAGCATTGAAGTCGATTACCAGCGAGGGACGCAAGAGGCAATTTGAACACCGAAATGATCTGAATGATTTTGGGGGAAGGTTCGAGTACTTTCAGTTACTTTGACGCTTCAATTCAAAATGTATTCTCATTCTACTCATTTGAAAGCGACTACAAACAAAAATATCACTAAAAGAATGAGAGCGTGTGTGCTGCGGGCCCGTTTTCAGCTCTCGAGAAGGCCACAGAATGCAGAACACGACTCCAGGTATGGTTTTGATAATGAAAGAGAATTTCTACATATTCCCGTTTTAAAATATAAGTTGCCAGTAACCAGCTCTTAAAATACCTGCTGACTTTCCCAAGACGAGAGCTGCTGATGGGAGGGGCCACTGTACAAAAGGAAACGGCTTGGGTACAGGGCAGACCCGTGACCTCTAAAGCTGCAGCGTGGAACCCTCTTGGTTGATCCCTGACCCTTGACCCCTAGGCCCCACCCCCTCCTCCCCCCTTTTCTCCAGTGGACAGGAGTGGACAGTAGTAGAAGAGGACACTAACTCCAATGACCCAAGAGCACGCCCCTCGCATTCCACAAGGCAGTAATCGCTGAGTCGAAGGGGGTGGGTGAAATGTCTTTGCGAAATTTCATACATTTTTTTTTTAAAGATCAATAATTAAACATAATTTCCACCCAAATTGTCAATCTTTACTTACACTGGTGCATTGTTGGGCTCACCATCTGCTTGTATTCATGGAGACGTTATTGCATGGCCTAGAATGTTCCAAATTATGACATCAAACATATCTGCATGGAGACTATCACGTAAAGTTACAGGCCAGGACTGTGCTAAATGCTATAGAAGTTCAAATGTCATACTATGGAAAATTCCAAGGTAAAGCAATAACATCTCCATGGAGACAAGTAAGAGACAGACCCTGCACCAGAAAAGAGGACATTTAAGTATTTAATGTGTGTGCTGTAGATTTACTTTTTCATATGCTGTTTTTCACCGCGCTTTTCACAACTTTCAGAGACCAGTCCACTTTTTCGGGGACCTGAACAGTTTTGCCGTGATGATAAATTTATAATTGGATGCAGACGGTACACAGTGGACATATTTTGACCTCAAGAGATGTTTATACAAGACACATTTTGCTCAAATTCATGGGAAAAAACTGATAAAGGGACTTTAATTTAAGAACTACTACTTTTTTCCCCTAAGAACATCAACAAAAAACTTATAATCCAACATACGCATATATATTTGTACTACATGCCATACAATAGTAAAGCATACTTACACATACTTCACTCAACAGCACATTCTTTTAGTAAAATCATCCAACTCAAGGCTGACATCAACAATTACTACGAGTGCTCCTCTCCACATTTTTACATATTTGCTTATGCATAAACACATATCTCAAACAGGCTTTATTCATTTACATTTTGTACATTTACAGAGCACATACAGGTGACAGGACATTCTTTTAACATAGCACCTCCAAATGTGTTCAAGTGTTTGTACTGCTTTGAAGTACGCTAATATCGCTCAATGCCACCTCTCCACGCTATTGTTTTAGCCCATAACGCGGTACTTGAGCGCAGAATGTTAGCGACAGAGCTAGCGACGAGGAGAATGAATACAAACACTCCACAAAGTTAAGCGACGTGTAAACGACGGTAGAATAGCGGATACGTTCAGGTGCTTCTTAGACGGCTAGGTTAACTTGTGGAAGAGGAAGGTACGGAACAAAACTTGTTGAATCCTGTTAAAGGAGAGGACGGTTGGACAATGTGATCCGGTCTAAAGTAGTACACCAAAGTACAACAAATGCCTTTAAATGCAGTGGAACAGAACATAGAAAAATAGCTTTGGTATGTATACTGACGATTCTTGAGAGGTGGGACATTATAGGGAAACGGTTTCTTTCAAAAGCATTCTACATTATGAGAGTTATATATTTTTGTACATTAAGGTCTGAGCTGCACAGAAATGCAAAGAAACAGCTCTGAAAAACATTATTTCAACTCCGTCAGACACACAAAAACACAGAATTTGATAACTTACAATCCAACTAAAATTTTAACTTGCAATCTATTGTGTGACAAGGGCTTTTTACCATTCTGTGCAGTGGAAGTTTATCTGAAAAGTGAATTTGTAATCTTATGCTTTTATGAACATGTGAATTTCATAAGATCTATTTTAACATGATAAATTAGAATTAATTTTTTGAAAACCGGACAAAAACACCCTCCATATGCATGGGTGTGATGGAGTTGACAAAAACCTGACGCTTTTGACATAAATGTGTGAAATCTGCTGAAAACTCGACAAATATGTTTTAATCAGGATAAAAACAGATGCTGCAGGGTTAACACTGACCATGCTTCATAACACTCACAACTACTTATCTTCCAACCACAAAACTCACTTTAGGAGAGGAAAGTCCACTCTCCTCCCTCCATCACCCACCTCTCAGTCTGCATAAACCTTTTCACCTCCTCCATCTTTCTCTTTGAAGATAAATATTTTCTAAACTTTACCTTAGGCATTTTCTGAATATTTAAAACCTTTTAACTTAATCAAGCAATTTTACTCAAATAAAATGTTTTTGACATGACAAAAAAATGACATCGACTTAAAAATGTTAATTAACATTTACGTCAAAATTATAAAAAACAAAACAAAAACAGTCTAATAAATAGCTGCAGTTTATAGATCTCCCTAAGATTAAACTTCATAGGTATGGCAATTATGATGTTCTATAAATAAATTTTCTATAAATGATGTTTTACAGAAGACCAGTTCAGTCCTGACTCAAAAATCACAGATGTAACATTTTCTGTTTTTGATCTGCACTGTATATATCACACTCTGAAACAGACTGCAGACTGACACCAGCCAGCTAAAGCTAAAGTACGTACCTGTCTGCCACCTGTTTGTACACCTTGCTAGGAATATTCTACAGTATGTCATTAAACACATTCATAGCATTTACTTCATTCATAGCATTTTCATTGTTCAAAAATCGCTTAAGAAAACATTTATCGTGAGCATTAAAAAAGTTACGCAATGCACACGTTTGCACAGCACTTATCTTTGTCACAGCTTCTTTTAACTTACGGGAAATGAAACTATGTGAGAAAGTGGCCAACTATTTACTGTCAACTGACACCCAAGTACACTGCATAATCAGATCGTAAAGCTAACAGCAACTAACATGTAACTTTGCACTTCCAGATTATCAGACAATAAAACGCTTTGTAATCAGATAGCACACAGTTGACTTATTCTGAAACATATTTTGCTCAAATACATGAAAAAAAAATCAGTTACAGGGCTTTTAAATTGATCAGAGTTTACTTTTTGATGCGTGACTTATTGCATGTAATAGGCACATGAATACTGGCTGTCCGCATGTGCATTTGTTAATCACAACATTACCAAATCTACTGACTAGCAGGACCGGTTTTAGACCCAAGCTCAAATATAAACCCTGTATTCTCCATCCAGTGCTAATTCTCTGTTTACTTCACAGTTGACCAGACATGATCCAGTGACTCAGCCTTCTTCAGCCAATAACCCAGCCACCGGAAGAGACGCATTCCTCCGAACAGACACCAACCCTACGCCAGGATGTTCTTTTCACTGTTGTTTGGTTGCAATAAAAAAATAAAAAAATTAAAAATGGAAAAAAGGTGCCAGAACTGCAAGATACAAAACTTGAAAATTGAATGATTGCAAAAGGGAATGTTCCGCAGTATAAAAGTATCTACCGTAGTTTTACAATTAAAGGTGTTGTAGCTAAACAATAACCTTAAAAAACATCCAAACTTACCTTCAAACATTCTGTGCATCCTAATTACTCACCATGATGAGTTTATAAGGGACTATTAGGTGTAAATTAGGATTCATACTATAACCAGGCACCAGCAGTTTTCGTATGGCTTTTGTCTTGGTTAATTTGCTGTTGCGCACTGTCCCTGTACAAATAAAAGCAAACCATAAGTGCTTTTCACAACTTTTGGTAAAGCTAACAACAACTAGCATGCCAACACACACTTCCTGATCCTCCGACAATAAAATGCGTACTAATTGGATGCGGACAGTACACAGCAGACTCATTTTGACATCTAGAGCTGCTTATACAATATATCTGTACTGGGAAAGGACAAATTTTGCTCAAATACACGAAAAAAGTGGGTAAAGGTCCTTTACAATGTTAACAACATCCATTATATTAAATTCGCAAATCTTATCGCAACAAGACACTTTTGCTAAATTGCTCAGCTCTACCTGGTGTGGTCTATCAAAACCATCGACTCTCAAAGGGAAACCTGCTATTAACTGATAAGAGAGGGGCCGCGGTGGGTGTAATGGCTCCCAGTTCAGTTCCCTTTTGGAGCCTCGTCCATGGGCAGGCCACCTTCGAGACAGGCCCCCGCCCCCTCCATGGTTCTGAGCAGTATGATAACAAAGTACAAAAGTAAAGTACTGTACTAGGTATCCGTACTTAACTGAAATACATTTTACGGTGGATACTTTTCACTTTTACTTCACTGCATTTGAGAGCAGGTATCTGTACTTTCTGCTCCACTACACTTTTGAACTGGACTGAAAAGTAAAAGAACTTTTCTTATAGTTTGAGATGTGAAGAAATGACTGAAAAGTAATTTAAAAAAGCTGAAAATATAGTATTAAGATTTTCTGATTTATGTTAAATCATCACACTGATCTGGAGTTGGGGGGGGGGGGGGGGGGGGGGGGGGGGGGGGCTAAACCCTGCAGATTTAGGCTGAGTTCTTCTCTAAAACCGAAAACACTCTGTTCCACCTTGTGATGTCATGTGGTAATACAGGAAGTGCTCCACTGTGTTTTTAAACTCCATACACCTTCACTAGAATCATTTCAGCCCTGGAATTGCCAAGCTCGACTACACAAAATATAAAAGGTAGACGTTAACTTGAAACTACCACTACATGACATCACAAGGTGGAACAGAGCATTTTGAGCTTTGGAGATGTAGTCTGAGGAGACTGTAATATGACTTAAAACTCACGAGTCAATTTTACATAATATAGCACCTTTAAGAAACGGTTTACATCATTTCAATTGAGCAAAAAGGAGCTGAATTCCTTATCAAAATCACTACATTTGGCGTTTTAAACTCTGTCTGGAATACTTTTACTTTTTACTCTTGTTTTCTTTTGGGTACTTACATGGTTGATATTGATAACCGTCAACTCTGCCAAAACATTGACTTTCATCTTAATGCAACTTGTTAGGTTCAAACAAGAAGTAGTTGCATTAAACAAGACACTTTGAACACATCTTTCCTCAAGCGCTAAAAAATTCCAAATGAGCCTGCAGAAGTTTTACGAGCTTCACAAACACACAGGTTCACCACTTAATGACATCACAAGGTGGAACAACGTGTTTTTAAAATGTCTGAGGGCTAATGCCAATTTGTATATGCAACTATGACACCAAACTTTGATAAACCTATAGTCTATACGACGGTAAAAGATCAGTGGTGGTGTTATAATGTTGTTTCCTCATCAAAAACACACCTGGAGTTGTATTTAAGATGAGTTCTTCTCTCAAATGGTAAACACTCTGTTCCACCTTGTGATGTAATGTGGTGAAGTGAATACAAATCAAACAAATATTTCAAGTCTTACATTCAGAACTTTTACTTTTGTCATAGAATTTCAAATGACTCATAGCTAAACTGTGCGCCCTCCTTTGAACGTTATCACTCCTACGTGAGTCAGTGTTGTAAATTCTTGACCTTTTAAAAGCATCTCGAGGGCTAATTTATCCACAAAAATCTAGCATCAAAACGTGCTAATATTTAGAGCTTGTGCGTCACTGTTTTGAGAATTCCAGTCAACATTTAAAGTTTGTAAGTGTTTTGAAAATGTTGTGCAATCCTTTAACCAGATTAAATTCCAGGGTTAGGTGTTTTGGAAAGTTGCGTAACCATTTGGTAAGTAAACGAAGCCTCCTGGGTCAACGCTGACACCACGTACTATTAAAAGCACTTCTGGGAATATTTGTACTGGTATATTTGAGTAAGATAGATAGATAGGTATTTTATTCGGTCATTACATTAAAAAAATCAAACATTATTCAACATCTATCAAACATAATTCAACTTTTACATCATGACCGAAAGGGTTTAGGCTGAAGTAAAAATTTACTTATAATGCCTCACCCATTTTAGTAACCCATAGAAATTCAAAAGATAGCAGCAAGAATCAGTTTTGCAGCATATTGTAAAAAAAGACAAAACAAAAGAAAAACTACAAACCACGACAGTTCACATCGATTATTCCAAAGTCCTGTAATTTTCGAAAAGTGATGTTTTATACTGCTTTTTAAATGCTTTTATTGTGCAGGAGCTTTTTAATTTATCATTAAGGTTATTCCACACACTGACCCCTCGTACAGAAATACAATGACGTTTTTTTACTGGTTCTAGTTTTAATTTTTTTTTAATAAACCTGTTCTTCTAAAACGATATTGACTGTCTCTCTGTTTGAATAATATCTGTAGTGAAGGGGGGAGCTTATGATTATAAACCTTATACATTATTATGGCTGTGCTCAAATCAACAAGATCAAATAGTTTTTACTAATTTTAACTTAAAGAAAATTGGATTTGTTGGTCTGCTTGATTAACTATTCTGACGGCCTTCTTTTGGAGTAGAAAAATTGATTGTATATTAGATTTATATATATATTTAGATATATAATTAGAAGTATTACACACAATTTTATTTAGAATTTTTATTTTTATATCATTTATTTTTTGCACAGGATTATTTATTTTTACACATGCTGTTTATTTCAAAGCGTTTTAAAGCAACAGTATACAACTTTCTGGAGGTGTCACCGATTTCCATGGAAATAGATGAGATCAATGAGTTTAATGCCATACTGTGGAATATTATAGCCAAAAGAATGACAAGCAAAAGAGTCCCTACTCCAGACCAAATGAGAGTCAGGCAAGCTCGTGCACAGTAAGGACAGATGTTTTTCAGTGCAATAAAAAAAAAACAAGTGAACTGTGGCAGTAAAGTATTCGAGGAAAACTTTTACTTATATCAGTACAATCAACATAATTTATTTTTTTAAACAAATTAATTAATTTTAGCTTTTTTTTCTTCTATTAATAATAATTGAAAAAAAAAAATAAAATAATATTTTTTCCTGTGAATGTGCATTAATGGCACCAGAACTGAGAGGGAAAAAGGGCTTTTGGCTTTTGCTTCCAAAAAATGGAATATGTTTCAAGGACATGCAAAATTGGATACTTTGGTGGCACAGATGCAATTTAATAATCTGTTAGCAAACATTTATACTCACACATGCACCTGTTTTTAATGTTTTAAACTGACTTATGTATTTATTTGTTTTGCTAGTTTTTGTATTTTTCTGTATTTTAACAGGACACTCATCAAAAGGAGAGTCTGAGTGCTCTCACTGGGCTCTTTCTGTATAAATAAAGATAAAAATTAAACAACTCTAATCTCTTTGTAGTGTGAGATGTGCTATCACAAAAAAGAGGAAGTTGTAAACATTTATTGTTCATAGTTTTCAGTCAGCTGATGGACCCGGAAGTGACATTACACTGAACAACTCTATTAACATCAGAGTAATAATAATGATAATAATAAAAATAAAACAAATTCTCCATTGGCTTTATTAACCTTTATTTTCCCATCTGAATTTGGGACCATCTGATTCATGAAAGCCAACAGGGCGATAATTTATTTAGATGTAAATAGGTGTGAACGCGGCAAACTGTTGGATCCGAGCTGGCCCCTCATTACCTATGCAGTACGCAGCACTTTGTATATTATGTCCTCTGTGCAACTGCCACTCGGGTGAACAACAAATACTTGCAATGCAACTGTTCAAGATAGTACAGAGAGTGATGCAATCGGCGCCCTGCCATTTTCAGAGTTATTTTGGGAAGTGGGTAGTGGTTAATGGAGGAAAAAAGGTAGATGAGGCGAACTGTTCTGGGTTGTAAAAAAATATTGGTTATTGATTTCCACTGGTGTAAAAAGTGCTTTAAATAAAATTAAAAGAAAATATTTAGCAGTAAACAAGAATTAGTTGAATTAAACAGGACACTTTGGACACATTGAAAGGGGCACGGAAAACTTCAAAATGAATCTGCAGAAGTTTTAAGAGCTTCAGAAGATTCACCCCTTAATGACATCACAAGGTGGAAACAAGACAGGAACAGTCTCGCTGAGGACTAATGCCAACTTGTATATGCAACTATGATATCGAACGCTGATAAACCTCAAGTAGCCAATAAGATGGTCAGATGAGTGCGGGTCAAGGGTTGTCTTAAAGGGCCCATATTACTCTATTTTCTGATCTATGTTATAATGTTGTTTCCTCATCACAAACATACATGGAGTAGTGTTTTTCTTTCATTCACACAATGAAACAAAACAACTCCGAGTATGGCTTAAGCTCACCAGAGTAAATTTAGCATAATATAGGACCTTTAAGAAGCAGGAGGTTGACAAATCCAGCCTGGGCCAATGCTCTGGTTGCACAAAAGCAGGTAGTACTCTGTTACAGTTGGTAAAGTTCATTTACTTGAGTAACCTGGACTACATGTAGTCATTAGACACGAGTAGAGCCGCATAACATGATGATTTCAACCCCATAATTTTCTTGGATCACTAATTCTGCTTCTGCCTGAGTTAACCTGGGTAATAACTAATACAGAAGCTACTGACAGGGTCACCTTTATCATCCAATCAGGCACATTGTTACTATGAATCATGGGGAACCTGCCTGATGCTATCCCAGACGGTTGTTTCTGTGTCCTGATGCAATATCACAGCGGCAGAGAGGACTAAGTGGGCGGGGCTAAGGGTTCAAACTAAAACATGTTCCTGACTTATGCTTCAAAATCACGCACAGGCCCTTTAATGCATTCTCTTCACTGCAGACAGAACCACCACTCCCCCTCCCAACCGATCCCGTCCAACCGGCCCGCTTGTCGGCCGCCAGACCCGTGGCAGACTGACGGGGGTTAAGCTCTTATAATCAATATGACACCGCTAAGTGCCCTTTGATTGAGCTCGGCGCGGCGTACAGGGACATTAGCGCGGGCCCGGCTGCTCCCGTCCGCCGCCGAACCCCCCCGCCCTAACCACCGCCTCCGTCCCGCGCGGCTTAAATGCTCTTGTGAATGTCATCGGCGCGGGTACATTAACTTTTATATGAGGAGAGAGAGGACGAGTGAGGACGATACAGGGCGGACGGACATCAAGGAGAGATTTCACTAAAGGAATCTGAAATTTAGACATATTTATGGAATGTTTTTGAAAAAATGGTTGAATTGATTTGATAGGCACAGTGCTTTAAGGCACTGTACCCGATTTTCACCGTCTTAAAAATGTGAAAAACAGAACTAGATCATTTTAAACGGTTGGCAGTGGTCCAAAGTTATTCCTCACCTACGTTATGCATCTCAATTATTCACTGCGATGAGTTTATGTGTGCCTTTCTCAACTCTCAGAGGTCAGATGCAAACAACAACTAGGATGCTAACTGTGCACTCCCACATTCTTGGACAACAAAACAGTTTATAATTACACAGAGATAGTACACAGCAGACTTATTTTGACCTCAAGGGCTTATACAATATATCTTTACTGGGCCAAGACAGCATTTGCTCAAATACATGATAAAAAAAATCAGGTACAGGACCTTCAAAATGTTAACTTTTAAAGTGCACTAAGTAACTTTTCTGTTGGGATGCCTGTAATGTTCCAAAGCGACTGCTACAATAACAATCAAAACCTGCAATGATACTGTGAGACTCTCACAACAGATCTGACACATAACTCAGCCTAATGGCGTCACCCGCTCGTCTCTGTGGAAATACTTAAGGTTAATGCCATACTGTGAAACGCCCGGTGTCTCTAGGCAACCGGATCCAATGTCTTCTTTGTGCGAGGTGAAAGGTCCGAAGCACTTTTACTAATCTCCTCCGCTCCACAATTAAGGAATACGGGTGTATATACAGCACGGCGCCCTCTGCAAAGACCGCCAATGAGAAAGACCTATTGTCTCCTTACCCCTGCCCCCCCCCCCCCCCCACCCAATCGAAAGGTGTTTGCACTGTAAATTCAAAGGGCTCAGTCACGTTGTTGCCTTAGCATGGAAGCGCGCGGGCTAAGATGTCCACAAACAGTGCCAATCTAATTACAGAGGGAGATTTAGGTCCGATGAAAAGGCCGGACAAAGCGGGCGGGTGGTGGATTGGGGTTGGCTGTATAGTGGAAGTCTTAAGGGTGTCGAGGTTAACATGAGAGACTGTGTCAAAATAGTCTTGGATAAATTACAGATGTTCAAGTAGTCATATCTATTAGGCTATTGTAAGCATTCAAGCGGATTGTCTCAGTCTAAGAAAACAAGAAAAGTAAATATGCGATAGCTGCAAACGGTTCTGAGAATAATGAAATGAAGGCCCTAACTGGGGTTATTGAGGTGCAGAGTATTACAATTTTTAAATTGTATTTAAACTGAAAAACTAAAAAAATCAGTGACCTTAAAAAAGTACTTAAAGGGTCTGAATCCAATTTTTTCCATGTATATGAGAATAACTTCTCTTGCCTCAGTACAGATATTCTGCATATACAATATATACAATATGTATATATTGTATATGCAGGTCTTGAGATGAAAATAAGTCTGCTGTATACTGCCTGCATCTAATTATAAAGTCTGTTGTCAGTGTCAGGGAGTGCATGGTTAGTTTGCTAGTAATTGTTAACTTTACTGTGATGGCAAAACTTCATTGGTCTCTGAAACTTGTTAAAAATACTCATAAATTCACTGATGGTGAATAATTAGGAAGTTTGGAATGCATAAGGGCTGCAAATTGTTTAAAATTAACAAATTATGTTTTTCACGTTTTTAAGCCAGTAAAAATCAGATATAGCACCTTTAAATTCATTTTTATAACTAAAGACATATAGAAATTTTCTGTAGCAAATGCAATATTAACAAAAAAATATGCTACTTTGGAATTTATACGGTTTCATATGAATCTTAGAAGATGATTATATAATTCATTGCATACATTTTGTGGTGACACCAACTGATTCATCAGTGACTAGGCTCCAACAACTCTTGATATTTATTTATTACAAAAAATATTACAGATATCCTCCAGTGACCTCCATATCACGACCCCAGACTTCATCTTATCTCCGCAGAACAAACCCGCACCCTCTGTGGCTCTACCATTGTAGCGACAACATTAATTAACCATATCCTGGGGAACCATTTTCTCAAGATTAGCCGCGTATTCCTCCCAAGCCGATCAAGGACAAAGAGCCGCGCCGCTAACATGCTAATGCAACAGGAGGGGACCAGGCGGGGAGGTTGTCCGGCTCTGTGATGCTCTCGCCGGGGTGGCATTGTGGCAGCGCGCCCATGAGACACGTCCGCGGGTCTGGGAGCGGAGGGCCAGAGGGGAGGAGGACGGAGATTGGCTGGATGGACCCTGCTGACTGCTATTTTATGGGCCATGAATCGCTGAGCCCTCTGGGAGTCTATAATCCGGACTAACACACACACACTCATATACACATACACCCTTTAACCAACCGCACACAAACCGCAGTGTTTTATAGGTTGTGTTTGATGATGTCATTCCAAAGGATCTTCAGTTGTTGAAATTGAGGTACGAACGCTATGGGAGAATTTGCAGTTCAAAACTTGGTTGACGTAGGTATAGTGGGAGACCTAATGAAAGAGATCATATTTTGTAGAAACTTGCATTTTTTTAGTGTCAAGAGAAATTGTGGTAACACTTGATGATAACTACACTTTAAATAGTAAAAAATATTTTATTAAGCATGATTCACAGTTTAGGGTTGGGAATAAGGGTTGTACTTTTTGCAGCTTTCTACAATATTATAATGTTCCCTCATCAAAAACATGCCTGAAGAGGTTTTATATATGTCATCCATGCATGTTTGAGTAATCTTGCAGTCTCACCCAGGCACTATTTGTTCGCTCCTTATGGTTAGCAGTACGAGTCCACTCCTCTCGTACAAGGTTATATCCACTATCCCACATCACCCAGGCTCTCACATGGCCATTTTTAGAAATGTGCAAAAGTATGATACAAAGAAATAGACACTACATAAACCTGATGATATGCACTATGTGTTTGCAATTAAAACCCAACATAAGTGTAATATCCCCTTCTTAAATATTTCAACACCAGTCAAAAATTGAAGGTATGAAAGCTATGCATCTATTAAAACAATCAAAACGTCTGTAATAGTATAAATATAGGATATGCTTAATGCCATACTGCAAAACATCCAGGCAAAGCAATAATATCTCCATAGTGACAAGCAGGTGGCGTACCCATTACCAAAAAAGTGACATAGCACCCCTTTAAGGCAATAGAATGTCACTCCAGGAAGCGTCTTTACATGCTTTTCCCCGCCATCTGAAACGTTAACACCATCAAACAGCGGAACATGAATTGGTTTCCTCTGCGTCTCCTGTTTAACCATGTCCGTGAGAGGATTCTTCCAGTGCCCCAAACTGTGCCATCTCCACGGCGACATTCCCGTTTTCCCGCCCCCTCATTCCCATCAGAGGAGTCCATCCCACGGTCCCCCGCCGCGGAGCCTCTAAAGCGGGCAGAGGCACCGTGACATGAGCCCCGGTGCCGCGCGGGGGCCCATGTGGGAGCGCATGAATGGGTGAAAGAATGCAGAGGCTGGGTGCGATGGAATGTCGCCGTGCCAACTGTTCATTCACAAGTCCCATTCAGGCGTGTGTACATGTAGCATTTACACAACTGTGGGCAGGCCGGGAATGCTAATGCTCCATGGAACAATGACTGCAAGGGGACTGTCAAGGTGCATGTATGCTATAGGGAACTTTTCACACCAAATACCACCCATAGACTTTAGTTATAAAAGGAAATAGCAAACCTGCAAGCTGCATTCCACATAGTAAGTGAGCATGGGCGTGCTCCGGCTCCGTCAACTCTGGGTCCAATTCACTTTCTATTGAAAAACTGCCCCTCTCCCTGCAACTACTGCTGCCAGGCTCGTCATTTTGGTCTTAAAATATTCATATTAACCCGCGCCACATGATCCTGGTGTTTTTATTTCGCTATTTTGTCCGTAAATCAAGATATGAACACTAAAAACAGACAAATCAGGTGCCTTCTTTCCCAGAGGTCGCCCCCAGTAGTTTTAGCAACAGGTTTGATTTACCCAACACATTCTTATAACATCTGATTATACACCTCAATGAGTTTATAAGCACTTTTCACAACTTTCACAAACCAGAGCGGAGTTTTGCCATCACGATAAAGCTAACAGCAACTAGCATGCCAACAGTGCTCCAATGTTACTTCCTAGTTTCGATAAAAACACTTGACTTAAGAGCTGCTTTTACAATATATCCGAAATTGGACCAAAACAAATTTTACTATTACATAAAAATAGTCCCTTTAAACTGACCCAAAAATAGATGTCATATTGCATTGACATGATATCCTCGACACATCTAGTTTTGTATGTATTACGATATCGCTATGACGCCCACATACATTATTCATACTTTGTAGCACTGAATATTCTTGGAGACTGCTAGGTGCCTCTAACACTTGTATACCCAGCATGCATGATTAGAAGTGGGGTTGTCCGCGTGGCCGCCCCTTTACACCGTATCCATCAACCTGAAACGGAGCATCTCTCCCCGGCTGGAAAAACTCATTTAGATCTTATCTGGGGAAAAATTTGTTTGCTGTAGAGAGGAGGAGGAGGAGAAGGAGGAGGGGGGCGGTTAGTAGCGGGAGAAGTGACTGTAGTGGAGCTAGCCGCGCGGCGCTTGATTTAATTTAGCCGTCCGATAGTGTCTGGGACCACTTGTACCCTTCTTATTTTGGGCGCTGAGTGAGTGGTGGAGCGGGGGAGATGGAGGGAGGAAGGGAGGACTGCAGATTTGTTGAAGAAAAAGTGTGAAAGACAGGAAAAGAAATGGTTAGGAAAAAATATGGTATTGAAAACTGAATTATAATAATGGCGTTTTTTGATGTCGAGTGGATCTTCAAATAGTGTTATCGTGATTTAAAGCAGCACTATGGGACTTTTAAGGTGGAGTGTGAGCCGAAATGAAGTAAAAGTAGTGAAGTATTGGTACTAAAGTACAAATTTTAGGTATCTGAACTTGGACTAACATGGATACTTTTTACTTTTACTTCACTACATTTGAGGAAGGTATCTGTACTTCTCAACTATATTTTTTAACTGGATTGAAAAGTAAAAGTATTTTTTTTTATTATCGTTTGAAACTTGATGAAAAGTGACAGTTTTTTTTAATCAAGTTCATAGTTCGTAGTACTCATAGTAAATACTCATAGTAGAGTAAAAATATACAAATAAAAACAGCTAGGAAAAAAGAATTGATGTGAAGCACATTTTTAAACAAATGAGTACTTAAATACTTTTACTTAGATTTTTTCATGTGATACTTTTATTCAAGTTTTTTTTTTTTTTTTTCAGTATCCATATTTACTTACTAAGTGACAAAATGGAGCATTTCTTTGACCACTGCTTGTTTGAACTTTGCCTAAAATGTTCCACAGTATGTCATTAAAGTAGACATAATGTGCTTGTGTCTGCTATATAATCTATGACACCCCTTTCTTCAAAAACGACTTAATAAAAGAAACAAGTTCTCTGACTTCTGTGTTAGAAAACTGCAATGCCCAATGGGAGAAGACGTTGTAAATGTCATCACAACAGACGTGCAGCTGTTACACTAGCGAACACCAGATTTTTTTTCATTTGTACCAAAATGCCTATCCCATGGGTTTCATGAACTGTGGAAATAAAAGTGGGCGTATACTGATGATGGTGAAAATGGGGGTAGATCATAGCAATGGCGTCTAGAATACATCAGAATAAAGATTAGCACACCTATAATGATAATATATGGAAATAACATGATGCACTTGTTGGAGCTGGAAGTGTACCATCACGACGACTCTCCCACTATGTCCATGTGGCCTACCCCTATAGGGCAGATGTGCATTAGCATTAGCATTAGCATTGTACCCGCAGTCCAGAGAATGTACCGACACACTGCATCCATAACAGTGTCATCTGGTGAGTCAACCTCTGATTAGCACCAGGGTGACTGCGGTCCGCCCACTACAGAGCGGGCCAGCTGGGTGGCCCAATCAAATATGCACTGTGGAACATTAGCATTGTAGCTAACGCTATCTTGTCATGGGTGCTTGATTGTCAGCTTACAAGAAAGGGCTCAGGACTATTTGGTGGCGTCTCAGCAGTATGGTGGTTAGAGTTTTGGCCCCATAGTGAGAAGGTCCCAGGTTGGAATACCAGACCATGTGGAGACTTTCTGTGTAAGTTTGTCAGAGTTCTCTTGCACACAAATGGCTAATCTTAATCCTCCAACTAGGTACTCTAACCAGAATCACGCCTGATGATATAGAAGAAAATCTGTGTATGTGGAGGGATGTCTATTCTATGCAAACAACTGATCAACTTAGGTAGTTCAAATCAAAATTTTAAAATCTTGCTGCCTGTATTACTATTTTTTTCTCTTTAAAAATGTGATTGAAAAGTTTTTACTGATCAAACTTTTTTTCTGAATTTCAATGAATTGAATGTATTCATAGTTGCTAGGTAACAGTTACGTAATTACTTCTATGCATGACATATCTGCTGCCCATGTGCAACCAGGAAGTAAAATAATAACTTTCACAAAAAAGAAAAAAAAAAACTAAACAAGGATTTTACTAAAAATAGCATTAACATATAGTCATGTTAACCATGTTTTACTGAAATGTGCAGTCTATCCTGTCATATGCACTTTAAGTCGTAATAGCTCAAAAAACAGTGCCTTATACAACGTGTCAATAGCTGTGGCCCTTGTGTCCTGAGTCTGGTCTGCCTGCCTGTCTGTGCTGGGGGAATATTTGCTTTGCTTATCGGCGCCCTAATGCTCAGTGACAACTTAATAACATCACAATTAAGTAAATGCTAAACAGATGCTAGCGCTGGCCTATAATGTGATTGAGACCATCGGGACTTGTGACTCGACCTCTGTGTAAGGCTGCCACTGGCCCCATTTCGGTGAGTGACAGGCTGGCAACACGTGCGCGAGCGTATGAGAGCGCGTGTGTGTGAAAGCTGTGGGGGGGGGGAATGGTATAAGTGAGCCCAAAAGAGAGTTATAGAGTTAGTAATATATGGACAAAAATCATACGGATTCTTAAGCATAACTTGCAGTGCCATAATCCCTAACAAATCTCACCCAAATTTATAGATAAACGCAATGGACTAGTGGATTGATTTTTAACCAATGCCGGGGAACACTAGTGTGCCTTGAGGAATTATAAAGTGTGCCTTTGCAAATCCGTTAACTCATTTATATTTTCTAATTTGGCTAATGTGATAATTGGTCATTGGAGTGTCCTGGGCAAATTTCTGAACTCTAAAAGCCACAAAAACAGCCACTATTGCAAATTCCTTAGTGCCAGACACAGCAAAACAGACATATTTAGATTTTTTTTTTGCCGCTGTATCTTTTTAATAGCGACACTCAAAAAAAGTAAAAAAAAAATACTGGACAAATGGACAAATATAAGAGTCTTTGCAATATCCTGTCAGTCAAAATGTGGAGACACTGGTGGGGCTGTCTTTAAATCATAACTGTTCTGTGTTTGTGTTGTCACTGTGTTTTAATAATGTATAATGAGTCCAAAATAAAGTTGACTTGCATTACCATGTTGGGTAAATAGCGAAAAAAGACAACTTCTGCACATCAAAACTTAAAAAAAAGACATATTGTGCATGTGTCTGCTATATGTGACACCTGTGAATCACACTGTTATAATTTGCACATTTAAAATCACGATATTCACCTAAAACGACTTTATATATAAAAGAAAAAGAAACAGGTCCACTGACTTTCGTCTTAGAAAACTGCAGTGCCTGATGGGAGCTGTCGTCGGTGTAAACATAATCACAACAAAGAGCCATGAAGTTTTTGACTTCTCCTATGGATATTCGCAGATCACACCAGCAAGTAGCAGATATTTTTTCTTCAATTGTACCATACATGACACCGTATCACTGATTAAGAAAATAAAACTGAAGAATGTACATGGCAGTGGGTGTGTACCTGTGGTGGTTTAAAAAAGCGATTAAAGATTGCTCACACATGCACGAATCACTCTATAACACAAAAACAACTGTAACATGGTTAAAAGCTCTGAAAAGTCAATTTTGCATTGCACTTTAAACACATTTCTAAAACTGTTGCCTAAAATTCCAATTGCCATTCAGTGTACTAAAGTCAGAGTCCTTTACTCAGCTCAGGGAACATTCTCCAGCCAAACTATGTGTCTGAGAAAAGAAAAGTGTTTATTCCGGGGTTGAGTTCAGCTGGAGTCCCACTGTGTTCTCACTAACCAAAGCCACCACTGCCGCTCCATGGTTAGCTACTTCTCCTGTATTACCAGCACTTGAAAATACGATTTAGCCGATGTAAAGCTGAGAGAGATGGAGAGGGAGAGAGCACAAGGCAGAGATGAATAATTAGCATCCCGGTTTGTATTATCCACGGATGAAATATGTCAGGGTTGATTCAATCATTTTATGGGCCCTAT
This sequence comes from Periophthalmus modestus, assembly GCA_019594935.1. Lineage (NCBI taxonomy): Eukaryota > Metazoa > Chordata > Actinopteri > Gobiiformes > Gobiidae > Periophthalmus > Periophthalmus modestus. The sequence continues at coordinate 14,111,363 of JAIEZT010001243.1, forward strand.
TTGAAAAAAAAAATAAATAAATCTACAATTACAGTTCAAACTAAAGCCCTAAACCCTACATAATACCAAAAGTTACCTACTTCAGCTAAGACCTATTGTGCTTGTGTTTGCTATATAGCTATAATCTATGACACCCGTGGATCATTATGTTATGATTTAGACAATTTAAATCATAATATTCATCTAAAACAACTTAATAAAAAACAAGCCTTCTGCGTTAGAAAACTGTGATGTCCAATGGGAACTGACGTCACAGTTTTTTTTTTCATTTGTACCAAAATGAATGAGAAGGAAGTAATTACAAAGCAGTGGGCGTGTGCTGATGGCCCTGAAAACGGGGACTGATGGGTAATATGGTGTCTTGAAAATAAGCTATTAAAAGATTGCTCAAACATGCACAAATCACTCCAAATACAAGTTCGGGTGAGTAAATGTTTAGGGGAAAACACTATAACATGGTTGAAAGCTCTGAAAATTCGATTTTGCATGATAGGTCTGCTTTAAAGTACGTATGACAGGTTTTCATGTTTTTTCTAATTATTTGGTTTGGTGGGATAGTACATGTGGTGAATATTCATCATAGTTTTACATCAGTTAAGTGGCAGTTTGTGGGAGAAAAGTTGAAAGGAAAAGTAAAAAAATACAGGAAGAAGCTGCGAGTACCTCCATCTATGTCATCAACACAAAATTCCAACCAACATGCCAAAATAAAGGTGTTGGCATTTACTTTTATTAGTCTAATCATAACTACTGTGTTATTAGACTAATTTTGGCCCTTGTTAATATTACGGTTGCTGGGTAACAGTTATGTAATTACCTCTACATATGTCATATCTGCTGCCTGTTACCAACCAGGAAATTAAATGAAAAACTTCCCAAAAATGACAAAACTAGATACAATTGGGCCAGATTTTTTTTGTGAAATCCTAAACAGAATTATGTTAACGTTGGTTTAGTGAAATAAGCAGCCCAACCTGTCATACGCAACTTTGCAACAAGCCTAAAAACTCAAAAAGGTTTGCATATTGTAGCAGCTCTACCAGCGCTCGGATCTATTGACTAGCTCAGGAGTGAACTCAATAGCTTAAAATAGAGCCCTAATTACTTGGAGAATCCATTTACCTGCAGTTCGCACGTTGCGCAACATCAAAAGTTATGACAAAAAAGTTAGCCTAGCATAAATCAAGACAAAAAACCCATCGCGGATTCCGACCCCATCCAAATTCATCGCCAACGTTTATTTGCCAGCCACTTTTCTCTGCCTACATTGTGACCTTTCGCTTGTTGTGCGCCCCGCTAAAGTTTAATCAAGTGGAATGAGAGTGCGGTGGGCTTACCAATAAAATACAAGCGCAGTGAATTACAGCGCGGACCAAAACAATCTAATGAAAAGGAGATGAGGACAGCTGGCACCGCACAGGAAAACATGCTGGAGTGGTAGTTTGGGAGCGGAGACAATCTTTGGCAGAGACAACTGGGAATATGGAAATTTAACATGTATTATTCAAGTATTTCAAAGCATTTACTATAGGGTCAGATTGGTGTAATTAAACTTTTCTTTTTCTTTCTTAAAGGCGCTGTAGCTGGTTTTTACTGTCTTAAGATATGAAAAAAAGAGCTGGTTCATTTTAAGTGGTTTAAAGTTATTCCTCACTTGCACATTTCGAGCATAATTATTCACCGCAACGTGTTTATACTCACTCGAGACCAAATAGTATGCTACCCACACACTTCCTGATTCTTGCACAATAAAACGATTCATAATTAAATGCAGAGAGTACACATCAGACTTATACTGACAAGAGCAGCTTATGTTCTGAAATGTAAATTTTTTTTCATTATTTTTATTATTCATATCCCTGTCCCAGTGTTTGTGGACGATTGCATGTGTTTTTTAGTCATCTTTTTAATTTTTGTTATTATCTAGGCAAGACAAGGCAACATTTATTTGTATAGCGCAATTCGTACGCAAAGTAATTCAACATGCTCTACAGAATAAGACATTAAAATCACCATAGAAACAAATGCAAACATAAATAATCACCATTAAATTAAGATTACTCCAACTAATACCAAAATCATACATCACAAACTTTAAAATAATATATATATAAAAAATAAATACATCTGATTTTTTAAAAAGACATAAGTTTGTAATTTAAAGCTGCACTGTGCAACTTAGCTGGTAGAGGGCCCGCCACTTGCTTGCCTCCATGAAATATTATTATTTGCCTGGAATGATCCACAGTATGACATTAAGCTTAATCTGATGAGGTTTTTCAAGTTTTTCTAAGTATTTTGGAGAAATTAAATCACCTGTAATCGGATGAATACAAATTGGACAGGTTTAATGCCATACTCTGGAACATTCCAAAGCAAACACTACACACAGCTCACAAACTAGGAACTTACTTTGATGATAAAGTGCAACCATAAAAAACTGAATAAATACAAATAAGAGCATGCATAAAGTAAAAAAAAAGATATGCTTAAAGATAAATTAAAATACTCAGAGGTAAATATATACAACAGCAACATCAGAACAACAGTGCAAACATGGCATAGTAAGGTGACCGTGTTATAAAGTGTCCAGTTTAGTGCAGATATTCTTAAGTGTCAATGGTACAGATATTATAAAGTGTTCATCAGACCAACAGCAGAGGGGAAGAAACTGCTCTTATGACGAAAATTATGACGAAGGAAAGCAGGTAGCGGACCCTCCACCTGAAAGTTGCACCCTATTTTTTTTTTTTTCATTTTATTTTTTTTTCCTTTACAATCCCAACAACAATAACCTCCATGTTAAGCAGCTATCCAACTCTATAGCCTACCGCTGAACGCACTAGTTACTAAAGCCTCTCCACACAAGGTTCGATCTGTTTAACACGTCTTACCAAAATACATGTATACAGCTGTCGTCACTTGTCCTTCGTCGCCTTTATCCGACGGAGATTTCGAAAAACACAACGCATTGATGGCTACCCAGAGCTGACAATATGTAGTGCTTTTGCTGCGCTTTTCAACAGCTGAGATTGCATGATGGGCCCACGCACTTGATTGGCCTTGGTTTAGATAAACAAACTCCAAATCGAATGCGTTTCAGAGCGATGTGAAGAGCAGGATAAATGGGGGCCCGTCCGCAAGTGTAGCTAGCTAGCATCTGGCTATTTATTGCGTAAATTGTGGATAATTGCACTTTTTAAAAAACGTTTTGGTGAACATTTCAAAGATGTGCTTAGTGGCGATGGGGGTCAGAAAAAGGTTAGCTTGCCAAAAAAAGGGTTAAGTATAGAGAAATGCTAGGGCTATATTTCAAATCTTTACCAAATAGGCTATATACTAACTAGACTACACAGTTTGCACATTTTAACAATAGAAATTTAACTATTAAGCAAATTCTAAGAAAAACAAAATATTTCTTTGATAACTTGTGTTTTGCTAATTGTTAACATTCACAGTTGCTAATGATACTGAATATTTTGTTTAATTTATTCTTTATTTGAAGGGAAACATTAGGCAAAAAAGCAGATGTTCCGCAGTATAGCCATTTAGCTAGTTTCCGTCTACTACTAGTGATGGGACTTTCGGCTCTTTTATGGGATCCGAATCATTTGGATCCGTTCATTTCGAAGAAAATGTTATTTATACGCCATTTATTTATACGACAGAAGCCAATGTGAGAACTCATTTTAACAACAAACTAATCACAGAGAGAAACGACCGAAGCTTAAATGTGTTTAAACTGGTTCAAACTGAGTGGGAGTGTGTTTACCCTTTCAAATGATGTAGAATCTAAATAAAACGTTGCAATACAATAATAATTTTAAAAGTAACTGTTAATATGATGCCAAATATGTTTTTTGTGCACAAAGCTGTCACTCGTGTTGCCTGTTCTGCTTCTGTGTTGATTCTTGTGTTGGTTCAGCATTTATCAGGAGGATAAAAATTATACAGAAAAAAATGTGGTTCTTTTAAAAAAAACGAGATCAGGATCCAACTGTTCACGTTAAGGAACCGTTCAAAAGAACCAGCTCGTTCACTCATGTCACATCACTATCTACTACTTACTTACTGCGAACTACTACTGCTACTTCAGTAACCTACTTCATTATTCTGAATAAATCTAAAAAATATTATAAACATTGTGTTTACTTTTTTATATGGTCGAAATACATACAGTGAATGAAACAAAAGCCATGTACCCTTAAATGTAACTGCAAAAGCCTTTACCTTTACGTGTTATGCGACTTGAGTAAGTAGAGTAGTATTTTGCCACTGTATCTAGTACTTCTTCCACCACTGGGTATTTTCTATTGTCAGAAATGAGCTTACGATGCTAGCAAAACATCATGAGGCAGGATGACCCACTCAGCTAGCCAGCCCAATACTGAGAGAACGCATCCATTCTCCTGTCCACATTCACGCAGATTAGTTTAAGAATGCCCTGCTCACTTCTGATTCACATTACAGGTCCGATCCACTCATGTTAATCTTGGTCACACTTTTCTCCAGATAGGGTGGCGTCACGGACTTTGTATATTGAGTTACTGTGGGTACTGTTAGCTCAGCAAAGTTAGCGTAGCATTCCCAGAGTGAAAAAAACAACATTGCTGTCAATTACATTTGCAGCCATTTCGTTAAAGGCCCTGTACCCATTTTTTTTTCATGTATTTGAGCTAAATTTGTCTTGCCCATGTACATATATATTATTTAAGCAGCTCATGAGGTCAAAATAAGTCAGTTGTTTGCTGTATGCATCGAATTATAAAGCATTTTATTGTCCGATAATAAAGTATGCAGTAGAACAGAGGTGCCCAAACTTTTTTTTAATCAAGGGGCACATCTCAATACATATTCGAGGGCCACACACCGGTGATCAATGCAGTGCGCGGTGCTTTAAACACACATTTGACAGAGCTGCTTTATATTAATAAGACTTTTTAAACACATACATTTTACGTCTGGATCACACTGCAATGTGATGCTCAAGGTCATAGTGGTAGAAAAAGTACTGCTTATAATCAATTGGGCTGGTTCAGCAGGAAGCCTGAGGGCCAATTAAAACTGGTCTAAGGGCTGCATTTGGCCCCCGGGCCATAGTTTGGACGCCCCTGCATTAGAGTGCTAGTTCTTGTTAGCTTTACCATAACAGAAAACTCTGCTCAGTTGTGAAAAGCACTTATAAAATCATTGGGGAGAATAATCAGGATGCTCAGATTACATAAAGTGGGGAATAAATTTGTACTTTTACAAACAGTGTAAAACTAGTTTGGTTTTTCACATTTTTAAAGACAGTAGGCTCCAAAATTCCTCAAAAGATGAACAGTGAGCAGAGTCGCCTCTTCAAAAGACCTGTTCCACCTACTGATGTCATAAGGTTGTGTACCCGTTCTCCGGGAAGTGCTCCATTGAAATTCTGAGATGATAATGTGTCACCCTGCAGTTGATAAGCCTCCGAAAAATTTTGAAACTTTTTTTTTTACAGAAACCTTTACTTTCAGTTATCAGAGGAGCCCACCCACTGTTGTGCTCCACACTGTAATAACTACATTCCAGATCTATTTTAACACTCAACAACTTGCATTTCCATTTGAACCCAAAAAGGTGAATGGGCACCTGCCGTGAATGAACAGAGGACCCCCCTGTGGTGAGGTGCATTTCAGGTGAAAATGATGCAAGCGTGCCACAAAAGCCTGGCTCTGTGCGGCGGTGAGTCAGAGCCCAGCTGATCGGCCCCACAATACGTTCCATTCACCCGGACAGAGAGAGAAAAAAGAGAAAGAGAGAGAGAGAGAGAGAGGGGGGGCAAATATTGTCATCGCCGAACATGGGCCAGGGCCTGAAGAGCTGCCAAGAGCTGGGAAAATCAGGGCAGACAGTGACGGGCCAAAAGAAGACACCAATACCACCAACACGGAGCAATGTACACGGTGTCGTTCTAAGATAAAATCTATATGTTTAAGTTCGTCTATAAGGAGGAGTGCATGACACATAGATGGCAATTTCTATATAATAACTAGGTGTGTTTTAGTTCCAGTACATAAAGTAGACATATTACACATTCTTTTGGCTTTAATAAACCCTTTTCACAGAGTCTTGCTAAAATAAATCAATATTTAACTATCAAACAGCAAGTTGCGGATGGATGATCACAGATTGCATGTCAAGACCTTTACGATGATGTAAGCACTTAAGCGGAGGAAAGTAGAAGCATTCGTCTCTCAAAGCTAATGCTAACCTAATCTAAATCTCAAAACAGCACACAAAACAACGTTATGAAAATACATCGATTGCTTTTCTGTGCAAAATCACACAGATTGTAGCGCTATTTTAACTTCACTACTTCACTTTAGTTTCAGTCAGCATCAGCTACAAGACACAAATGCCTACTTTTCTAAACATAAAAGCTTCCTCCGATGAAGTATTTACATTTTAGTAAAGGTCCATGCTGTCTGTGATCATCTATCCGTAACTTGCTGTCTGCTGCCTGGTATTTAAATATTGATTTATTTTAGCACGACTCGGCTAATTTCAAATACACAATGAATGGAGCAAGAAGTGCGGCTCAGCAGTTTTTGAGAGAACTGAAACTTGCCAGGCAGCTCTGTGAAAAAGATCTATTGCCTTTTAAACGTGATTTTGGTCAGCTTGGCATTTGTATTTCACATGTTTTGACTTAGAATAATATCTTCATTATCATTTCGTGTAATATAGATGTTGGAGTGCCCTCTATTGTCAGCAATGGGTATGAACAACAGAAAATAAATAAATAAAGACCTTTAGCGATGTTAATGCTGTGATAATTGAGTAATGTGTTCGTTGTGAACACACTTTACAGATGGTTTATGGACTTAAAAACTGAGCAGAAGATTTTAGGGTTTCTAATATGTGACGCAACAATCCTGGGAAAATTTAAACAGAGTGATTTCTGAGTGCTTAAAGGACCGGCTTAATGAAGCACGCGTGAATGAAGCAAAAAAGAATCCAAGTATATTTTAACAAGGAGACAATAGTACAGTATAGATGACAGCATTCAAAAGTGAATTTAGCCTGTTCCAAAACACTCCCTAAATTTGCCCATTAAGCAACCTATTGTAATGCCTTATGAATGATTCAAATATGCAAAGATCCATTGTAAGTCCATTTTATTAAATATATCTCCTTTAGCACACATGCAACCCGTTCTGCCCCATATGCTAACAGGCTTGTATGCTCTCATTTTGAATCCACTGTATTTAAGTGACTGTAAGCTTTAAGTGTAGTCGTTTTAGCGGGTCAGGCTCTGCTGCTTATTACTACACAGTGTTCTAATGTCTAGCCATAAAAGTCATGACATATTTTTACAACTCCAAAGAGCCATCTGGAGACTAGTGAGCAGAGGCTAGTCCATAAGATGCTATTATACATCTGGGGTTAGCGTGGTGTTAAGTCGGCAATTTGTGTCATTTAAGATCGGCTGTGGTGCGATATTGTAATGAGCCTGCTAGCTTTGTGTAACTAAGGGGATGTGGTATTTTAAACAGGTGCATGCAATTTTATGCTAGTTGCTATGGTCGGATTAGGGAATAGTCACTAAATACCTCAAAACAGATAAGCAACTTGAATAACTTTTTTTTTTTTTTTTAATACATTTTCATGATTTATTTATTTATTTCATTAGCAAATTTGGCAAAGAAAGTTAAAGGCCTTGTACCTGTAGACTGACTGGACCTCTGCAAGTCTGTTTTTCATATTTTTAACACAAAATTATTCTTCACTTACCTTATGCATTCCAGGCATCCTAATTATTCACAGTGATGAGTTTATAAGCTTGACTTTGCTGTCATGGTCAAGCAAACAACAACCAGCAAGCCAACTGTGCACTTCCTCATTATCTGACCATAAAACACTCTACAATTAGATGCAGACAGTACACAGCAGACTTATTTACAATATATTTGAGTGTGAAATTAATGAATAATGCACTGTAAAGAGCTTTGGGTGTCTTGAAAGGCGCTATATAAAACCAATGGTTAATTAATTATTTAAAATATCTATACAATATATCTGTCCTGGGGTAAGACAATGTTTGCTCGAATAAATAGAAAAAAAAAACAAAAAAAAACAAAACAACGGGTACAGGACTTTTAAGAATGAACCGTTACCTCCGCCCACTTAGTCCCTTCTCTTACTCTAATGTTGCACCATGAGAGAAAAACCACAGTCAAGGTGGAGATAAACAAAACAAAAACAGTCAAAGTTATGTATAATGTATAAGTGTATAATATTAATTTTGGTATCTATGTACATATCATACTCAAAAAAATAATACATAATTTTTGACTATTCCTTACAATCCTCCACAAAAGATCCCTATTCTATTACATACCCTACTACTCTGGCAGTCTAGCCTTGTGTGCGCGCCCCCCTATAGCTTCCCCCTGCCCCTTCTACTCCTCCAGTGGTTCCATGCTATATTTAGCCCCCTGCTTTCCGCTGTTATGACTGCTGGATCATTAGCCTTATTTAACCCTCGTCTACCTCAGGGCGAGCTGATTGGGCAAAGCTGACACCGACCCCTCCCCTCGCTCTCATGTCTGTGGTATGAATGACATGCTAACACTGGCTATAGTAGGGGGAGCCGTGGGGCCACCCGATAGGTGGTAGCTGCTACCGGTCGCCCGGGGGTTAATGCGTGCTAGTCCGAGTGAAGGGCGAAGGCAAGATAGTGGTAATGAGGATGATGAGGGGGCTATTTTGGATGGAGTTGATGGTTTAACTGCTCTGGGGGTCATGTGGAGTGACAGGACACGGGTAAGTGATGGTGACCCTTCGGATGAGACTGCAGCATATTACAGACACAACTTTGGACATGTGTTTTAAGACTATGCAGATGGAAATGTTCATTGACTTTTATGATTTATCTAATCTATAATATTTCATCCCATTTTATATCTTACTTTTTACCATTATTTTCATCGTTTTATATTGCACCATACTGAAAAACTAAATCACATCTGAAGGAGCAGCGCAAGAAACACAAATGTTCAAATCATTTCGTACTGTCAACATAAAACTTTTGTCACTTGTAGACAGAGGGAAAAGTAACTGTAATATTTACTCAAGTAAGAGTACTGTTATTTCAATGAAAATATGACTCAATTAGGAGTAAAAGTATGCTGGCTGTAAAGTCTCTGACAAGTGCAATGGTAACTAAACTATTTCCATAGCATCAAAGTTTTTTTATATTTTCTGAAAATTTTACACAAAAGACAAAATATTACGTGAGCATTATTAAACAAAAGTCATTTAAGCGGTTTTGTTAAGTTTTAGCAAAGAAACTTATAAGCATGATGTTCCATTGTGTAGCTTCGTCTTCATGATGTTACTTCTTTGCCAGAAATGTTCCACAGCATGACATTAAACATATCCATCTCCATGGAGACGAGGAGGCAAAGCCACCCAGCCAAGTACGTTTTTAATGATATACTATAGCACTTTCCACAAAAAGTAATAGTATAATTGTCACCCTTCCTCGTTCCTCTTTCTCTCCATCCCTCCTTCCTCATAACAGCACACTGATAAACAACGCGGGCCTGCCAAGTTGACTTAGTTTGGCGATTACTGAGATTACGGCAGCTAAGCCCGAAAATCGTCTAATACAGGCGGATGTGATCTGTCTGTCAGTTCAAGGATAGATTTAATGAAATTGGGAATTAATTTAGGTGAAGGACCAAAATAAAATTAAAACGTTATTAGTACTCACTAGCATATATATATAAACTCAAGAAACTTTTGGCACTTAAAAATCATAGCTTAAAAGAGTATTATGCAATCAAACTGGATTATTTCCAGCATTGTCATAGCAGGCTTTGGACACATTTCCCCATTCAAAATTTGTGGGTTTATTTTTTTCTTTGGAATTCTTAAGGAGGGCGTATTGTTAAGCAATTTGTTCCCTCATCAAAAACATGCCCGAAGATGTTTTAGATATCATCCATGCATGTTTGAGTAATCTAGCACTCTCTCCCAGGCACTAATCGAACTCTCCTTGCACTTAGCTGTACGACGCAAAGCCTCTAGTACAAGTCCCAGCCCACAAGCCTATGTCACCCATGCTTCCACACGGTCATTTTTCTTAAGTGTCGAAAAGCAGTATACAAAGCATTACACTACAACTTCACAAATCTGATGTGATGTGCAGTAATTTCAGAGAGTCACAAACAGAACTGAAACTATTTGTTTTTTTTGGTGAAAATAGCATTTTCAAAAAATAAATAGAAACATGGTGATCTAAATATACCCCCAGAGAAGTGTAATAATGCCCAAATATGAAACAATTTAAACAAAGGTATAAAGAAATGTATTATGTAAAAGTATGTAGAAGAAAAAACTTAAGTTAATGTGTCATTGTGAATGGTCACTGCTCAGAAATGCATTTATTTACTTACAAAGAGTATGGATTATTGTTACAATGGTAAAGTAAAAAAACATGTTCTTTTCCCCACTCCTCTTTGGATTTATTGATTTAAAGTATATATGGTCTTGATTGAAAATCTTAAGTAAAAAAATGGCCTCCTCCATAGACTGACGGCATTTAGTGAACATGCATGGCCCATGTTCGTTTTGGTTAGTGCTTTGGGGGTCCTTACCAGTGTGGATCTGCCGGTGGGCTTCTAGGGACTCCTCAGTCTGGAACTGGGCACCGCACTGGTCGCACACAATGGCCTTCTCACCAGCTAAAGAAGCAAACACAACAAACAAAAAAGTTATTCATGATGACGTTAGGGCTGCGCATTTGATTGAATTTTAAAAAGTGAAATTCAATCATTGTTTATAGTCAATGGCGATGCTCACACGCACACCAAAATATGATTATTATGTGATGTCTGGAACTTAAAGATTGCTTTAAGGTCCTATGGAGTTGTGTTTTAGTTCATTCACACATGTTTGAATAACCCTTTGTCATTAGTCTGTCTATACCTCCAAAGCCCAAAATGCTCTGTTCCACCTCGTGATGTAGCTGTTAACTTAAAGTACCACTACATGACCCTTTACCTTTAATTTAGTAGAGATCTGCAATTCTACATCTAAAATCATCCAAATGATTCTAGAGAAGGTGTATGGAGTTTAAAAACACAGTGGAGCACTTCCTGTAGTAACATGACATTACAAGCTGGAACAGTTTAAGAGAAGAACTCATCCTAAATATGCAGAATGTTAAACATGTGTGAATGAAACAAAACAAAACTCCACTCCAAAGTCTTAGAGCTCCAAAAATGTGATAATAATCTGATTGAGTGTGCATGTGACTGCGGCCAGTGATCATCTTAGGTCTACAGCCAGTCCTCTGTCAGTAAAACATTTTGTTTGGAGCAGGGTTCAGACTTTGGAGGAAGAAATGTCACTATTTTGCATTGTTTATGTTAATGAAAGAAATACTGAAAGTCATTTTTTTGTTTTGTTTTTAATAAGACTAAATAAAATCGAATCCAAACTGCTGATCGATCAAATAGCGTAGACAGTGGTAATGGTAGATGAAACGCAGACAAAAATGGAAAAGGTTTTACATATAAATAAGCATAAACAATCGCCATGAGCAAACTGAACAAAACATGTAGAAAAAGACTGTTGATTTTGGTTTTTACTTTGTCGAACCAAATCCACACAAGTGGGTAGAGTAGTCAAAGTACTGGTCCAACTAATAGTCTTTCAATTTAAAAAGAGTAAAAAAAAAAGTATTTGAGGAGTAAGTGTAAACGTAAGTGTCCGAACATGAACATCTGATCTGTAATTTGTTAATGTTACTGTAATTATACTTGTAATGACTGTTTGCATTTAAGGGCCAATTTTCCCCATGTATTTGAACAAAATGTGTAGCCCCTGTACAGATATATTGTATCAGCAGCTTGAGATCAAAATAAGTGTCTACTATCTGCATCTCATTATAAAGCGTTTTATTCTCCAATAATCAGGACTTGCACTGTTAGCATGCTAGTTCCGCTCTGTCCTCTAAAAGTTGTGAAGAGCGCTTATTAACTTACTTTCAGTAAATCATTTGGATGCTTAGAATACATAAAGAAAGAAATAACTGTCGACAACTGCAAACCATTCACATTTTTAAGAAAAAAAAAAAATCTATTTTCAACGAATATACCACAAAACGTGAAAAATTTGAAAGAGACAATAGGGTATGAAATATGCAAATGACAGTAATGTATGATTATGGCTTTATGTGAGGTCATAAATTCCACTTTGAGCTCCAGTGTGCAGAACCAAAGCGCGCGTCGGGAGTGATGACACGTAAAAACACTCATTATGTGATGCTAATGCTAGCGCGGTTCACAGGAGCCCGGGGCCCTGTCTGTGTGGAACTGGGGCCACAGCGTACATATCACAACAAGCGCTAGCCTCTCCAAGGTTAAGTGGCTGCTTCTGCCGCTAATGCTACCATATGCTCCTCTGTGCATTTGACACGAACGCACCATATGCTAACGCTACAACTAAGGCGCGACATACGCTAATGCTACAGATAATGAATTAATGAGCACTGGAGTTTGGATACTTAACACATTCACACATATTTCAATAGAAAACAATTGTTGCGCTAAGATTTTTATACTGTAAAGAAATGTGTATATGCGCTGGACATCTATGAGTTATTGTTAGCGTTTTAGTTTGCTCAGTTTTTAGATCTTGTTTGTGATTTATTGTGGCTATAGTAGGTGGCAGAGAAGACCGCAGCAGCAGGTAGGTTGACGGTTCAAATTCTGTTCTGATGAGTTCATGCTGTCATTGTGTTTTTGGGCACGACACTTCCTCGACTTCGCCTGTGTGAATGCCACTGTGTTAGCACAAATTGGCAGCCACTTTCTGTAAGTAAGACCCAAGGAAAGTAACCAAGTAAACCTATTTGTCATCACTCATTTACTTTGAGTGACTAATGTGTGTATTAAGTCAGGGGAGGGAAGAAATTAGAAAGAGGTTTGCTGTAGCCAACCTAATTTTTACAACCTTTAAAAAGTGAAAAACAGAGTTAGTTAATTTTAAAGTGTTGAAAAACCTTCACCGCACTGAGTTTATAAATGCTTTTCACAACTTTCAGAGGCCAGAGCAGAGTTTGGCAGCAATGCTAACAATAACTAGCATGCTAACAGCGCACTTCCTCATTTGCAGAGTATAAAATGCTTCATAACTAACTGCAGACACTACACAGCAGTCTCATTTGGATGCTAAGAACTGCTTTCACAATGTAGCTGCACTGGGGCAAGACAAATTTTGCTCAAATGTACGAGGGAAAAAAAAACAAAAAAACGGGGGTAGGGCCTGTACTTTTCCTTTTGTCCTTTACTTTCTACCAACTAAAACGGCTAAAATAAACTTCAAACGATAAACGGGGGGAAAAGAAAGAACGAAAAGAAAACACCCTAACCTAAAGTGACAGTAAAAGTTTATCCCTAAAGCTTTGTCCAATTTTCCTCGACTCCTCCAACCCGTTTAAGTGCTGCGCTCCAGCTGTGCAGCCCGCGGCCGCACCACACCACACCACTTTTACAATCACTGCAATTACTCTCTGATTTAGGGCGCGCTTTCTCTCTCCTGGGATCTAACCCTGAGGCGGCCTTTTCCCCCTTTTCTGTACCGCAAAGACCAAAAGATGAGTCCTATTGTTTCCCTTGCAGCAACGACTTCAAGTGCATATGACAGGTTAGAATATACTGGGTTGAGTAAAACAGTTAATATCAGTAGATTTAAGATTTCACTGAAAATCGTGGCTAGTTTTTTTTAGTTTGGTGATGCTGACTTACTTCCTGGTTGGACACGGGCAGCTAATGCAGATACACTACCAGTCGAAAGTTTGGATACACCAGCAAAGACAACAAATATATTATTATTATATTAAAAAAAAAAAACTAAATATGTTTTATATTTTAGATTGACAGTGCAGCAAATCCTTGGCCTTCTCTCAATTAACTTCTTGAAGTTTCCTGAATTGGTTTTCACTTCACAGCTGTGCCTTGTCCGGGTCAAGAAATGTCAAGATTGCAAAGGCAGTGATCAAAGCAAAGTGTGGGTATTTTAACACATTTTAGTTATTTTGAGTTTACTTCTTGTTTACTGCTTTCCAAATGTGTTCATAATTTTGATGTCTACAATGTAAATAATCACTGAAATAAAGCAGCATAAATTTAATGTATCTCCAGACTTTTCATTTGGTCGTGTATGTAGAGGTAATTCCATAACTTTTACCTCGCAACCATAATGTTAACAAGGGAGAATGTATCTAATTTGCACAATAGTTAAGATTAGAATGAAAAAAAAATCAATTATATGCATCACAAAATTAAAATATTGTACAGACAAAGCAAAAAATATTGTACAGACATGAAAAACGCAAAAACCCACAGCAAAAAGTTTGAAGATAGTTAACTTATTTAAGCCCAAAACTTCTGATTAGTTTTATCTAATATGCATTTGCTTCATATAACAATCGATAATTTAAAATAGAATAAAATAAAAATAACAAGTCAATAATTGTAGGTAATTTTTTTTATTTTTTATTGTCAAAACCTCCAAATTATTGATTATGATTATTATTGTTTTTAGCTGGATTGTTCTTACAGTGGCTTAGGACCTCACCCCATGAGTTATGAATGTTACAGTGTGTTGTTTTTGAATTTTTTGCATAACTCGTTGCGTAATGTTTGGCTGGCCACCGTGGCTTCTGCTTTCCGCCAGCTTACAGTACACCCCGTTCCTCCTTTCCCTCCAAACTATGTGTGCTTGCAAAACCGCACCGGCCAATTTTTTTTTTTTTCTTTCTTTTTCTTTTTTTTCATATCCGCCACTTTTTCCACCGTCATCTAAGAATCGACATCCTGTTTTCATTGCGTTGCCTTTTGATTTTCTCTCACTGGAGGTGTCGTAACCCCCCGGCTGAACGTGCCAAGTACAGCTCGAACTCTGGCAAGGACAGAAAAAAAAAAAAAAAAAAAACACACACACACACACACACACACAAAAAAAGTATGAAAAAAAAGAGAAAAACAACTTGTGAAACAGATGCTAAACACACATGCATAAATACAAGTGCTAGCAATTCTGAATGAGCACAGTCACCAGATGTGGATTGCATGTGTCGGTTTGATGTGTGGTGGGGATGGTATGTACCCAGATTTTTGCCAAAGTCATAAAAAAAATAAAAATAAAAAACATGGGTGTGATCCCAAATGCCCTCTTTGCCACTAGTTCCCATGGTAACATTTTAAAAAGATGCACTATGGAACTTTCTGGTGGAGCTTCTGTCTAGTGTTTATCTCCACGGAGACAAGGAGGTGACGCCAACAACTCCAGTTTTTTTCTTCAGTAAAAACGCTGGTAATTACATCAATGCAAGCTAGATGTTTAATGCCACACTGTGGATCATTCACAGCAAAAATGATAACATCTCCATGGAGACAAGAGTGTAGCAGAGCCTCCAGCAGAAAAGTTACATAGGGCACCTTTAAAATTGAATTTGAGGTTTCAGGTCAAAATATATGGTAGACTTACTCTTTTGAAGATGAATATTATGACCAGGTTTATGGTTAATATTACTGGGCCTATCCATGAAACAAAAACTGGCAAAAAGTTCAATGTCAGTAGGCCTATTAAAAAGACATGCTTCAGTATTAATATGGCAATTTTGTGGATCCACTCCTCACACAAAAAAAATGAGATTTTAACATTTAAAATTATAAATTGACATAAGACAAGGCAGGTTAATTGGTTTGGCACTATTCATACACAAAGTAATTCAAAGTAGTTTGCAGAATAAGAAAGACATAAAAACCTCAATACAAACAAATCAAAACATAAATAATCATCATAAAATTAACATTAAAACAGAAGAATGCAGAATAAAACCCTTTCAGTCATATGCACAGCTAAACAGAACTGTTTTGAGCCTGGATTTAAACATTGTCAAAGTAGAGACCTCTCTCACATCTTTAGGAAGACTGTTCCAGGTTTTAGCTGCATAAAAATGAAATGCTGATTCCCCATGTTTAGTCCAGACTCTGGGCACCAGCAGGAGGCCGGTCTCTGAGGTCCTCAGAGTGTGAGATGGTTCATATGGCACTAACATTTTGGAGATGTACTTTGATGCTAGGCCTTGGAGAGACTTAAAAGTCTATTCTCTGAACCACAGGAAGGCAAGCAGCAGTGTTCTGGATGTACTGCGTTTGTCTTACTGCGCACTTGGAGAACCTAGTGAGCAGGCCGTTACAGTAGTCTATCCTACTGGAGACAAATGCTGGTTTAGACAGTACACCTTTGAATTTTGCAATGGTTTTAGATACAATAGGCTATATCTGGCCTATTGTAAAAGCAAAATGAGACAATGGTGTGCTGCCTGCATCTAGTTATGAAACCTTTTTATCATCTGTGGACCAGAAAGTAATGTTAGTGTGCAGCTAGCATGCTAGTTGTTGTTAGCATAAGCATTACTGTGATAATAGTAAAAGCCAAAGTTAAATCTGTCAACTGTAACTTTGGTTTTTACTATGGATCAGACCTGGATGACTGAGGGATTACACAGAGATTACTGTGATGACAAAACTGAAACTGAAAGTTGTGAAAAGTGTTTATAAACTCATTAGTGTGAATAATTAGGACGCTCAGAATGCATAAGGTAAGTGAGGAATAACTTTGGACCACTGCAAACCGTTTTAAATTTAAGAGTAAAAATCAGGTACAGCGCTATAACACCATTTTGCATTAACAATAACCATTCATTTTTATTCATTCTTTTTTTTTTTTTTTTTTTTTTTATCTTATGAAGTGCTTAAACAATATACTTCTACAGTCAAAATGTTCACCTTTTGTATTTTTTTTTTGCTTGCACTGTCCTACTTCCACTTAACATGGAGCAACCCTCAACCCCATTCAAGGCTGGCCCCTCTCATCTCTACTGTACCGCTGACTGAAAACAAAGCATTCATAGTCAGAACTCAAGAGCCGTACACTCAACGGCTTTGTCTCAACACTGTATCACTCCACCGAGCTAAAAAGATCCGGTTGACACCATTTGCGCTCGCAATATATGATTTTGTGAAAAAGTGTCCACTTCAAATAAGGTCCATTGATGTGAAAGTTTCAAAGAATTATACGCAGGGAATAACGATGTTGTTCGTTTTGTAGTGTCACACGGGTTGACAGTAATAATAGAGGCCGTAATTATGACTGTGGGATATTTCAGGCCAATGCTGGTGACTTCAAATAGGAAGAGCAGAATGGTAAAACGGGGCTTTGGTCATTTGCATATTCATTAAAAGTCCTGGACCCGATCGTTTTCATGGATTGGAGCAAAATGTATCTTGCCCCAATACAAATACATTGCATAAGCAACTCTTGAGGTCAAAATAAGTCATCTCTCTGCATCCAATTATAAAGCGTTTTCTTCTCTGAGAGTCAGGAAGTGTGTGGTTAGCATGCTAGTTGTTGTTAGCGTTACCTGGGAGATAGTGATGGAACCGAGGCTGCCAATCTGCGCATTCAGACCACAAATCACTCACATGCACACACTACTTTCATACTAGGCAAGGTCGGTGAAGCTCCTTGAGGACACAACGACAGAACTTGCACTGATCGATCCTCTGACCTTCAGGTTGGGGGACCACTGCTCTACCCACTGTGCCACCCGCTCTGGTCTCTGAAAGCACTTATAAAGTCATCACGGTGAATAATTGCAATGTTTGATCGCATTTTTTTTTTTAAAAACTCCAGAATGATTCGTAATGACCTATGTGTTCATTATTAAGTATTTGTTCTGGCTTTAGTAAGGATTAACAATCTGTATTTTTTTATGAAGTACTCCCAAAACATGTATGATTACAAACTCTCACCTAAGACGAATTCGAGTTGGCCATACTTTTACAAGTCAATGAAAAGTTTACTCTCCTCCTTTAGTCCCTTCCAGATGTACCCCTTTAAAAAACCTCCCCTTTAAAAATCCCACATCCCTTTTCTGACCTCCACGCCACCCTTACAGTTATTTAGCCCTGTGCGAAAACGGCAACAGCAGCCAATGGTCTGGAACGTCAAGTTAGCCGCGTTGTAAAGTATACAGTAAGTAATTAGCAGTAAATCAAGCTCGCACCACTGTGGCTGGCGGGCCCTCAGACATTGGCGTGGGGGGCCCGTCTACTAAATGGGCCCCGGATAGGGTTTTAGTGCAGGCCGTGCCCCTAGCTTGTGGCGTGCGGGCATAAATTTTGGGGGGGCCGCATAGCTTCAAGGACCCCGGCTCGCGTTGGGGTCACCGGGGGCCGCGCAGCTGAGAAGGTGAGTGTGTGTGCGTTGGAGGAATTTAAGGGTAGCTAGCTAGCCACCCATCCAGATGCCAGTTAGCTTAATGAGCGGTGCTAAGTGCAAAGGAGGGGTATTGGGGTGCTGTTGGTAGCATAGGCCGGGTTGACTGCCAAATTAAAGTGATAAATCTAAGGGGGAGAAGGTAAGTGCTCTGAAAAGGGAACTTGGTCGACAAAGTGTTTTTGGACAGAAGTGAGCGGCGTCATAAATCTACCACTTAGGAAGTCAATTAAGGGGAATTTGGGGGAGCGATAAAACATGGACAAATTAACAAAAACACATTTTAAAAAAAAAGTTTGTATTTTTACTTTGACAAACTTTATTGATCCAGAAGGGAAATTGCTTGAACACAATAGTTAAATAATAACAAAGAGCAAAAAATATGAATGGTACTAAAATTCAAAATAAGTAACAAAACTTGCAAGGAACCTGTGTCAAATAAAGCAGAATTATACAGTTTATACACACGGTATTTATACACGTATAATTGAAATACAGTCGCTCAGTTAAGTGTTGTTAAGTGGTGGTGTTTGTCCACTGATCCAAAGGTTGATAGTTTGCTCAACCAATGATGTCAAGAGCAGGATTCGGGCAGATCCACTAACCCACAGATGAATGTGCGATTCAAGCTGTTGGCTGTTGTGTCCTTGGGCAAGACACTTAACCCACCTTGTCCCCAGTGTCTGTGTATGAATGTGTGTGTGAATGATTCCTTGTAAAGTGCTTTTAGTGCCTTGAAGGTTGAAAATCGCTATAATAATGTTGGTCACATTATTATAGCCATCTAAGTTATACATACAAGAGGTGGTGGGGTAAGGAGAAACAATGCAGATGAATAGTAAAGAGGAAAGAGTAATTAGTCATGACAGAGTTATCTATTTCATAAGGGTAAATTTTTGTTGAATTTGTTAATTCAATTATCAAGGTAATCAGATTTCCACAATTTAAATTTCATAATATACTATAATATTTGTTCATTATTTTGTGATAGATTTTGTCTCAGATGCAACAGATGACTTGTTCCCCAAGTTCAGACTGGTGTGCTTGACAGGTGAATTAGCCAATCAGGGACACGCAAGGTCCACCAAAACAAAACAAATATGACTGTTTACAAGGAAAAAAGGAAGAAAAGAAATATCACGAGGGACTGAAGAACATTGCCTTTTTCTGCAGAATCAATGAAAGTGTTAATCTGAGGTTTCACCTGTGTCACTGAAATAAACAAATCTGATTGGACCACACTGATATCCATTTATATGAAAAAATACAGAGGGATATCAGGCATGTAGATGTCCAGATTCTAGTACTAAAAGCTGGGACACAACTAATTATTTACTCTTAACTTCCACTTTTGTATCCAGTTTTGCCACCGTTTGACACATTATGAGATTTGCATATGCAGTTGTGCCATGACATATTATGACAACTTGGGAATGAAGTCTACACCCAAACCTTTTCTTCTATTATTTGCATATTATAAAGTTTTAAAACATGACAAATTTTGCTAATAATGGTAGACAAAGTAATGACTGTAAAAACACTTCTAAATCAAACAATGGTTGAATTAACATTGTAAAATTTGATGATGTTGGGCAGACTTTCAGATGGTGGGTAAGGGTCTGTATAACTATGGGAGAGATATGATTTTTGAAAGAAATCCAAAATCCATAAACCTTCAAATTCACCTGTTGTCCTGCTCTTTTGTCGTGTGAACACAACCTAATTATTGAGTAATCCTTTTTTTTTAGTTTTTTTTTTTAGGTTATCCAGGATGCGCTGATGATCAGGTGGCACACTCCACTCACACTACTTCTCTTTTCACTTCCCTCTCTGCTGGATTGCACAAGTCCAGTTATTGCATGTCAGTATTTCATAAAAGAGGGAAAAGGAGAACTTCCAAGTAGTGCACACTCGATACTTTTACTTCAACTGTTACTTTTTACAAGTCTGAAATATTGTCAGCCTCATGTATTTTGTAACAAGGTGAAACCATGCAACTTTGTGCTTTGATAATTGCAACATAAATGGAAAGGTTACAGTTAAAAAAAAAAAAAAGTATTACAATCATTACAGAACCTGGACTGCTGGTGCCTTAACCTACAGATAGAGGACATATACAAGTGTGTCTCATTCTCAGTATATGGACAGGCCTTGTTTCATGTGAAAGCTCAGAATTCACTCACTGAGCTACAGAGGCTGCACTAGCACTGATTCATGATTGGCTGTAGGTGCTGGGGTTTAGGTAGTGACCATTCAGATCAGAGAGACATCTTAGGTTTTAAAATCAAAATCATACATATGGTTTATTTAAGGGCAATTGCTGCTTTGATTACATTTGATTACAAGCCAATATTTGTCTCAACTGAAAGTAATAAATAAAATAAAATAAAATCACTACTTGAAGAAATAATCACAACATTAAACAACTGGGAAAAATGACACACTAAATGTATTTAAAGTCAATATATATATTTTTCCTGTGTTGCACATACACAAAACAACATAAATATTTAACAGCCAAAAGCATAATGTGCAAAAGGACACAAAAGTGTGGTTCTTCCATAACCATTTCAATCCTAATACTTCCTTTTTGTCAGTGTTTCTTGATTTATCAGTTAGTTCTGTATGAATTTATCAAGTTCAGATTTGAAATAAATAAAACTAATACAATTCACTCACGTTTTTAGAGTGTAGCCTGCATAGCCGTGAAGCGGTGCACTAAAATGTGATCCGAAGCATAGCCAGTTACACCGATCATTAATTCATACCTTTTTACACAATGCGCACTTCGCAGTCTACTACTCCACATTACAGTGAGGAGAGTTCCAGACGTGCTTTCTCTCCAGGCCCTTTTTGAACTGTAAAACCTTCTGAGTGTGAGATTGGTCATCCATGGACACGCAGTCTGTAATTACCCTTTTTAATTTCCCATTTAGCTCTATAAATGTGCGTATACGTACTGTAAAGAGTTTTATGTCCGGCTAAGCTTTTTATGGCATCGCAAAGCCGGTCAGGGAAGTTAAAGCGCCTGTGCCGGATTTTTGTCCAGTATTTGAGCAAAATTTATCTTGTCCCACTACCGATCCGCTACGTGCTGTCTGCATCTAATTAAGAAGCGAGAATCAGGAAGGGCATTGTTGGCATGCTAGTTGCTGTTAGCTTTACCGTTACCACAAAACGGTGCTCTGGTCTCTGAAAGTTAGGGAAAGTGTTTCGCTGTGAATAATTAGGATACTCGGAATGCATAAGGTGAGCGAGGAATAACTTTGGACCACCTTTAAAATGTTCACCTTGGACTAGTGGACTAGGTAAACTTTTCTGATGGGGCGTCTGCCACCGGTTGCAATGATCCAAAGAAACTGCTACAATAATAAAAAAAAAACATAAAAAAATTTGTATTGATACAGCGTCTCTCCACAGATCTGACACGTAACTCGCCCAAATGGCGTCTCTGTGGAAATACTTTAGTTTAATGCCATACTGTGAAATGCCTGGTGTCTCTAGGCAACCGGATCCAAAGCCTTCTTGGGGTTGAAAGGTCTGAAACACTAATTTGCAAAGAGTTTAAAATTAACTAGTTCTGTTTTTGATGTTTGCAAGACAGTATAACCAAGGTACAGCTTTGTTTTTAACACTCCTCACTTAAACCTATATTATATTT
Source organism: Periophthalmus modestus (assembly GCA_019594935.1). Lineage (NCBI taxonomy): Eukaryota > Metazoa > Chordata > Actinopteri > Gobiiformes > Gobiidae > Periophthalmus > Periophthalmus modestus. Next base: position 14,133,354 of record JAIEZT010001243.1, read on the forward strand.
CAACACATTTTTCATAAAGATATGCAAGTTTTACGCCATACCCTGATAATAGCCAAAGAAACACAATTTTCATGGACATGAGGCTCTCCTCCAGGTCAAGTAGGAGTCAAGTTTGTGGAAATGGAAGCCTTGACCCAAGTTTTCAGAGCAATAAATAGCAACAAAATGATTTTTTGGTCTATTTTTTGGCTAGCAAGTTATAAACTGTGGCTTTAATTACTATATTGTACAAAACCATGCACTACAAGATCCAACAGATTCCAAGCTGGTGACATGAACCAGCTTTTCCCATATCTAACCAATCACATGAATAAAACAATAGAAAAAAAAAAATGTCCACCCGTTATCAAAAGCCTGGAATCCTTCTCTTCTGTAGTGCGCCGCTAAGTGACAACACGCTGTCCTAGTTTTGCACACACGGCTCGAAGCAGACATCCTCCTCGAACTCTTATGTTTAATTCCGCCATTGTCTTTGATAAAGCATTCTGTTTAGACTTGGGGTCCCTGAGGAGGAGCATCTGTCGCAAAGTTAGCATCTCTTACCTGTGACGCTAAAGTAGGTTGGAACAACAAGTGGAGCGGATGGGGGATGTGGTTAGCTTGCGCAGACTTCAGTACAGACTTAAGGTTTTTAGTCGATGCTTGATGGGACAGATGAGATCAGATCACATATATTTAAAAGGTGCGGTATCTAATTTTTACTGTCTTCAAAACATGAAAAACAGAACTAGTCCATTTTGTTGTCCAAAGCTATTCCTCACTAACCTTATGGATTTTGAGCATACTAATTATTCACCGCAAGTTTACAAGCGCCTGTGCCTTCAGGTCAGGGACAGGTCTCACATTGTTGCACAGTGCATATTACCCTCTCTACCCAGCCTTCTTGGAGGCTCTGGAAGGGGTCAGTGACACCTGGAGAGGGTTACTCGGGAAAAACGGCCTCTGTGATCTGAACCTGAGCAGTGTTCTGTTATTGGACTTCTGTGCTAGTCACAGTTTGTCCATAACGAACAACATGTTCAAGCACAATTGTGTCCATCAGTGTACATGGCACCAGGACATCCTAGGCCGGAGGTTGATGATCGACTTTGCTGTTGCGTCATGTGACCTTTGGCCCTCTGTCTTGGACACTACGGTGAAGAGAATGACAGAGCCGTCAACCGCTCATCACCTGGTTGTGAGCAGGATCCACTAGCAGGAGGAAGCCAGACATACCTGGCAGACCCAAGTGTATCATGAAGGTCTGTTGGGAACACATGGCGGAGCTCTCCGTCAGCAGGGCCTTCAACTTACACCTCCAGGGAGCTTCTCCTAGATCCCGGGGGAGGCTGGGGACATTGAGCTTCCCTGCTAAGGTCTATTCTGAGGTAACTGAGAGGAGAATCCGAATGATAGTCAAACCTTGGATTCAGGAACAGTGTGGTTTTCATCCTGGTCGCGGAACAATAGACCAGCTCTATACTCTCCATCGGGTGCTTGAGAGTTCATAGGAGTTTGCCCAGTCCCAGTCCACATGTGCTTTGTGGATGTAGAGAAGGCATTCGACTGCCCTCTCACGGTGCCGAATGGGGGGGTGCTCCGGGAGTATGGGGTCCAGGGCCCTTTGCTAAAAGCTGTCTGGTCCCTGTATGACCGGACTGATGCATGTTGGACTCCGCCAAGGCTGCTCTTTGTCATCGGTTCTGTTCATTGTTTTTATGGACAGAATTTCTAGGCGCAGTCAGAGGCCGCAGGGCGTCCATAGGATTTCTTCTCTGTTGTTTGCAGATAATGTTGTACTGATGGCTTCATTGAACCTGGACCAGCCCCAATTATCTTCTATTACTTTGCTCTTAAAGAATCCACTTTTCCACTCCATGTGTCACACTTCTCACCTTTTTCTGTATGATATGCATGCTTTTCAGTGCAATAAAAATCTACATTTTAAAAGGATTTATTATTTCCTCAAAACATCTATATTGCCTTTTTAAAATTCCAAACACACTTCAGCAAGTAAAAAAAAAAAAAAAAAAGAAGAAGCTACTATTATTTGGATCCATCTCCTCTTTTCTTCAGTCCCATTTTTTACTCCACCAGATATTCTCAAATGTGACTACTATAGTGACAGACTTCTCCAGCGGCTCGGGTTGACTCCAGGATAGTGCCGGTGCAAATAAAACTAATGTAGTCGCTGCTGTACTGTCCTCGCGAGAGTGGGGAACAGAATGTCACCACGTCTGCTTGCGAGAGAGGCAGGGAGCCAGACAAATCTACTTTCTGAAAAAAAAAAAAAAAGAGGGAAAACATAGCCTGTCTGAGCACTGAGGCTGCAGAAATGGCTTACATAAGAGCGCTCTGCTAGTCCCCAAAAGACTGAAAAAAAATCCATAAACACACACATATACACGCATGCACTCCCCCCCCCCCCCCTTGCTTTTTTGCCCGCAGACACACACCGGCCCATGTTGGCTTCACATGCTTTTTGGGGAGTTGCATTGACTTATATTCACTTCTTGGATTCCAATACCAACCTTAACCTTTGCCTAACATTATAGGCCCTAGACACGATTTTTTCCCCCATGTATTTGAGTAAAATTTGTCTTGCCCCTGTAAAGATATATTGCACTTGAAGTCAAAATATGCCCATTGAGAGCATCTATTATCAGGAAGTGCACATTAGCTTGATAGTTCTTGCTCGTCTTACCTTCACAGCAAAACTCAGCTTAGATCTTTAGGTTCTAAACTCATTGAGGTGAATAATAATGCTCAGAATGCATAAGGTAAGTGAGGAATAACTTTAGACGTTTTTAAGGCAGTAAACATCAGGTACAGTGCTTCTAATCTAAACTCTACTATTAGATCAATAGCATAATTTAAAGCTCGGATAAGGGTTAAAATAGATTAAGGTTAAAAGATTTTGTCCCCATAATGGAGGCCGATGATTTGTCCGCATGATTTGAGTGTGTGTACAGATGTTCGTCCCCGCAAAGTGATAAATACCCGTCTGCGTGCATGCTTACCGTCCCTCCTCGCTCTTTCGCTTGCAGACACACACACATACACACATACATGCACGCTTGGATGACTACACCGGGGAGGACAGCTGTGTACTCCCAAAGCTAAATACTATCCATCTCCATAGTCTCAGTGGTACAACGTTGGAGACAGTGATGTGAATAGGCAAATCTAGTGAGCAGAGTGGGGTTGTAGGGATGGAAAGAGTCCCTATAATGTATAATGATGAGTGTCCCTAGTACGCAATAAATATATAAATACAAATCATGTGTATAATGATGTATCTAATATTAATATCGGCTAATGTTGATAACTCACTTTTTTTTTTTCTTTATTTACAACTGCCATCATAAATCATTTATATGGACTGACCATAACAGTTTACATTTAGTACTGAATGTGTGCAGATCATATGAATTATCATGACAAGTGAGTATCATAAGTAGTAATGTAGTAATAGAAATAGCAATAGTATATGATAACAAGTCACAGTTCAAACAATATTGCGACAAATCATTTTGTGAGATTGCTAAATGACAGTTAAGAATTGCATTAAATTGCCTTGTTTCTCACAATATTAGCATAATAAGAAATAGAAGTAGCTATTGTAATAGTAGAAGTAGCTGTACTCGTAGCAGTAGCAGCAGCAACCGTTTATATTGATGGTAGCATTGCAACCAGTGGTGGTTCTAGCGACAGCAGCAGTAGCCTACTTGTTGCATTATTATGTCCTAGGAAGAAAAAAAATAGTACCAAGTACCAACAGTGAGTACATGGAACGTGCAACTCAATGATATCATGAAGTGGAACACCGGCCCTGCTCGCACGTGCCCAGACGCGGTACGCCGTCAGAACAATAAGTACAGACACAGCTCACCCTCCCTCCCCTCCTCTTTCTCCCCCCTCCTCTCTCTGCACCGCTCTCCGCCTCTCCACCTTCAGCGTTCTAACAAGCCGTGCCGTACAGTTTTATTTACACCGGCCCCTTATCAGTGCCACAGCAGCACACAGCCTGCCAATTGGAGAGGACAGGCAGAGCAGCGAGAGAGTGAGTGAGAGAGAGGGAAAGAGAGAGAAAGAGTGAGAGAAAGGGAGAAAGCGGGAGAGAAAGACAGTGAGAGAGAAAGAGATAGAAGGAGAGCATGAGCAAGAGAGAAAGAGTGAGAAAGAGTGATAGACAGAGAGTGGGGAAGAGAAAACGAGCGAGTGAGAAAAAGAGATTAAGAGAAAGAGCGAGTGAGAGAGTAGGAAAGAGAGAGAGGGAAAGAGAGGGTGAGTGACAGAGTGAAAGAGAGACACAGAAAAGAAGAAGAGAACACACACCCGCCACGGAGGAACTGCCTGTACCTAACATTGCGAGGAGGAGGTGTCCCCCCCTCCACCCCCCTCCAGCCGGCCAGGACCTCGGCGGTGGAGTTATCAAGCAGTCTGGGCCCAAGCCAGCTGCTGTTGCAAATAATAAGTCGCTCCGGTTACATAGACAGGTAGTACACAGACGGAAAGTATGGGGAGAAGGGAAGAGAGGAGGGAACGGGGGGCTCTTTCCATTTAAGGATGTAATGAAGGGTATGCCCACTTGTCGCGAGCATTTGTGGGAGCCGGGAGGAGGCTAAGAGCTGACAGGAATCATAACAGCAGCCGGGAGGTAGCAGACAGGTGGTGCTAGGGGTGTAGTGATAATAGAAAGATCAAGGGGGTGAGTGGACAACCTTGACGTACACTAATACATAATAAATACATGTAATGATACTGCATTTTTTTCATACAAAGATGTAAGCTAATTTAAATTATATCAAATGGAAATTTCATGTCAAGTTACATTTAAAGAGGACATACTGTGCTTCTGTCTGCTATGTACTTATAATCTATGACACCCGTGGATCATTATGTTTTATTTTGGACATTTTAAATCACAATGCTTCTCTAAAACAACTTAATAAAACAAAGCTACTGAGTTGATTCCTGGATTTAATAAAGTCACTATAACTTTTAGAGTGAGTCATGCATGTTTGAGCAAAAGATACAGACATAGATACTAAATACAACTTCAAGATTTTGCATAATAATAATAGGTCTCCTTTAAATAGAAATGTCCATGTGTTGCAAACCTTCATATGACCTTTGAGAATCTGGAATGAAAACAGGAGATGGGAAGTGGAACAGGTGGAGTGGACAAATGGGAATTTTAAAAGCCAAGTACTAGAAGATGATTTGGGCTGAGTACTGATCCTTGTTGCACACCTTGAGTTTTTTAAACAAATAATTAGTTTGTCATTTACAACAAAAAAGTCAATGTATACGCACCAAGTATAATTTTAAATAATTTGACAACATGTATAAAAAAAGAACTGGAATATTTTATCCCAGTTCTTTTTTAGGGACCTAATAGTGACCCCTGTTGAACACCTCAACATTTAATACAATTACATTACCACATTTGATTACAACCACCATTAAAGCATTTATATAACTGTATCAAAATATTCATCTACGTATTTTCAATCACTGATACACTTAACGGTAAATATTGTTTTTGATGTACATATATTTTTTCCCCAATTGTGCATTTAAGACTATTTGCGTGTCAATTTTCTATGAGAGAAATTTGAAGATAAATTTGGAGTCAGAGCATTCTTCAGTTATTATGTCATTAGGAACACAAGCTAAAACAATATTGCTCAACACTTGGCATGTGGCATGTTGAAACTAAGCTGGTAACACTTTGTAATAATTGCATATTCTTACACCTTAACCAAGTATTACTCAAAACCTGTGTATATTTTTCTTTCGCCGTGTATTTGAGCAGAATTGCCCCCAGTACAGATGTATTCTGTAAGCACCTATTGAGGTCAAAATATGTCCGCTGCCAATTATAAAGTGTTTTATTGTCCGATAATCAGAAATCTGTGTTAGGATGCTGTGATGGCAAAACTCCGCTGTCTCTGTAGAAAAATGCTTTGTGCTGAACAATTAGGATGCTCAGAATGCATAAAGTAAGTAAGGGATAACTCTGGACCGCAAACTGTTTTAAATTGATTTCCACATTTTAAGACAGGAAGAAATCTGCATCTTTAAATAATAATTTTTAAATAATTTTTGTCCGTCATTACTTATATCAACCAAGTTTTTATAAATGTGCTTATAACATATATACTAAAGAATTTGAGGACTTTGAGTTGGAAAAATTATCAAGGGAATTATCAAAAACTATGATATTTCGTGTGAATAAACAGTTAACACATAAGACATGGTTATATACATTTTTACCATTTAAAGCTTTATAGTGTGCGCTCATTATAAAGTGTCAGCAAATATGCATTGCACAACAAACAACAAATATTGATTTCTTTCACCCGCGTCTTTAAAACCTCAAACTGTGTTATCCCAAAATGATTGCACAAACAGCTTTCACCCCTTGAGCGTGTACTATGAGCTCACAATTACAGTTCACACCATGCACTTAGGTTCATTTCTGAAAGCCAAAAGCTAAAATCATCTAAATGGGTCTCTGATCAGGCCTGCGACATTTGAAAACACGAATATCTCCAGGCAAGAGTCGCACTCACAAAAGAGTCTAGTGCTGCTGTCTCGAATAGGAAAAAATGATATCTGTACTTGGCAAACACTACATAGAACATAATGTAGTCTGCGCGGCGACCAAACGCGATGTCTTTATGGCAACAGATAAGAGACGATAATCTTGTTTTTTCTGCAAACAGGGAGGTTAGACGGCCCCATCAAAAGGCCCTCCTGATGAAATTGTTATTGATGGAAGGGAGAGAAGGAATCAAAGGGAGGAGAGAAGGAGAGGGAGAGGAGGAGAGAGAGAGAGGATGAAGACAGAATATTCAGGTCGCCTCTGACAGCTTTACGGTCTGTTGCGTCGAAAAACCGTGGGGATGTCTAGGGAAGCAGGCAAATATTGACTTGCCGCCGCACAAATCCGCGACATTCTAAATTTGGCGCCCCGGAACAAAATTTGGAAAAAAAGGAAAAATATGGGGTGAGCACGGGTTGGAACATTAGTCCGGCTTGTTTTTGAGGTTGGCACTACCGCTTGACCTTTTGCTGCGAAGCGATAGATTTGTCCAGTATATGTCGCATGAAATTATGATCATTTTAAAGGTACTGTACCTGATTTTTACTAAATCACTATTTACAAAATAGTTCATTTAGAAGGTTTGTAGTGGTGCAAAGTTATTCCTCACTTACCTTATGCATTCTGAGCATCCTAATTATTCACCACAATGAGTTTGTAAGCGATTTTCACAACTTTCAGAAGTCACAGCGGAGTTTGTCATCACGATAAAGCTAACAACAACTAGCATGACTAGCAGACAGTACACAGCGAACGTATTTTGACCTCAAGAGCTGATTTTACAATATATCTGTAATACTCGCAGAACATAAATGGAACATGAATCTCCAAGAGTGTAATTTTTTTTTTTGGGGGGGGGGGGCACAATTGAAGCAAAGGTGACAAAGTTACTGAGAATTCTAACAAGAACATTTTCTGTATGGCTTGAATGCAGAGGTTATGATTGTTTTAATCAAAGCTAAATTTCTTGAAGACATGGTTTTGCTTGTTCAACATATATGGGACATGAGCAGTGGAGAGGGCAAATTCTGACTCAACGGTGCCAACATCTTAACAGAATAATCCACATTGTATTATGATTATGATGCATTTTAACCAAACAATTAACAATTGGATTTTTTGATGATGTTTGTTGAACCATACCCAGGCTACCACTATTGGAGAATGTAAATTCTCTAAAATATTATGAACCATATAAGCATATATGAAGGAAACAGCTGGTAAGCCTGCTCTGAAGTACTAAACTATGTCCGAACGAATCTATTGCTAACCCAGACCTAAACCCGGACTAAATCAGCCCTCCGACGAACCAGGGCGAGAGCCATTTGTTTGTCCAGTAGGCCACAGACACACTGCTCCATGTTCCCGAGTCTCTTGTAAATGTTTACTGCTGTTTTTGTCTTACTTTTCTGTGAAACGGAGCGGCCATTTTCCCGAGCAAAGAGCCCCCAGGAAATAAAGGTTGTCTGAGTGCATCTCCCCTGCGCCATCCCTCTAATGCTAGACCTGTGTATTTAGCTTCCAGCGGGTGGACAGTATTGTACCATTATCGGCCACTTGCACTTGCAGTTTGATTAAGAACTGGAAATGCAATCTTGATAAATGTAGGCCAAGAATTAAGGTTTAAAGGGACTAGAATAAAATCATGGCATTTACAGGCTTAACAACTAGTTCATTTTAAACCACTGGCTTTGGTCCAAAGTCATTTCTTACTTAATTTTTGCATTCTGAGCAAAGGAATTATTACAGCAACGAGTTTATAGGTACTTTTAACAACTTTCAGAGACCAGAGAGGTCACGTTAACTAACAACTAGCATGCTAACGGTGCACTTCCTGGTTATCGAACAACCAAATGCTTTATGATTAAAGCCAGACAGTACACAGCGGACTTATTTTGACCTGAAGAGTTACTTTAATATATCTCTACCGAGGCAGGACATTTTGCTCAAATACATGACAAAAACAGATATAGTGCCAGTAAATTGTATTGCTTCTAATGGCAAAATAAGACACATTTTCTGTATTTCCGAGACTTTCAGATATTTTTGTCATTTTTTGCAGAATAAACTAGCTACGGAATTACTTACTTCTCTCCCTCTCCTCCTCAAATCTAGTCTTGAGTGAATCCTGCTCTTAAATGTGGGCTGAGTGCAAAATAGACATGCATCATTTAGAAGAAGGCCCTTAGCTCCGCAGCTGCCAGAACGCCTCTCCTTCACCATACTGCCATCTTAAACTCACTGTTACTGCAAAGCTTTGAAGGTATTTGTAAAGCTCTTTCATGTAGCTTTGCCTGTGCGTTGCGTTGAGCAGATTGGACAGATTGTTTGGAGCAGTTAGAGAATGTATGGAAGCTATGGCTTGGAGTGGACGTGATTTGCCCTGGTTATTATTGTTCTTATGATTGTAACTAGTGCGAATCAATATGAAACTAAAATAAGAATAAAAAAACAAAATAGGTTAAATGTGTGGATTTTCTTTTTGGATATTTATGGCCCGATATTTTTTGTCTTTTTGCTCATTATTTTGAACAAAAGTATTAGTCGGGTATACAGTCGAATAGAGAGTATGCATCTTTCCATTTCCGTGGAGTCATACAGGTGATGTGCCACATCTAGGAAGTTAAAACCATACTTCGGAACATTCTCCATGGAAATATACATTTTATACCATACTGTGAAAGTTTATAGCCAAAAGAACAACATTTCTATGGAAACAAGAAGGAAAAGGACCTCCCCCAGGCTGAATAAGAGTCAGGCTTGTAAATGTTCCAATGTTTTTCAGTGCAATATAAACATGAAAAATGAAAAACAACAACAAAAACAAAAAAACTAAATTTAACAAAAAACATGCTTTCACATTAGCCATATAAGAAAAAGTTACATACTATAGTTTTATAGTTTTAATTAACTTCTTTGGCAGACTTTGTTACCTTATGCTACATTATTTTGAAACATAATTGTACTGAAACAACTTCAATAATTTAAGTCTTATAAGTAAATAAATCTTAGTCAATGCCAGGTCTACTCCAGTGACCCGTATTCTGAAGTTAATTTCACAATTGCGCAGTGTAGTGTCACCAAACTCACCTTTCTGGACGTTTTAAAGGTGCTATACATTGCTACAATTGTCCAGTCTGGGCGTCTAGTTAGCGCAATTATCCTGCCTTTCCCAGACACAAATGTCACTCAACACCCCCCCCAAACCTGACCCTGCTCACCCCCACACCTCCGCACCACCTTCCAGGTCAACCAGAGCCCATGCGCGCTCCCGTACCGCCAACCTCCCCAACCCCCAAACCAGACAAGAATATGGGGCATTGAGCGAGACAGTGAGGGTGAACAGGGGGGTACAGGAAATGCGGATATCTAAAAAAAAGTCCAAAGTTGTGCAAGGAAGTAAGGAAAGGAAGTGAGTGAGGAGGTGAGGAGACGAGGGGCCTTCTTTGTGAGGGCAGACAGGAAGTGAGCCAACACAGGATCTGGTATTTATAGTTTGGGGGGTTTAGCGTAAAGCAAACCACTTTATACTGTAGAAGCAGCTCTTGAGGTCAAAATAAGTCCACTGTGTACTGTCTGCATGTAAATATTAAGTGTTTTATTGTTCAATAATCAGAAAGTGCGCCCTAACATGCTCCAGTCGTGTGAGGTACAAGTGCATTTCACAACTTTCAAAGCAGAGTTTGGCCGTGACTGTAAGGCTAACAACAGCTAGCATGCTAACGTGCAATTCCTGATTATCAGACAATAAAATGCTTTCTTGTTAGATGCAGACAGAACACAGCTGACTTATTTTGACCTTAAGAACTGCTAATACACTATATCTGTACTGGGTCAAAGACATTGTTTATGGGGGAAGGAGAAAAATAAAAATAAAAACTGATACAGAGCTTTTAATTAAGAGGTTAAGAGTTAGGATATTAAGCACTAAGCCTGAATCATTCTTAATAAAGTGGTTGTTTGTTATGAATTAAATCTTTCTTCATACTTTGTGTGGCTATTACAAGTGTAGCTATTATATAAAGTGTTACTTTTTTACTGCACAACTGCAAGTGTAAACACTGCCCATATCGACGTGTATATTCCGGGAAGTAGCCAGGTCCCATCTCACACCTGACCAGCGCGTGAACCCTGTGACCAGCACACAGACCGGGCCGGCCGCCTTTTACTGTGCCATAAATGTGTTTATGGTCCGGGGGGGAGGAGATGTGCAGAGGAAAACTCATTTGGACTCGTCTCTCCGGTCTCTGCCTGCGAGGGGCGCTGCTGTGGGCCCTGGTTTAAGATGATTGCACCGGGGCTTAAGTGTCACTTGTAACATTGCGTTTTATTTATTTTTTTATTTTTCTGCAGACTGGAGAGGTTGAGTTTGGTGTCGTTTATGGAGTTTACATGTGCAAGTCGAGACAAGTGGAGTGGAAGGAAAGTGGCTCTGTGGATTTGAAATTGCAACCTTTGGGAGAGAAGTGTAACCAATGTCTACGGCGGGCTAAAACGAGGACTTTTATACTGTCCAATTTGAGAATGGTTTTAAGGACTGAAATGAGATGGAATTAAAGGGACGGCCAAAGTTTACAGTGGGTTAGCAGTTTTGATTAAAGGATGGCTGAAGCCAGACAAATGTGTAACTAAAATGCATGCAAAAAAACAAAAACATAAAATAAAATAAAAATAATTAATAGATTAATGAAGAAAAAGAAACTCAATTGTTCCTGGGTTCTTGGGTGTTAGATTAAAATGAAAAAAAAAAATAAAAAATGGATACAAATAACATTTGTGAATAGAAATAAAAAATAAATAAATAAATTACTCCAAGTCACTGAATTGTCCTAAATATATTAATTACATTTACATTGCTGACAAAAAGGCAACATGAATGTACCAACCATTACTTTTGTCAAATAGATTTTTTAAAATTATTATTATTTTTTTTTCAAATTTGGGTTTATAGTTATGATGAATCTCCTTTTTCCTTGTGTTAATGATGTCCAGACGTACAGTGAAGGCCAACAGTCCACATGCGCTCTCCCTCCGCCTCTTCCCACTCAATCACCCGACACCTTTTACAGCCCAGAATTTCCTGTCTCACTCACACTTTGTCAAAGAAGACAGCATTTTAGTAGCCCTACAACTGAAGATTTAACCGTATGAACTACCAAAATTGAGAACCAATTTTTTATTCAAAACACACCACCAGTCATAAGTTTGGACAGATTTCTCCTCTTCATTTCCATGATTATTTACATTGCAGATTATCACTGAAATTATCAAAACCATGAATGGCCACATGCAGACAGTAGTAAAAAAAAACAAAAAAAACAATTTAATCACCCTTTCCTTTGAACCTTGATTTCCACTTTTGACATTTCTTGATTCTGACAAGCTGTGAAGTGAAAACTATTTTAGGAGATTTCACCGGAAAATGTACATGGTGCAGCTTTAAAGTGATAGTATGTAACTCTCTGGAGTTGGCACGTCACATGGATGATTTTATGGAACTATAAAGTTAAAACCATATTTTGGGACAGAACTTATGTTATACTGTGGAATATTATTGCCAAAGGAACATCATTTCCATGGAAATAAGGAGACAGCCCTCCTCCAGGCCTAATAAGTGTCAGGTTTGTGGAGATGCAAGCTGCTCACAGTAAAAACACGTGTGTAGTACAGCTTTAAATGACACCTTATACATTTTCCATGCCATCCAAAACTCCTTGTTTAGGTCCTGACTAGAACCAGGAAGTACGAGCACATAAGTCCTGTGCTCAGGTCTCTGCACTGGCTCCTGTGGCTCAGAGAATAGACTTTAAAGCAGCTCTGCATGTGTACAAGTCTCTCCATGGCCTAGCACCAAAGTACATCTCCGACATGTTAGTGCCATATGAACCATCTCACACTCTGAGGACCTCAGGGACCGGCCTCCTGCTGGTGCCCAGAGTCAGGACTAAACATGGGGGAATCAGTATTTCATTTTTATGCAGCTAAAACCTGGAACAGTCTTCCTGAAGATGTGAGACAGGTCTCTACTTTGACAATGTTTAAATACAGACTCAAAATGTTTGTTTAGCTGTGCATATGACTGACAGGTTCTTATTTTGTGCTCTTCCATTTTAATGTTTTAATTAAAGCACTTTGAATTCCTTGATGTACAGATTGTGCTATATAAATAAATTTGCTTTGCCTTGTTCACATGGCTCATTCACCACAACTGTGTCTTGTGCTAAGTCTTTAGCTGTACCAGATGATGGGATATCCTCACAGCCAAACAGCGGGATGCCTTTCTCCCATTGCATTTTTCCCTTTACTACACTCAGGTGCGTCGACTTAGTACATTGTTTATTTTACTCCGTTCTAAAAAAAAAAAATCCCCTTTTCCTCCAGCACGTTAAAACCTTCCACATAAAACTTAATAAGTGCACTTCAAACGGCCAAATCGGATCAATTAGGCAAATCTGGCAACGCGAGCTATTTAAGGGGGGAATAAACTCGCCTTCGAAACACTGCAGTCATCATGGCTTCGCTATCTGCCAAATGACAACATGCACAGGTTAGCTAGCACTTTTCCATTAAGTCATCACTGTTCCTCAATGGGGGGCAAAAGCGAAAAAAAAAGGATTAAAAAACCAAGAATAGCGGAGAAAGTAGAGATTCGTAGATGACATGGAGATCTAATTATGAGGCCGTCATGAGAACCAGGCTAATCAGCTGGTTTCACTTGGAAACCGCAGCAGTTAAAGTTAGCTCGTGGCGGCTAGCGTAGCGCAGAGAGGGCTGGGAGCAGGTGAGGACACGGAGTAGGGATTAGCTAGCGGATGGGTGATTATTTTTGAGTTTGGATGAAAGGGGATGGGTAACAATTATGAGCAGCTAATGTTATAATCCCTGCATTGGTAAAGTGGTCTTTTTAAATTACATTTTTGGTCATCCCACACATCACAGACTGATCATCATCATAATCAGGTATCTATTAGCGCACAACCAGTTTTGACCCAATTGTGCTGTCAGGCTCGACATTTGCTCTTTTTTTGTATTAACCCACACTACATTATCCTGGTGTTTTTATTTGGCTTTGTCCATACATCAAAATATGAACTTTAATAACAGACTAATCAGGTGCTTTCTTTCCTTGAGCTAGCGTTAGCATCAGGTTTGATTGACAGCGGGACACGCGGAAAGGGGAGTTACCTTCAACTGCCTCGCTCTGGATTGACTGGTTGCTATGGTACTTGCGGTCAAAATTCCAAATATGGCGTCAAATTGGTCCCTGTAACTGCTCTAGCGTCAATGAGCTTCATTTGACTGGAGCCGAATGCTACGGGTGGCGTCACACGCCCTTAGTCCACTTTTTTTTATACAGTCTATGGATGCCATATTAGCAATATTAATTAATTAATCATTTTAATAAAATGAATAATTTTTCAATGTTAACATTTTCAATAACATCTGTGTAATCCCTCAGTCATCCAGGTCTGATCCATAGCAAAAGACGAAGTTTAAATCTGTCAACTGGACAAATCGTTCTAAGAGTGAAGACGTTTTGCTGCTTATCCAAGCCACTTCTTAAGTTCTGGTCAGATTGCTGGTGGCCACTGACAATGACTTTTTCACATTAGAGAGAATCAGCATCTATGCCATTATATAAGTCATGTAACTGTTTTCTTGTGCATAGTTACATGTTACAAACATTTTTACATACAGGCCTAATTTAAAGATACTATGTATAAATAGATTGGCTGACCCAGCCCTGCTGTATTCTCACATCTCTAACACCATTAGATGTTATCTACATTACTGCAGTTGGATAGTGTGTTAACTTTGGCCTTACAGAAGAACAGCAGAGAGCACAGGTGAGCCTGAACAAGGGCCAGGTGAGGGGAGGGGGGGACATGTTTTACATTTGACATCTACAGGTAACAAACATCAAATAAACTTACACAGGGTAGCTTTAACTTATATTTACTCATTTATCAAGTTAATGTATTACACATCATCATAACATATTTCAAATACTTTTATTGTATATTCATGAAAATAATGAACCAAACCAAAAGCATATAACAAATAAATGAAGTTGACAAAATTATATTTCACTGTGTTTGAAAAACCACAAACATTTGCCTGGTTTATACAAGGCAAGTCCCATTATAGCCCGTGTGTAAATGAAACCATATGCGGAATCCTCTCCTTGCACATTCCATACGTCATAACGACTAGTCCGGACAAATAGACCTCTTTAATATACACGATGTAAGCTCACCTCTTTCCTGAGCCTAATGCACCGCGAGCGCTAAATCAGAGCAGTTAGCCCGGCTGCGCTGCTAGCCACTCCGCGCTGCCTCTCCGGATATAGATAGAGCCGGCGCTGATAGCAGAGCAGCTATGACAGCTCCTGGCAGCCGGCCAAACACGCCAAGTGTGTGTATATATTTGTACGGCTGGAGAGAGGAGGGGGCAGGAGGGGAGGGAGTCAGCTGAGGCAGAAATAGGCCAAACAGTGAGAGTACAGTTCAGAGAGTTCGCCTGTCCTGCTATGGCCCCTATATGTACTATATGCTGTGTGAAATATGGAACTTTTCCCATCTTATCTGTCTGACTTGTCTGGGGCATAGTGTGCCAATATGGTTTATCATATGGTTTAACATGCACTGTCAATATTTGGCTAATTACGTAGAGTCTGATGTGGGGCTTTTTTGAGTGCTTTTTGCTCCATGTCTCACCTTGTCACCGTGTGCAACAAAGGTTATGGAAGAACTCAAGAAAATGACTACATATTTCTGGAGTAGCAGTAATGGTAGTTTTAAGATTATAGATCGAGATTATGTCATACCTCCAGATGGGGGCAAGAGCCACATTTTCCTCTTGATTACATTGTATTTTACAATCAGTATCTAAAGATGAATGTGGAAATATTTAAGCTGAAAGTTTTCTATGACAGACTACACCCAACTCAATGTATAACAATAAAAATCCGCATTTTAACAAAGTTATTTTAGGCGTCCCCCTGTAATAATGTGAAGCAGTGACATTATGATACGTCTTATTCATTATCATCAACACTGCTGAGGCTCTACTGTCAAGTGTTCCACAGTAATGTGCTCTGTTACTGTCCGACTCTTTCACAATAAGACGCTTTCTGCAGTGAGAATATACCGAGACTTTTATTGTGTATGAGCCTTTAAGAAAGCATTAGTTAAACTAGTTTAGCCTTAACTTCTACAAATTCTGTTGATTAAAATGTCATCATACTTTTGGAAGTATATTGTTTTGTTTAGTTTCAACAACATGAGACGACAGACCAGGCATTTTCCACAGAAGACCCTAGTCTGACCCGGTCACTTTAAACTGCGTTTTACATGACCCACTTGCCCCTCTTCTCAAATACAGATGAATTTGGACCACGCTGATGGCCAAAGTGAACATGCATTAAAAACATGTCACAGCTAATTCTTAATTACAAAAACATTGGACATATTTATTTAGTGTTTTGGTTCTCAAGACAATTATTCAATCAGAAAGCAGAATGAGCCTCACTTGAGTTTCATTTGGCTTGTCAGTTTCAATGCTCAAATCCATCTGGTTTAAACGTAAAAGATCTGAATTTTGCTGGGTTAACCCAGCACCTACAGTCAATCATTAATTACTGCCAGTGCAGCCTCTGCAGCTCAGTGAGTGAATTTTGGAAGTTCTGAGCTTTCTCATGAGGTATGGGTTGTCCCGATACTGAAACAAACTTGTATGTGTCCTCAGGTTTAATAATTGAAGTATATTTTTTAAGAGCACAGGCTACATGCAGTTCCTCTAAGCCACATGTTGCTCCAAGTCCTTGCACCCTGTGATGTTTTTGTATGCTTAGAAAACAGGGCTACATCATTTTTACCTTTTACCTCCATTATTTTAAATTCTAAACCTGAAATGCCAAGACTAAGATCTCCAACAATTCAACCACTAATCTATAAAATACACAGCAACAGCCACAACCAGTCTCTCCCGAATGAAACTTTTGACATACTTCCGCAACCGTACCACATAGGTCTACTGCCGGAGTGACAGGATGCACGCTTTTGGGACTTTCAACTTCGCCGAGATTCCTGTCTGATGTTCCCGGCGCTGCTAGCTAGCACCTCCTCGGCAGTTTACATGGCGTTTGAGCTTTTGACGCGCGGCGGCCATGACAGTTTGACAGGGGACATGTGTAGCTTGTCTCCTGCCGTATCCGCGCCGCTCTCATTACGTCTTTGTCCCCCTCAATGTCACTTTCCCGCGGGACGTTGAGACATGATCGGACAACGCGGGGGGAACTTAGCTGGCTATTAGCGAGTCATTTCCCAGAGTAACTGCGCCGAGCTACATCCATCAAGCTCAACGCACTCCTGGGGAAAGATGGTGCCGCGTTGGTTTGGTGTATTGGTTTTAATTAGGTAAATAAGAATGCTGTTTGGGTGTAAATAAGGGTCAGAACTGAATTTTCTTTTCCAATTTTCGATTATATTGTGCAACATATAGGCTATTACTGAAATTTTCATAGCATAGCTTACACAGTAAGAAAACTGTTCTAAAGTAACATCTCAAATTAGCATGTTTCACTAGCTGGCATAACTACACCAAACAAAAACAATGCTAAATTTAATCAATACTTAGACAATACTGACAGGCTAGAAAACCAGGTTTGATCGAGAACTGGACCAGGATTGGACTTTGACTAAACTGTCAAAGCAATCGGTGTCAACTACTTTCACCGTACTGACTCTTAAAAAATGTATTCTTGTGAGCTTTAAGCTATGTTGTAATGTTGTTACCTCACCAAAAACTACCTCTACATCTTCAAAGCTCAAAATGCTGTTACACCCTGTGATGGAATGTAGTGGTAGTTTTCAAGTCAACAGCTGCCTTTTCACCTTTAGTTTAGTAGAGATTCTACATTCCAGGCCTGAAATCATCCAAATGATTCTATTGAAGGTGTATGGAGTTTAAAAACACAGGGAATTTCTGCATTACCACTTTCTGCATTACTGCATGACATCACAAGGTTGAACAGAGTGCTTGGCCTAAATATTTGTGTTAAACATGTGGGAATGAAACGAAACAAAATTCCAGATATGTTTTTGATGAGGAAACATTATATCATAGATCAGAAAAGAGCGCAAAGTAATGTAATTGGAATATTGGCACAAAAACTACAATGAATGTACAGTAAAAGCCAAAAGTAAAATCAGTCAACTGGACAAAACATTGTAGGAGTGAAGACATTTTGCTGCTGATCCAAGCCGCTTCTTCAGTTCTGGTCAGTTTGTTGGTGGGTCTTAAGTGAGGAGCCAACTACACTGAAACTGGAAGCAGCTTTGGTTTACAGTTTCTGTATGTAAGCTATTGAGCTAAGTGTGCACTGAGCCCGAGTCATACTTAGCATATTCATTCAACTCTTAATGGGTACTTTCACCCAACTAGGATGCCAATGGGTGGACATCCAGTTTCAGTGTAGACAGCTCATCCTTTCAGATAGATATACGGCAGTGTCCACCAGCAATCTGACCAGAACTGAGGAAGTTGCTTGGATGAGCAGCGAAACGTCTTCACTGCTACAACTTTTTGTCCAGTTGACAGCTTTAACTTTTGGCTTTTACTATGAATCAGACTGAGGGATTAAACAGACAATGAATGTAGTATTTGATTTGATGCTACCAGATCATAGCATGAAATAAATGGGCAAGGAAAGTTTATTTGTATAGCACAATTCATACACAAAGTAATTCAAAATGCTTTACAGAATAAGACATTAAAATCACAATACAGCAAATTAAAACATTAAAAGAGAAGAGTGCAGAATAAAAACCTTTCAGTCAAATAAAACATTGTTGTAAATTGGGATAGACACATGATGCACTTGGGTAGCCACTGCCTTATGCACTTTCCAAAGCAGCCAGCTAATACTTACTTTTTTAAAAACCCATTTGCTAATTTTTTCATTTCATATGGATGGATGGCTTTTCCCCAGTTACTTTTAATACGACAATAAGCTCAACTAGAACTTCAAAAAAGCTGCAAATCAAAAGTTACAAATCAATAACCCTCCAACTCCCCCTCCTCAGCAGGGAAACCCATTTCAGCAGTCTCCGAGAAGGCCTTGTTTACTCTGGGATAGCTGTTGCGTCTCCCTCTCTCTCCCCTCTCCTTGTCTGTGCGTATTAGTATTCTGCGGCGCCGGCTTGCTTGTTTTCAACAGTTATAACACAATATCCATGCTTTAAAGCTTTCATGTCGCACCTCCCTGTGGAATTAGCAGCGATCCTTGTGTGTCCTGGCTACTTCCAGATGGCTTTTGTGTGCGCGTTTTATCTTCCGCTAGCTGCCTCCTTTCACTTTCTCTAGCTAGTTTTTTTTTCCTTTTTCCCCACCACATGAAAGTGCCGTTGGCGGATCTTTGCTTAGCCGGGTTCATTCTCTCCTTCATCCCAAAATATAAAAGTTTCAAAGCGGCATTTCATGAGGGAGCTTCTTCCATAAATGGGATTCATAGCTTGCTAATCTGCACAGCGAAATTGATCTAAAAACTTTCCCAGAGCTGTTGGCCCCACTTACATAACGTAATAAAATATAATAAAAAAAAGGTTATGCCGCCGGAGAATATTTACTTTTATTGCCGTATATGTCGCAAACAATCCTCCCACTTGGTTTTTCCCTTTTGGGAGTGTGAAAGAACAGGATCTACAACCAAAGAGCCATGACATTTGAGCACATTGCTACGAGCCGCAGTACAAAAAAATAAATCACAGAGAGAACATTGTGCTCAAAGTAAGGATTCAGAAATAACCCTTGCAACTTGCACAGAGAGAAGACCAACCGCGCAAACTACAAGCAAGTTTGGTTTTCAAAGAGGAAACCTCATGTAATCAAGGGGCAATCGTCATGGAACGGCCTTCGCATTCTTGCGGTAATAACATTTGTATATGTAACATTTATAGTTGCTGTAATTGATTGTACAGACTTACATACGTGCTTTTTCAAATTTAGTTTTAATAATTTATTTGGGGTGAACGTGAAAAAAACAAAACAACTAAAGTTAAAATTGGGTGTTTCATCCTATCAAAAATATTAATACAATGTAAAAAAAAAAAGAAAAAAAAAGTTGTTTAACATGTTTGTTAAACGACCGCAACTTGTTTTCTCCTGGATGCCTTTCCTCAACCATCTAAAGTATGGTTGTGGGAATCAAACTGGTTACCTTCTGGTTGGCGGGCAATCACACCATCTTACACATAACCACTAGTCGCACCATTCTTGTCATGCATTACCACCAACTCTCAACTCTTTTCTCCCAAACATGAGACTTTTCTAAAAACGGTTGCCTTCTGGTTCATGGTCAAATGCCAAACCCACTACACCACCACCTCAACATCACACCATCTTAAACATAACCACTTGCAGCATCAGATTTTTCATGCATTCCCACCACTCCCAGCTCCTCTCCTCCAAGTATGAAAACTAAAAACGGTTACCTTCTGGTTTACTGGCAAACACTTAACCACTAGATCACTCCCTCAACATCACACCAATTTAAACGTAACTACTTGCATATATGCTTTTCCATCGACTCTCAACTCTTCTTCCCCATAACATGAAACCATTCTCAAACTGGTTACCTTCCAGTTCACACCAAAAGCTCAACATCACACATTTTAAACATAACCACTTGTCACATCGTACTTTTCATGCATTCCCACCTACTCCCAGCTCTTCGCCCTCAAACATGAAACCATTCTCCTGTCCATTCAAACCGTCCTCTGCGCTCCCCACCTGTCATACCTGCCTACATTTACTGTCACTCTACTTCAAATACCAGCTATGATCCCAGTCCAAGCTGTCACCGAGCACCAACTTCACTCCCCTCTCTCCACGACTCCGCTTCCCCAGCAGACTGCGCCAGCGTCCTGCCCATCACAGCCCAACGGTTAGGGCCTTGTTGTTGTGGTAAATGCCGTAACAACTTGAAATATTTAGATGACATTACGAAGAATGGACGTCAGCTGATGGAGAGCGACAGATAGTTCATTGTCTTTTGACGAATTGTTTTTGGGCTTAGTGCAGACGGGGGCAGTTTAGCATGGGAATAGCGTCGTTAGCGTAAGTGGTGCGCCGCAGGAATAAATAGGCATTGTAGCTTGTGTAAAGGTGAATGGTCTAGTTGTCATTAAAGTGCATGTGGCAGATTAGACTACTCATTTCACTAAAGACATAGTTAACGCAATTATAATTAAGATTTAACAAAAAAGTTAAGTTTATAGGCCTAATTTTACTTCCTGGTTCACAATAGTTATGATTGAACTAAGAGAAATACATGACAAGACCTTTATTTTGTTAAATTAAGGTTTAAATTGTCAGAAAAATGTGTTCCTTGTGCGTAAATTGTATTGTATTTGTATTTGGGATGGAATTTTTAGAGTTAAGTGCAGATATTCTGTTATAGAACTCACTGCTACTTCCTGTATTTTTGTACTTTTCCACAAACTGCCACTTGATTGATGTAAAACTATGATAAATATTTACCACAGGGACTATTCCCACTCAACCAAGTATGACATAGAAAAATATGAAACCTGTCCGGTGTGTTAAGTAGCCAAATATCATACATAAACTAGAGTAATGCTGCTTCAAAATAATATCATTCACTTAAAAGTAGAAAGTAGTGGTGGAAGAAATTGCGATAATATGTATGTAGCTGTTTTTTTTCAATTATAGTATAGAAGTAAGTACTAGTAATTATAGTATAGAAGAGAATTGTATATTTGCAAAGTTTTAGTGCTAATGCAAAAATGACTAGATGCACCTGAACGTCTCATAGCCACTCTATCCGGCTCTTTTACCTGCATGGAGATTGGGATAAGAGTGGTCCGACAGGTTTTTGGCAAAAGACAATTTGAATTTGATTGTTTAGCGTGTTGTGAGTTCTTTGTGCATGTAAACATAGGTACTGTGTTGCCTTTCCACTGACCGAACCTGTAACTTGGCCTGTAACATGCTTGTCTTTATGGAAATATACAAGAACACTACCAGCTAAAAAGTTTGGACACGCCTTCTTCCACCCTTTGCTTTGCTGACAGTGCTGCGAACTCTTGGTTTTCTTGTAATGAGCTTCATAATGAAGTCACTTGAAATTGCTTTTTTACATCACAGGTGTGCCTTGTCAGGGTCAAGAAATGCCAAAGTGCCAAAGCAAAAGGGGTTATTTAACAATCTAAAATCTAAAACAGGTTTTGAGTTTATTTTTTGTTTACTACATTCCATGTGTGTTCATTCATAGTTTTGATGAAAGAATCTATAATATAAATATTCATGTAAATAAAGAAGAAACAAAAATGCAAACGCTGGCCCCAACTTTTGTCTGGTGGTTACATAATGCACCTTTACAAAACATGCCTAAATGTCAGGATACACTACGATTTGCGCCAAACCGTTCCCACGCCACATACAAAGATGGCCCTGAATGCTGCCCCATCTGCGTCGCTCGACAAATATTTCCCCGTAATGATGTTTTAATTGGAGTCATCGCAGGATTCACTACTCCATTGGAAATAAGAAGCTTTCCATTGTTTTTTTCATTGGCGCGATCACCGTCGGAACACCAGACTGCATTTTGTCCCTGGGAGCTGTCCTGGATCCGACTGCACCCCCCCACCCTCCTCCCTCTCTCTCCCTCTCTCGCACGGCCCAAATCCATACTAGCCACAGGCCCCTCTCCAATCTATTTTCTGCTCAGCTGGTTTTAAATGAAGTTATTATGACTCATTAAAATGCCCACAAGCTGGTGGAAGTCGGCCAATTACGATTTAAATTTAGCCTCCTGCTCTCCCGGCCTGGTCTCCCCCCTCTGTGTGGTGCCTGCCCCCCGCCCCCTCTTTGTTTTGGGGGAGGCTCCTTGTGCATTCATTTGAGTCTTCACTGTAAAGGGTTTTTGTAAAATATAGTTGAGAAAATGTGTTTTGGTCATTGTTGTTTGTTCAGTCAAGTCGAATTTTAAGGACATTGTGCAAAAGAACCCAGCCGTTTGACCAACTCTGAGGTTATTGATTTGCCTGAAATGCTCCACAGTACGGCATTAAGCTCATCCATCTTGCATTTATTTAATTACACGTGTTCTTCTTGCTTAATACCACCTTCAAATAGATGCATTCTTACTGTGAGCAAGCTCGCCTCTCCACAGATGTAACCTATAATTTGACCTGGTGGCGTCACCTGCTTGTTGCTTATGGCCATAACAGTTTCATTGACACGAGCAGGTGGCGGAAAAGTTACGTAACTTTCCGGACAGAGAACCCGCCGCCTGCTTGTCTCCATTGAGATGTTATAGCTTTTCCAGTAATGTTCCACAGTATGGCTTGAAATCTAGAAGCAGATGACACTACCAGAGCAAGTTACACGTCAGATCTGCAGAAAGGCAAGTCTCCTCACAATGATTTATGTTTTTTTCCCCGGGTATTTTTTTTAGCTATGAAATCACCTGTACTTGAAAACATACATGATAATTCCATTCAGTGTCATACTATAGAACTTCCATTAATCCAAAGGCGTCTTCTTTGAACCTCAAAAATGTTTGATTTGTATTTTATCAGTTTAGTTGTGTCATAGTTAAACTTCCAGATTTCTCTTTCAGTCTATAAACTACCATCACACTTATTCTACAGTCAAATTGTGTTCACAACGAACAGCTATATTAGCAAAGCATTGACGGGGTATAGGGACATGTTTACTTTGCTGTCAGCAACGGGAGTGAACCATGGCAGAGGGAGCTCTAATGTGTAAATGCCTTATTGAAAACGGAAGGATAGTTTATAAAGTATATTTTCCAAATGCAGACATTTATTAAGTTAGAAAATATGAAATACTTATTCCAAGGTGACCAAAAGTATGTTTAAACGGAAATTAAAACCTCAAGAATGCATGTGTCCGCAACTACACTCGTACACAGCTAAAAAAGTCTTTCCATTCCCATCTTTTCCATCTCTTCACACATTTGCAAACTGGTGTAGACGTTAAACTTGTCCTTCTGCTGATCCATGGGCGTATTTGGGCTAATTGTATATCAAACCGAAAAAAAACATCTCAGCTTTTTCTGAACATCTGCTGCGGCCCTCTCAGCACGGCCAACACCGCTAATTGCTATTCACAGCGGCTCCACTGGACCTCGGTACTGTGCCACACGTGCGCGCTCACATGCACTCTCACATGCACGCACATACACACACATAGAGACACGCTTGGCTGGGGCTTGATGTTTTCGCCAGGAGCCCGCGGCCTTTTATTTCATCTTAACCAGGCTCACCAAAAAACACTTTCAAATTTAGCCCCCTTTTATACCGCTTTTATGTAATTGTGGCGAGGCTTCACTGGCAATTACATGTGAAAGAATGGGGATTCGTTTAATGGCGCACAATGGATGGGAAGGCGACGGCAAAAGGCTTAAAAACACAAATGAGGAGCAAATAAGGCGTTATCCAAGAGAACACTGGGTACAGCAAATACACAGTGCAGAATAAGGAATGGATATAAAAAGGTCTTATATGATGCCAACATGGGTTTTGTGGAATTAAAGCTGCACTGTGTAACCTTTCTAGTGGAGGGAAGGAATGCTTCATAGTATGCAATTAAGCTTCTATAATTTATTCAATGGGAGGTGTTTTCAGGGCTCAAAATGCCTTAAAAACATGCATTCCTAGGGTGAGCGAGGTTGCCTCTCCACAAATCTGACCTGTAACTTGACTCGGTAGCAGAGGTAGGTACTCAGTTTGTACTTGCACTTTTACTACCACTTGAGTAGCATATTAGACAGTGAAACAGTACTTGAGTAAAAGTTTTCACACTGTGAGTAAGTCTACAAATGACAAAAGCTTTATGTTGACATTAAATAATTTTGCCCTTCAGATTATATTAACTTCAAATTATAAACCAGATTTAAATCCAGACAGTTACTTGTACTTCAGGAATAGTTTCCTCAAATACTTTTTAACTTGAGTAAGTTCTTGAACCACTACTTGGTACTTTTACTTGAGTCAAATTTTTTAGTAACTACACTCCAAAGAATATATTATATTAATTCACATTTTGCATGATGCACTAAGTACAAACTTGACAATTGGGTAAACAAAGCCCCCAAAATATTGGTACCAAATATCAGCAAAATTTGCAATTTCAGACCGATATAGACATCTGTGAAAATCCTACAATATGTCCAGTCTTGCCTATAATCCATATTCCTATCCTCACCTTAAGTACACTAGGACTTACAGAAGGGCACTAGACTTCTTCATTGTCGATTATCCTGTCCACTTGCAGTGGTGCAATGACTCGGGGCAGGACGGCCATGTGGAGGTGACTGGTGAGTGCCTTAAACCTTCTCTTTCGTGTGTCTGAGGAGCACCCCCCAGAGATCGGAGCATCAAGACGGGCCCTCCGTCATCCTGACACCGGCGAGTCCCCCCCCTCTTCACCCTTGACTATAAAAAGACACTCGGAGATCACCTGGAGACTGGGACCAGAGTCCACCACCTGATCCCCGATAGGCCCCCAAAGGCAACACTTATGCCGTTTCAGACAGGCAGAGCTCCGAACGCACCACGGCCTAATTTAACATCAAATGACAGGGGCAGTGTAACATCTTTTCAAGATGTGGAAGGGCAGGCAGGAGGAAGGGCAGAAATGGATCATAATTTTAAAACAAAAAGCAACATGTACCCAAATTTTTTTCCATGTATACAATATATCAGTACAATCTTGCCACAGTATTGATATTATATAAGTAGTTCTTGAGTCAAAATATGTCTCCTGCGTGCTGGCTGCATCCAGTTCCGATAATTTTGATAGGGAAGTGTGCGTTAGCATGCTAGTTTTAAGGTTTATAGTCACTGCATCACTTTGGTCTCTGAGAGTTGCGTAAAGAACTTATAAACTCATCGCTGTGAATAATTAGGATACTCCGAATGCATAAGGTAACTGAAGAAAAAGGACGAACAGGCACAGCACCTTTAAATCAATATGGAATCAGATCATACTGAATTTGTTGTTGTAATACCACCGCTGGCCACTAGTTACTGAATTCAATGCATATAATACACATATTGGTCACTGGTGAGTGCACTGGTAAATAATTTGTCCACTTTTTTTAATGGACTTTCGACATTACAGGAAAAATAAATAAATTAGGTTTTGCTCTTGAACAGATATGTTAAAAACTGCTCTTAGGATCAAAAGACCACTGTGTGCTGCATCTAAAAATAAAGAGGATTTATCGCTGCAATCTAGGACGTAATGCTAGTGCCCTGTTAGCATGCAAGTTGTTGACAGCAAAACTCTACTCGGGCCTCTGAAAGTTACAAAATGTGCATCTAAATATAAAGTGTTATATTGTCAGAGAATCAGACAGTGTGTGCTTAGCATGCTAGTTGTTGTTAGCTTTACCATGATGGCAAACTCCACAGTGAAGAATTAAGATGCACGGAATGCATTGGGTAAGTGAGGAATAACTTTGGACCACTGCAAACTTTAAAGTTAACTAGCTCTGTTTTTCATGTTTTTAGGGCCTTAAACATCAGGTACAGCTATTTTAAGTAACAATCATGATATAAGTTTAAGAAGACACATGTGAGACCTTTCTCCCCATCTTTAGCTATGATTCATGGTCAAGAGCTCATTGTGCATGTTCGTGGTTGAGGAAACCAACCCAGACACAGGCAGAACATGCAAACCCCACACACAGTGTCCTGGAATCACCCACAAAGTTACATCACATTTCCAAACAGCTAACCCATCATTTTAACTAGCTACCTCCATTCAAATCCATTTTCCCCGGCCCTGGCTCACCTACAGTATCACTTGCATTTCCAGGAGAGGGGATTAATTGTCAGCCCTTTTACAATAATTGACTGACACACACACACCGACACCCACATGCACACTCGCAGACACGTGCACGAGGCCGACAACAAAGCTGCTGTGGTGTGGAGGGAGCGGGGAGAGAGAGGCCGTGATGAAGCGAATCCAAAATCCAATCGTCTGTGTATTTGTTTTGAGCAGAAGGCACATGGTGTACTGTACTGAGAAGGGCCATAAAACACGCTTGCGGCGAAAAAAATAAAAAATAAATAAAAAGGAAAAAAAATAAGATAAAAAAATCTTCAGAAGACACACACACGCAGACGTTGCAGCAATCACCCTCCATCAAAACACTTTGTCTCGCATACAAAAATACGACTTGGCATCAGAGCGGAATACCAAATCGGGCCCATTAAGGGAGCGCAGGGGCAGTCGCTACTTAGCAACCGAAAAAAAGGGAGAGAGGATTGAGAGCTGCAATATCCCTGTAATAAAAGGAATAAGATCAACTCCTCGCTCTCTCCTCGCGCCTCTTTTCTTTGGCAGTCAAAGGGCCAAAAGCCAAACTTTGAGCTTTCCGGTTCATGACTGGCAGCTGCACTCCAAAAAAGTTTAAATCTGTACAAGGTGAAATTGAAACTTGAGTTGAGTTCATTTATTTAGAATCATGTACTTAAGTGGCGCTGCACCTGATTTTTACCGTCTTAAACCGTGAAACAGTCTGCAGCTGTCCAGAGTTATTCCTCGCATACCAATTATTCACCTTGATGAGTTTATAAGCACTTTTCACAACTCTTGAAGGCTAAAGTGGAGTTGCTTTCACTGTAACACTGTAAACAACAACTAGCATGCTAACAGGCACTTCTTGGTTATCGGATCAAGCAGATATATTTTGACCTCAAGAGTTAGTTAGAAAATACATCTCTACTGGGGCAAGACACATTTTGCTTAAAAACTCACAAAAAAATCAGCTAATCGGTTTTTGTTAATCTAATTTTAAGTATGAATGTACCTTTTTAATTCAAGTCCTTTCATCTTTCACTGTAGGGTAAAGTTACAGATAAATAGATTTTATTATTACGTGGATTATCATGATGACAGATTGTAGACTGTAACCTGGGACTGGATGTACCTGGAGTTATTGTCAGATGACTTAATGACATAATTGAGGTGTTGGTTTATGGGCCTGGTCGGAAGGCAGCGTTCCGGGTTGGTATGCGGGCTGTGTAAACCGTACGTGTGTTGACAGGAATGAGATCACAAATATGATAACGTGAACTGTATCGGTACCTTCATATATTCATGGATTAATATTAATGTTAATTTTTCGTGTGTAAATTCATTCAGTCACTAAAACGTGACACAAATAACTCAAAACTTGCTTGGTCAAATTTGTAAAAGAAAATTCATGATTACTTATTGTTGGAGTAGTTTTTTTAAGTGCATGCTAAAATGTTAAAACAGTGGTGCTTTTAATGTGTTGGCGACGCATGGGTTTTAATTGTGTGCCAATATACAAAAACAATGGTCTTTTTCAGCAAGTTAGCTTGGCTTGATTTATAAGTGCACAGGTTTGAATTCTGGACAATTCTATTTTATTTTTTTAAGTACTGCTAATTCATTTGAACAACTTTTTTTTACATGCTGTGCTAGCGTAGCCTGGTTTATGCACAAGTGCACAGTTGGAATTTTTTATACCAATTGTGCTGTTTTATACCAACTAGCAATTAAGCTAGCAGGTATGAACAATAAAAATCAATAAAATACCTTTAGCTTGTAGCAAATTTTATGTAGTCATCCAATACGCCCTTCAACCGCCACCATTCACTAACCGATCACATTCATAGGCTCAGATGGGTGTACCATCTTGCCCAAGGACACAGCAACACTGTGCACCAGTCGGAGCTGGTATTCAACTGCCAACATGTGTGAACAAACAATATAACTCTAGACACTGCAAGCTGCCAAAAATGTGTTAGGAAAGTGCTAGAAGGTAGGGCATGTTTGTATAGTGGACCTTATGGAGTGTCATTTCGAGGTTTTTTTCTATAAAATGCTTTTGACAGCGACAAGCCATTATATTGACAACGCAGCGTACAAAAGCATTTCTGGTGGAGCTCAGTTCGTCATGGATATTTAACAATGACTACTATTGTTAGATGTTACGTAAGATAATTGTCTTATTAAAATTGTTTTTTCATAACCTGGAAATTTAAAACAACGCTGTACACGTTTTCTACCGTCTTAAAAACGTGATGGTCCAAAGTTATTCCTCACCGAACTAATGCATTCTGAACATCGTAATTATTCACTACGATGAGTCTATAAGAGCTTTTCACAACCTTCTGAGGCCGGAGCGGAGTAACCAGAATGCTAATGTGCAGTTACTGATTCTCCGACAATAAAATGCATAGTGGACATATTTTGATCTCAAGAGCTGCGTATACAGTATATCTGTACTGGGACGAGACAAGTTTTACTCACATACATGGGAAACTAATGGTTACTGGACATTTTAAGTGATACACCAAGTACTGGCATGTGGACAAAGAACTATTCTCCAAGTGAAGAAACAACAACAAGCTAACAATAATAATATTACTTTTAAAGCCGTCCGGTGTGGTTGACAGGCATAAGCGCAACAGCAGCAGTCAGAGTGCAGTTCGTAGACAGTGGAGATAAGATAAGACCGGCTTTATTTATCCCACATCAAGGCAATGGAGATAAGTGCAACGATCACCAATGCAATCACAGAGTGGCGTGGTGAGTAAGTCAGAAAAAAGTTCATGTCAGTGCAAAAAAAACAAAACACAATATATTTTCCTTTTGCTTTTGAAATTGAACAGAATGTGCCGATGCAAAGTTTGAACCTCTGGTCTGTGGGAAAGCGCTTAAGTCAGTTATGAACAAAAAAAAAAAAAAAAAAATATATATATATATATATAATAATTGTTTTGTGAGATACAATAACAATGTGCTTCGGCGATGTTGGAACTGACAACCCTTTGGCTAATGGACAAAGCACTTAATTCACTACACTAATGTTGCAGCCAATAATAAATGGTGTGGGTAGCGATCCATAAAAAGTTGCCACTCTTGTTTTGCCAATAGACACATTAACAATGAACCAGCTGCAGTCTGGTTAATGGGCAAACCCTTAACTCAACTGCAACCATTCAGAATAATTTGGGTAATTTTTTTCTAGTTTTAAAGCAACCCAGTGATCTGTCAGGTGCTCCTTTGGTTGCTATTTGGCTTCTTGCGCAATTTAAACAAAGATCATACGCTGTTAGCAACTAGCCCACATTTTTAAATACATACTTTGAAAGATGAGAAATTTTAACAGGTCTTCACATAATTAGGTCATGCTAATTTGGTAATTGTGCAGTAGGTAGCAGTTTAAGTTTGATCATAATTGGTTGTGTTTATTAGTATCTTTAGCTTTTTTTTTTCTTTTGGTTTATTGTGGCAAAAAATAAATACATTAAAAAATCATCACCTTTTTTGAAAATTTATTTGCCTATATATGTTAATATTTTCCCCTTAAAAGACTCTGCACCCAATTTTTTCTGTATTTAAACAGAATTCGTCTTGCCCCAGTAGAAATATGACCTATTGTGTAAGCAGCTCTTGAGGTCAAAATATGTGTGCTATCTGCATTTAATCTGCAAGTGTTTTATTGTCCAATAATCTGGAAGGACAAGATTAGCATGGTAGCTGTTGCTAACTTTACTCTGCTCTGTGATAAACTGAGCTGTGAAAAGTGCCTATAACTTCATCAGGGTGAATAATTAGGATGCTCCGAATGCATGACGTAAGTTAATGTAATATGAACTAGCTCTATTTGTCATGTTTTTAAGATGGTAACAATTTATGACCAAAATTCTTATCCTTCTCCAAAAGTGTTTTATTGTTGGCTAATGAATAAGTGTGCCATTAGCATGCTAGCTGACTGAATTCCCATTTTGTTCAACTATTTCTACAGAGTATTTCAAAGCATTATGGTGGCCATGTTGGAAGCGGTATGTCAACAGGCCGGAGGAAGTTATTCTAACAGAAGCTGAGGCCGCGAGAGCAGGCTTCATGTTACACCAGTTATGCTAATAACACATGTGCGCTACTGGGGCTTATCCACTGTAGGCTACCTGTCACTCTATGTTATTGTATGCAATGCCGTGTGTGTGCACAGGACAGCAAGCAACTTGATGCCTGATTTAAAGTAATTCAGTGAAATAATAGCTTTTCTTTCAGCCCGTTTTGTTTTACACAAATGTTAAGCGATGTGGCTTTAGGTATAGCAACGCAACTTTGGTCATAGTATATCTATATGGACTACAGTAAGAAAATATGAGGTTTATTTTTGTCATTTTGGTGTTTCATAGATTTTAAAACAATTTATTGTTTTCATTCTATTGATGAATTTGAACCAATGCATCTATTTGAAAACAAATCTTTAAAATATTGTAGTATAAATAATAGCAGTTATACTTAATACAGTAATACTTGTACTCACTTTTGCTGTCCTAAAAAATATGGTAAAAACAGAACTAGTTTATTTTAAACGACTTGCAGTGGCCCAAAGTTATTCCTTACTTACCTTACGCATTCAAAGCATCCTAACTATTCTCTGCAATTTGTTTTCACAACTTTTCACAACTCTCACAGACCAGGGTGGACTTTTCTGTAACAACAACTAGCAAGCTAACAAGTACTTCCCGATTATCGGACAGTAAAACCCTCTATAATTGGCTGCAGACAGCATGCAGCTGACTTCTTTTGACCTCAAGAGCTGCTAATACAATATAGCTGTACTAGAGCGAGACAGTTTTTGCTCAAATGGCAAAAAATTGGGTGCAGGTGCTTTATCAGGCTCCTGTTTTCATTTATTTTTAATTTATAGTAACAATATTTAACCATATAATGTTACTTTGACTACACAGCATACTTTTTTGGCAGCAATCCGGGCTACTTATTCTCAAACTACTGGCTTTTATTAATAGCATTGGCCCCTTGTACCTTGTTCCTTCCCCAGAGCCCTTTCCCCCACTCTCCCCCTCTCTCCCGGTACACACAGTCACATTTAGGAATCTGTGGCCTGGAAGGCAGTCAACTTTCATTAATTTCTGGGTTTGGGTACAGTACAGCGTGTTCCTGGGCTCACATCTGCGAGCGATCATAAATGCTGCTGCTGGAATGCTTGGCAGAACATCCAGACCTGCCGGCACAAATATGTCGTCATTGGTTCAGTCGCTGAGGGGAAGGGGCCAAAAAAACAAAAAAACAAAAAGAGAAACAGCTGAAAACCAAAAGTGCCACAGCCGGGAGAGGGAACACATACGGAGCAATGTTATGGAATGTTATGGCATGAGATTAAAGAGGAAAAGTAGATTGGTACTCAAAAACTTGGATGGATTTTGAAATTTCCAGTCTGGTATTCTTAAGTGGAGCTTTAGAGGAACCATTCTATTAAAATTTTATTGTTAAATTCCATAAACATGACCTATCTGTGTTCCCAGGTACGAGGTAAACGTGCCCAAATCGATAAGTTATTGTTAATTACAAAAAACTTTGGACATGCTGACCAAGTTATAATTTGGTGAGTCTCTCATTTGGGTTGTCAGTTTCAATGCTGAAATCCAGTTGGTTTAAACCTAAAACTGGTATCAGTATCAGCTGCTACTGTAATACCTGCTTTTTAAAAACAGCCTACATGCAGTTCTTCGGAAGATGAGAGGTTTGAAATCACATTAGGGTTAGTATAAATTAATAGGCTGCTAGACAAGGCACTCCTTTAACCACTACTACTATTACTGTGCTTGATAACAAAAGAAAAGAACTATCACTAAAATAAAGGAAGTTGACGGAACAAAGCTCGTAGGCGTAAAAAGCAGTTGCACTTTTAACTGTAGACGTAACAAGAGAAGTAGTAGTACTAGTATCAATTCAGCTTTTACTTTATACTTTTTTTTTTAAGGCTACTAGTTTAAAGACTACAGTTCTTAAGTGATTCCACATCTCCCAGATTCTTGACATTGCTCCCTTCCCCAACACAGGCAGTTTGTGTGGGCTCCTCTGATCCCACGTCGGAGATGGGGATCACGTCGGAAACAAAGCTTTTAATTTAGTGCGCCGGGCGGAACATCTGGTCGCGCGTCACATGCTAAAGCCGCACTCGTTTATATGCTACGTGCGAGCCGGTATTAAAAGCAATGGGCAGGCTAATTGCTAATGATAGCTTTGTCAGTGAGCGGCAAGTTAGTGTAGCATGCTATATCAGAGGTTGTTATATTGAATGTCAGAGTGCTGGCCGCAAGAGTGGAGAGGCAGGATGCTGGCTTAGTAATGGGAGCGGACCTAGCATACCAGACCTAGCCGTGTGACACACCATGAGACAGTGGAAGATTGTGAATGTGTGTGTGTCTGTGAATGCAACAAGTCAGCAACACTTAAGCCCTGGATACAATAGTGCTAACCCAATTTCTTCCTTCGATCAGCAAGGCATGTTTGTAATAAAATAAAAGTAAGTTGGATTCTGAGTGTGTTTTAAATTGGATTATACATTTTTTTTTTTAAACTAAATCTAACTATCAAATGAGAAGCACATCTCCGAGCTCTGACTACAAAAATATAAAACAGGGCATGTTGACTTTTTCTCTTCATTATAGCAATATCCTTTTATGAAATTTGAATGTTCCTACAAGGCTGCCATAGCGACAGCTAAAGCTAAACATTGCAACCAGATATTATATCATCTTCTTGACATTAATCAAACTTTTGTCGTTACACAATCCAGCTCACGTCTCCCTCTATTGACCATGACTTTGCTAACTTTACGTCAACACATTGTACTCTTGAGCAAGACACTTAATGTGCCATTGCTGTTTGAATAGGCCTAACCGACAGCTTTGTAATTTGCCGGAGGTCGCTTGCACTTGTCCATGTGTATGTACAGTAAACATGGCATTAGCATATTTGGAGCGGAGGAGGCGGTCAGATGAAAATAAAGTTGGAGGATTTGGGGGCTGTTCACGGAGAGGATAATCTTGTTACGGCAGATGTTGTGCACTATGATGCGGGTTTGTTCTGGGCTTGTAGGCTGACAGAACGGCATGAAATACAGGGGTAAGATAAGGCAGCACTGCATTGAGTTAGCAAAGTTGCAGGGGCTAGCGTGAAAAGACAAAAAATGCGATGCTAAAACCTAGCATCGTTTGGTTGGATTTCAGCAACAACGTTTACCTAGTTTTGTCCACTCCTTTGTTTCTTCAGTACATTTAAATGTTTACGTTAGCAAGTTAGTCCAGCTTAGTAAAATAGTACAGTAAAAGCTAGCATAATTTTAGTCAATTGCACCTTTGCAGTTAGGATTTTAACTTTTTTACCTGCTTATTGTTCCAAATGTACCTTTAAACCTGTTTAGTTAGCAAAAATTGTCTCTTAATTTCAAACCTAGCATGCATCAAGTTAAACATGAAAAGCAAACATTTTATCGTAAAAGTCAGAGTCAGCTTTGTCCATTAGCCTATAAAGTTTAGTAGTTCTTCATTTCAAACCTAGCATGACTCGGTTTAGCCATGAAAGCTATCATTAGCCCTATAATGTTTCATCTATCGGGTGTGTCTTAGCTTACATCAACTCGTGAGCATTTCTTTATTTCTACATTTAATGAGTTAACAAACCAATTTCGTTTTTTTTTAAATAGTTCGGTCCTGCTTTAGCTTTAGATATTTACCCAAGCTTCCATTTTATTGCTCAGATTTTGGCAACAAGTGTTTTTACGGCTTAAATCATCCCTTAGTTTCATTTTATAATTCCACTGCAGGCACGGACTCACCCCTCTCTCCATCTGGATTGCTATAGCAGAGCCTGTCAAACATTAAACGCCAAAGCCCAGATAGTGTCCAGATAGTGTGGACAGGACGTAACAAATAAAGAAATATCCTGGCACGCGCTCCACTGTACGTACTGTACCCTGAAGGTGGCACGCGGCCCAGACTGGAGACATGCCAAAGTGGAACACCGCAGACGGGAACAGACAGGGGGGAGAGAGAGAGGACTGGACTACTGCATGTACAACTGTCTATGATCAGCTTATAGGTAAAAAAAAAAACTGGGTTATGTTTTCTGAATAGCATCATTTTAGAAACTTTAATATGTTGGGTTTATGTGACTTCGCAACACTGTAGAATTCCTATTGGATGATGATGTTATACTTCCAGATGGGGGCAGAGCCATTTTTTGCCCCAATTGATAACGTTGTACTTTGAATGAAATGTCCAAAATGTAAATGCACAAATGTTGGACCTGGTAATTTCCAAGACAAGACCCAAGATCTTGCTGTATTACAACAAAAGTCTGCATTTTAACAATATAAATGTAAGCTGCTCCCAATCTGTATTAGATATCATTCGCCTATAAACTATTTTGATGTGATTTGAAACCCAGCAATTGTTTAAAATAAGTGGTTTTCAGATTAAATGTGATGGTGTCATACTCCCAGAAGGGGGTCAAGAGACAGATTTCCCTATTGTTATCATATTGTAAATGCTTGAATTTTTATATAGCGCTTTTCCACCTTCAAAGCACTCAAAGCGCTTTATTTTACATCGAGAAACCACTTACCCATTAACACACACATTTATACACCAGTGTGCGCAGACACTGGAACGGGGAGGTTTAAGTGTCTTGCTCAAGGACACAACAACAGCATTCATCTGTGGGAGCTGGAATTGCACCGCGAGACTGTAGCTAAGTGGATCTGACCACTCAACCAATGATATTTATGTTGAAAGTGGGATTGAAATCGCCAGCCTTTGGTTCAGTGGACAAAGGCTCTACCAATCGAGCTACTGTCGCCCCATTAGTGATCAGACCAAAGACTTCACTCGATTACAACAACAGTCAGCATTTTAACAATATACATTTCAGATCATCTATATTGAGGATCATTGGCCTTCATGTTCTAGGATTTGATGAGGTCGTAATCTCAGATGGTGGGCAAAGGCCTACATAAATCTACAAGAGATTTATTGTTTTTGAATAAATATCCAAGCTAGAAATCCATAAATGTTGAACCTTATCAATATCTATTAAAGATTGTGGGCACAAACTTGCCATTTGAATCTCATGGCTTCAGGTCCTTTCAGCTGACAACAATCACATCTTTGGGGTTGAATACTGGCACCACTTTCTAAGGCTATTGTGTAAAAAAAAAAAAAAAATCGACTTTTGTTTATTAATGCTAACAGAGAACACCTTGAACTTTGTACCAGTTTCTGTTTCATGTGGATATTGACCATACACCAGGTCAACAAATCTAATTCCACCATAGAATTCTGGCCTGTCCAAAATGACTGAACTCTAGAGGTTTTGCAGAGGACAAACTTGGAACCCTGGAACTTTATTTGTGACTGGCAAAATTATATGACTGTCAATTGTAATTACTTTTTTCTGTAAAACTTCAAAAACACTAAAGCTAAAAAGTAAAAGTCTACAACTCCGCTAAATATTTACTTTGCACTTGCCTCTAAAACAAGAAAATCAAGTCAACAGTAGTAGAAAAACAGTTAGAAATTAGCTAAACCAAAGGGATACTGCAGGCTACATTCACATTTATCACTGATACAGACTGGATCCGACACAGTTGAACTGAACCCTTTTCTCCTTAAATAAGATGTTTCTGAGCTTGTGTGTTGACTAAATAATTGTCCATGGAGCTATTGTTTTCAACCCACAACAGATATGAGGCAATACAAAGCAAAGTAACACATTTAGTCAGTTATGCAGCCCATAGTTC
This sequence comes from Periophthalmus modestus, assembly GCA_019594935.1. NCBI lineage: Eukaryota > Metazoa > Chordata > Actinopteri > Gobiiformes > Gobiidae > Periophthalmus > Periophthalmus modestus. Next base: position 14,169,602 of record JAIEZT010001243.1, read on the forward strand.
TGCCTCAGTGCCACTCACTCAGTGGTGTTGAGGAGCATTTTCCAAATAAAACGATGTCAGTGCATAACCTCTATTGGTGGTTTTCAGATTTTAGAGATGATGTCATACCTCCAGATGAGGGCAAGAGCCACATTTTCCTATTAATCATATTGTATTTTGCCATAAAATATACAAAAGGTAAATCGTGATCATTTCCACTACTGACTAAACCCAAGAAAAAGAGTGCATTACAACAGAAATCTATATTTTAACAATATTAATTTTAGCATTTCTTCCATCTGTATTAAATAACATTGGCCTATGGAATGTGAAACCAGCAATTAGTGGTATAGCTACCTAAAAAAACCCTCTAAAAACAAGATTCATTGTATTCATCAAATGTATTCCACATTTGCATATTAATGGGTCATTTTTACTGCTATAAAGTGTACTCCTACCCTGTCATTCAAACGATCTCTATCTACTGGGATATTTACATTTGGTGCCACAATTATCATGGCCAAAATAATTGCGATGAATGATTATATCACGATAATTAATGCAGTTGCTGACAGTTTTAAAATGTTATGGGTATAAATCATTGTATTTTTTATATTATAAACAGGTTCCATATTTAAACAACTGTTGTTGACCTCATTCTGGGCCACCCATTTTTGCCGTAAATGCTACTGAACTGTGCTTTCTTTGCATGGTACTTCCGGTTAAGGAGGAATCAGTTTGTTTCAATTTAGAATTTGGGAAAAGTTTTGCCACTAAAAATGATATAAAGTAGGCTGATTTGTGTAAAACTTTGAATGTTCATGTGACCAATGAGCCAACAATGCGCCAATTCTCTGTGAGGCTTTATAACGACTTTGGATACAATCACACTGCTCGGTATGTGTCCCAATCCAAATTTTTAGTTACATATTTTTATGTACACAGTTTAACCCTAATGTGAACAGAATGCGGCCGCAAAGTGACCCACATGCGCACAACAGAACACAACATCACAGTGTATTGTGTTTGCGTCTCAGTCCTGGCGCATTTGTGGCTATTTCAAGTTATTTGAGCAACCGGAGCCAACATTTACTTAATCGAGTGACTTCGCGAAGCATATCAAGAAGGAAGTGGGCAAGGATTTTGGTTATGACTGTGGGGCCCTTTCTGCCATTTCCATTTGGAGGAGTGTGTGGATGAGGAGCCGGAGCCAAGAATGGTGGGACACTGATGTGAGCTGCTTCACTGACACAGACTTTTTTAATAACTTTTGGATGAGCAGGAGAACATTTGCCCACGTGTGTGATCGCTTTTCTCCAACTTTGGCTCCAAAACACGAATTTAATGTTGTTTATCGGAGACGTGCAAGTCACATGAGCTTTCAGACTGCAGTCATATCGGATACATATCAGATTTATGACCACATATGAATGAGGCCTGGGTTTGAAAAAACTGGAATAGAGTTGCTCACACCGACATGAAAAAGAATCTGATACAGGTCACATAGGGTAAAAAAAAATAAATAAATAAAAAAAAATTGGCCTGCAGTGTGAGTGTCGCCTTTGTAGTCCCCATAAAACTTATTGGCTGTCAAGATCGGCAGTCCCATGCAAAATAATACAACCCGGATGACAATGGCGGCGGACACGGCAACTTTCGGAATAAGGTGAAGAGTACTACACTTTGTTATAAGTCAAAAAACAATGATCAAGAAGAGATCATGGAGAAGAAGCAGTTTTTTCTGCACATTCTGGTGATACAATGGCCATTACACATTTGTTGACGATTACTGTCTACCCTTTTTATCACAATAAACAATAAAACTATTTGTCCTATGCCAAATATGTACGATGCTATACTGTAGGTGGAGCATGAGATAGGCCCACCGTTTAACAAAGAGATAGAGGAAGAGAGAGAGAGAGAGAAAGAGAGGGGGAGCACAGCGTCTGACACTAAACGCATCGTGCATACCAACAAGCCGGTCTCATCTCCCGGCGCAGGCCCACAATTTCATGCACTTTCCTCTACCCATTTGCACCGCGCGGTAATCAATAGTTGGTAAATTGCAAAGCCCCCAAATACCCTAGCCTGTTCTATTAAGATATAAAACAGAGTGGGACATGGATTACTCGGCGGTCGGGAGGCCAAAATATTAGCTTTTGTGATGCGACGGGCTGACTGTGGTTTACTTATGAGGGGCTAGACACTTCAAACTGTCGGTATTTTCAAATGTAGTAACCGGATTAAGATACAATGATTCAGGTTCCAATGTAGTTCCCCATTGCCAGTGGTCAAATGTACTTTAAGAGTAAAAGCGCAGATTTTGAGGTCTTATAGGGCTTCAAATGCGGTAATTTGTGCAGTGATAGCGGTTTTTGCTTATATTTTTGTTTGCTCAGATTATGAACGTGTTAAAAATAAACCCTCACCTTTTTCTGCGGGTCTCAAACAATAATGAAAAATACTTTTCAGTCTTGTTCAAAATGTAGTGGAGTAGAAAGTACAGATACACCCTCTAAAACGGCGGTGTCCAAACTATGGCCCGGGGGCCAAATGCGGCCCTCAGACCAGTTTTTATTGGCCCTCAGGCCTCCTGCTGAATTGGCCCAATTGATCACAAGCAGCAAATTAAACTATTTCTACCTCTATATCCTCAAACATCACATTGCAGTGTGATACAGTGATACATTGCAATATCGCAGTTTCCATAGCAGTGTTTATGGATTGATTTATAATTTTAAAAGCATTTGAATAAACCTAAACCCTGCACTTAAAAAATTCTGACTTCTTCGTGTCTGCAAAACTTTGGTTAACCAATTTTTTGAAGTGCTTTCAAGATTGGATTTCCAAATGTGCAAGTGGTTTCTGACTTGGAATTTGAATCATACTTTGAAATAAGAATACGCGAACAATACTTCAATAAAAATATGGCGGAATTTGGTATGCAATGAAACTCTGATGACAACATATCGCAATAGCAGCTATTTTAGTGTTAAACGCAAACAGATTTCTCGAGTGTGAGGGGGTCGTGACTCGCTCAAGTGTCATCACAGCAGACAGCGATGAGATGAAGGAAATTTTAAAATACGCATTAACTTAAAGCTAAAACTTAACAATACAAAATATTTCTGTATCAGTCTTACACACTTGTATTCTCAACAACCAGAATGCAAAATATTTATTCAAATGGATTTTCAACTATTCAGGGTTCGTGACTTGCTCAAGTGTCATAATAGCAGACAAGGGAATTTAAAAACTTAAAACTAAAACTTAACAAGACACTTACATACTTCAGTATCAATCACTGCATCCACTTACATTCTCAACCACCATGCTTAAACTTGAAAACTCTACACGACAAAATATTTCTGTATCAGTTTTACACACTTATATTCTCAAAAAGAGAATGCAAAATATTTATTCAAACAGATTTTCAAGTTTTCAGGGATTCGTGCTCAAGTGTCATCATAGAGGAAACAGATACGATAAAGGAAATGAAAAAAAAAAGACTTTAACTTAAAACTAAAACTTAGCAAGACAAAACATTTCAACTTTCTCAGCAACCACCAGAATGCTAAATACAGCGTGGCCCAAAAGTCACTGACACTTTTAAATCTTCAATAGCACCTATATTTCTAAAGTTATACTCACCAAATTTTAGCAGTAAGTAAACTGAACTTTGCCAGATTTTTGAAAATATATACGGTTATAATTGTTCACTTACACTTGAACTTATCACTAAAACTAGGGGAAGTAAAAATTACCTAATTAAAAAAAAAAGAAAAGTTTAAGTGTCCACCATTTTGGGTTTGGCACTGAACAGCCTGATCCAACACACTTTACATAACATTTAAAGCATTTCCGGGCTTATGGCTCTTATTTGATCCTTGATATTAAGTATTAAGTCATTTATTGTCTGAGGTTTATTCACAAACACCTTTACTTTAAGATAGCCCCACAGGAAGAAATCAGGACTAGTCAGGTCGAGGGAGATCACATACTGCCCCCTGTCTTTGAAAATGATGTATTATTCCTTTAATGGCATTTACGGGGGGGATCTCTTGTATTAAAATGTCGACGGTAACACCGCTGGGTTTCTGAATTTGACCCATGTGACTCAAAGTACCACTGTACAATGAGGGTTCGTTCCTCGGTGCTATATTTGCTCATGTTAATGTCAGAAGGGTAGTTTTAAAAGCTCTGAAAAAAATAATTTAAAAATATTTAGAAACAAAAGAGTTATAATTTTTTTTTTTTTTTCCAACTGTCGGTGACTTTTGGACCACCCTGTACAAATAGGGAAAAAATTAAAACTAAAGCTTAAAGCCATAATATGTAACTTTTCCCCAAAAAAATTAGTAAAATAAAGCATGTTTTGTTTTTCTCATTATGTGTGTTTTTGGTTTACTGAAAAACATGCATCTTTACTGTGAGCAGGCTCGCATCTCCACAAACCTGACTTTCATTTGGCCTGGAGCAGGGCCTTCTCCTGCTTGGGTAAATGTTGTTACTTTGACTATAATTTTCAACAGCATGGCATATAACTCCTCTATCTCCATGGAGAATGTTCCAAAGTATGGTTTGAACTTTCTATTTCCATAGAATCCTGCAGATGACTCCAGAAAGTTGCATACTATATCTTTAAGAGGACAAAATTCTAAACAACCACCAGAATGCAAATAATTTATTCAAACAGATTTTTCAAGTGTTCAGAGTTCGTGACTTGCTCATGTGTCATCATATCAGACAGCGATATGATAAAGGAAATTTAAAAAAAATACAAACTCGTGCTTCAGAAAAAAAGCCTTGAAAGTCAAAATGTCGTCGGCTGCGGAGGTGGAGTTCAAAAAAAGTGCGAGAGAGAGACAACAAAACCTATCAAAGCTCTGTCGTTCTTCCTAACCATCTCGCCGCGCCTCGCCAGACCAAAGCGCTGCCAGGTTCGAGTCGAGACAGCCCCGCTCGGGAAGAGGAAGGAGGGAGAGAGAAAAGAAAAAGGTATAGCGAAAAAGAGAAAAAAAAAGAAAGAAAAAAAAACTTTGTGCACTTGCTTGTCACTGCTGCTAAAAATACACTGCCCACATCTTCCGCTTGGCTGCGTCTCTCAAGGTAGTGGTGGAGTGGAAGAGTGGGTGGAAGGGATGGAGGGAGGCTGGAGGGGGGCGAAATTTTAGATTTTTAAAAAAACGTTTAGATTTTTTTTTTTTTTTAATACACTACCAGTCAAAAGTTTGCATCCACTTTTTCATTCATGGTGCTTCTTTATGTCCATAATTATTTACATTGTGGATTCTCTCTGAAGGCATCAAACCTACTGTATGATTGGACACATGTGGAATCTTGCCAACAAAAAGTTAACTCAAATTAACTGCAAACTTGTTTTAGATTAAAAAAATAATAAAAAATAGCCTTTACCCTTTGCTTTGAACTCTGGTTTGCACTTTTGGCATTTCTTGGCCCTGTCAAGGCACAGCTGTGAAGTGAAAACCATCTCAGGAGACTTCATCAAGAAGCTCATTGAGAAAAAGCCAAGGGTTTGGAGCACTGTCGATCAAGCAAAGGGTGGATGAAGTTGAGTTATTTAACTTTTTTTTTTTTGCTACATCATTATATAAAATGTAGAAAGTATTAAACATAAATAATTGAATAGTGAACTTTTGTCTGGTAGTGTATTTGTAATTCAAGGCTAAGGGTACCACTGTGGCCAACCTGTTGATAGAATGTTTTTGAAGGGATAATCGTTTAAAAAGAAGATTTAAACAGCAGAGACTGTGAACCCCACTGGATCCATGTTTTTATTGCAATGTCCAGAGTAAAGACAAAAAAAGGTAAAGTAATTGTTGTCTTTAATTGCTATGTGATTATGTATGATTCATGTTATGAATGACAGTAACTTTGCCATGTATTGCATCATAATTGCTAATAAATTTACATAACTGCAATTAAATATTACATTTTCAGTAAGAGCTTCCAATTGTTAGTTCTCCACCCAAGCATAGAATGCACTTCAACTCAAAGTTAACTAGTCTATTACATAATAACTGTAATGGCACTAATGTCAACAAACATACAGAGTTTACGGCACAATACAAGGAAGTTTAGATTTTAATGACTAAAGATCCTCTAGTAAACAATGAAAAGCCAATATGACTTTTCAGTGAATTATAAATATCAAATATGTGTGTGTGTATATATATATATATATATATATATATATATATATATATATACATACACACACACACACACACACATCATGTACCATTGTACATAGACACGGTGGGTTAAGTGTCTTGCCCGAGGACACAATGACAGCATTCATATTGTACAAGCAGCTCGAGGTCAAAATAAGTCAGCTGTGTACTGTCTTCATCTATTTATAAAGCGGTTTCTTGTCAGATAATGAGCATCGGCACAACTCTGCTCTGGTCTCTGAAAGTTGCGAAAAGCTCTTTGAAACTCATTGCGGTGCATAATTAGGATACTCGGAATGCGTAAGGTAAGTGAGGAATAGTGTTAGCAAACCGTTTCAAATGAACTATTTGTGTTTTTCACAACCTGGACAATATCCAGTTAAGAGACTGACTGTTTAAGCGTGCATACTTTGGACAATTGGATGACAGTGCTACCGATTTGCAAAGCTGTTTTAACCACCATCCCATCCAAAACGCCACGACAGAATCCATTTGGGGAAACCATCTTTTGTGTCGGCAGTTTTGCACGTCTCGTCGATGTGTCAACGCAGCCTACGAGTATGTGCAACAGGGGGCCACGTAAAAAAAAAACAAAACAAAAAAAAAAAACAGAAACATGGGTGTAATTTTAAAATAAACAGTGAATATTTCCTGGGAGCGATTTTTGTTTTTGACACGCTGAGCCATGCGGTGAGCCAATTGAGCGGCGCAGCAGGGGTCCGTCATTCATCGCTGCCACGCCGGAGCGCCAGTGTCAATGCGCGCCGCTGTCATTGTTTCAAAAATGTTTGCGGTGCGACTGGGAGAAGAGAGGGAAGAGGGGAAAAAAAGAAAAAAAAGAAAAAGAAAAAAGAAAAACAAATGATCCCGGCAATTATAGTCCCTCTCCGCTGTCCCTACGCATTGTTGGAGATGTAAGGGTTTGAGGCGGAGAGGGAGGAGAGCGAGTATGTGCGAGGGATACAAAATGACACAGCAGACGATTGAAAGCTGGCGGTGTTTCCCCGTGGAAGTCTGCTCCATGTGTCAATGCGAGGTGCTAAAAATATTTGTATTCAGACTACTGTATACCTGTCGTTGCTATGGGCTCATTTTTACCCCATTTCGTCATAAGATATGGCAGATACATTGATCACTTTAAGAGGTTAGAAGGTCTTTTTTTTACCTCTGTGCCAGTGGGTCATTAAAGGAACTGTGTGGACTGTACTCTTGCTGTTAAAAATTAATTAATTAATTAATAAAAAATAAAATCAGAACTGAACCTGTGTTGCCAGTGCCTAAACCTGCAGACAGAGGTCACATACAAGTTTGTCTCATTCTCAGTATATGGATAGACAGGTCCTCATGTGGAAGCTCAGAACCTCCAGAATTCACTCACTGAGCTGCAAAGGCTGCACTAGCACAGATTCATGATTAGTTATAGGTGCTGGGGTTTACTGACAATTCAGATCAGAGAGAGTCCTGATTAACTGGATTTTAGCATTGAAAATAGCAACTCAAATAAGTCATGTAAGGCTCATTCTACGCTCTGATAATACAAGTGTAATGTTTTTTGTAATTAATAAATCAACATTAGAATTTTATCACTACAAGCTGTATTTGAACCTAACATGTTTAACTCATATCTGGAGACACGCATCTCGTCAATGTGTGGGTGTGATTTTTTTTTTTTTTTTTTCTCATATGAGAGCAAAGAATGATTTGTCTGATACATGAGGGTTTCAAGGTGACTTGAGTTATTAGTATGTAATAAAACAGTGGTACTATCACCTGACCACAGCAAACATGGAAACACAGGGCTAATGGCCCATTTACATACTGGTGTATGGTCAGGGCAATCAAGGTAAGCAGTGATTAACAAAATAAAATCTAAAATAATTGCATGTCAAGTGTATATTTAAATAGTTATGAAATATATAAATATAAACAAATAAAATAACTACATGACTGATATAATAGATGTTAGCTAGAAATTCTGGCAGTCATTCAATCAAATAGTGAGCTAGTTGTGAGGAGCAGTGGAGTGACAGCAGCTGGAGAGGAGCCCGTCTGGTTTGTGGCGACAGCGTTAGTGAAATAACAGGACTATTACGCATGTGTGGAGGAAAATGTGGCTGTTCTTGATCTACTCCGTTTCAGGGAAATACAGGAGGTTTCTTCAGGAAAGACATGGTTTTGATTTGCATCTCTGAGAAGTGAGCGTGTGCACGCTGTTCTAACACAGGGCTGTGTTTAAGGGGACGTTTGTGACACATGAGGCTGTATTATAAGTGCACCTGTCTGACCAGTACACTGTAAGTATCTCTTCATGAATGAACATTGTGTGTAGTAAGTGGTTTACACATCTGTAGAGCTGTCATATGTCACTCATATGTTTCTAGATGCACATAATTACATAGCTAATAACAGTACTAAAGGCTCAGCTGCATAAATGAGGTGTAGGACAAATAGCCCTGTTTGTACAGACTGTATATATTGGACTGTATTTGACACCCAAGTATTAAACTGTAGGTCTAGGCTTGTCAAAGTTAACTCCAAATGGCTCAGTATATGCATTTAATATGTCAGTAAAAATAAATATACTAATTTGAAATGTAGTTTGTATAAAATGTGGTGTTATTAAATTGTTATCGACTAAATATTGATACTCCAACTCTTTTCCCCCAAGTCTGCTTACCCATAAAAGTCACGGCAGGCTACTGATGTAAAGCCAGAGATAAGACTTGAACTTACACAGAACAGACAGAATGCACTCAAACTGGGAGTCAGCCAAACACCATATGATCTGATAGCAAACCCAGACACCATAAATAATCATGTTCCCGCATAAAGAACATACACAAGAACATACCATTCCTGTACATCCAAACACATGCTGTGCTCCGCGTAACTTTTCCAAATGAAAATCCATCACTTCACAGCAAACTTATGCAAACTTTTTACAGTCTACACATGGGTTTTAGAGTGATAAAAAGCTGGGGCTGTTGCCATAGCAATTGACAAAACAAAATATATCTTTTGAATAGTCCTGAAAATGGTGCCCAAAACATTAATGAATAGAATTTGAATTGTACTCAGTCAGTCAGAATCCTTTCGGCCCTCTTCACTTAACCACAAAATGATATATTGATTTTATATATACATGTACAATAACTATATTTTTCCAGGCGTAGATGTTAAAAGAAAACAATTCATCATTATGTTCTAGAAATACTTGTCTAACAAATGCTATTGTGCCATTCAAAACTGCAATGGACCTGTACTGTAGCATTATATTTTCGTAGAGCAATTTAAAATTAATTTCAATTTGCAAATTTGTTAAAATTATACAAAATATTTTTTTATGTTATTTTCTTTAGTTACAAAATTCTGAATATCTGGATTAAAATGTATTTTGTAATGTATTCTGTTACATGGTCTAATCAAGTGATGTATTCTGGATACTTGGAATACTTTTACACAGAGTTCACTTATATTTTAGTGAAATGAAAACATGACATACGCCATTTGGTGGCTATTAATTTGTCTAATTATAGAAGGGAAAATTGCTGTGTAATTCAAAATCTAAATTGCATGATCAAGTACCGCCATGAAAGTAAATATATTCTGAACACTAAATGAAAAAGTAACTGCACCGTAATACAGTTACTCTAAGTTAGTTTTCAATTCCCAACACCTGCACAACCTCCCACGATAGACAACCATGCATTCCCCCCGGGTGTGTTGGTTTCACGTTATGTGTCCTACCTGAGTGAGACAGAAGGTGCATGCGGAGACGAAGGCTGTCCAGGAAGCTCTTCCCGCACAGCTCGCAGCCGTAGGTCTTCATGCCGCTGTGCATCTTCCTGTGGGTGGAGAAAACAAACGCGCCCGTCAGTATCAGGCCAGACATATGGGTGTAAGAAACAAATGCGCCCGTCAGTATAAGGCCAGCCAGAGCACAGAGAGGAGAGCAAAAGAACCACATTCAATGGGATTATATACACGGCGGGGATGGGTGACATTAAGCTGGCGGTGTGTGGTTTTTCTTGTACTGTTTGGTGGAGGTAAGGTGCCAGAAAGCATTGGTCATGATTCTGTACATAGTTGAGGCTGGGAAACTAGGGCCTATATATCGCATCTTTACCATTATACTTGGAATGTAAATTAGCTGTATACAATTCCTCAGCGGTTCTCAGTTAAATGCACACACAAGACATAATAAATTAGTGGAACAGATAAAAAAAAAAAAAAAAAAAAAAAAAACAACCCTAAAAAAACAGGTTTTTCAAAATTTTCAAAAATGTGTGAGAAAAAAATAAATAAAACATTATATCTTAATTTTGCCTGTTAACAAATGCCCCTTAATAGGCCTATTGCCTCTGCCACTTGCAAACGTATATGTTTTAAAATGGACTACAATGCAAAAAAAATAATAATAAAATAAAAAAACAAATAAATAAATAATAAACTTACTCAGTGACAGAAGAAAACAAAAACAAAAAAAAAAAATATATATATATATATATAAAATTGATACATATATTGGTGTATTTTCTAGCATGTGATGATGTCATACTGGGGCAGTTTCATATTGATTACATTGTACTTTGCCATGAAATATCTAAAAGGTAAATTCACAAATGTATCTAATGATTTTAAATGAGGTTTTGAATTGTAGACCCAAGAATTCACTGTACAACAAAATACATCTGCATTTTAACAGAATTGATTTTATCTGCCCCACATCTGTGTTAAATGCTGTTGGCCTATAGAATGTTGTGATGTCATCTGAAACCCAGCCATAAATACTTATCAGTAAATAAAAAGTAAAGTAACGTGTATAAACAATAAACGATAGCGGTTTTGTTTTTTGTTTTTTTCCCCCGCCCACAAATACGAACAAGGCATGCCTTATGTGCTATTTTCACTGTAAACGCTCATCTGTGGAAATCCTATACCAAAACACACATTTTTATTTGTAGTTATTTTATACTCTGTAATAAATGTTCAACCTACTAAAATAATAACGATAGCTGTCCTTGGGGAATATTATACAGCCAAATGATTCTAAATGCCAGGTTTGATTAATTATATGGTTTAATTAATTTGTGCTAACTGCTACATAAAGCTAAGATGCATTTGATCAAAATGACAGATAAAAATAACAGATCCAATTAAAATTCACTATGCTTTATATTAAAAAAAAAAAAAAAAATACAATACAGATACATTGGATTTTGATTAAATAAAGTTAAATAAAAATAATTATAAAATAAAATACATAAAAAATTAATTTAATGTGATGGCAACTAACCAAAATATCTCAAACTTGCAACATTTTATGACCTAGATTTAAACACAGATTGCTAGCATTTTTAGCCAGCATCTAGTCTTCCATTTAGTATTACCATAAAAAATGATGTGCAGTAAAAGCGTATTGTCCCGAATGGGGTCATTAAGCTGTAAAAAGGGTTTAACCTCACAAGGTCGAACCAAACCAACCGCCAATATTTGATTATGTGACAAAGGCCTTGGAGGTTAGACAAGTGAATACTGCCCCACAATGTTCAAGCATGACCCTCCCATGAAAGCTTTCTAAATGCCAACACAGTGTAGCTTTATTCAACACATGGTAGTAATTGCGTTAACTTGATCTCATTGTACTAAAGTTTAAATAGTTCAAAGTCTATAAAATCGTAAACACAACCTGTCCACTTCAAATTTGATGTTGTAAATCAGATGGTTTGGAAAGTCATAGAAAAAGGAGAAATTATATTATATATGTATAATTTCCCCTTAACTAATTTGTGCTGACAGAGAATGCATTGAACTTTGTACCAGTTTTCATATCACGTGGATAGGCCCAGTAAACACAAAATATATTAACCATAAACCAGGTCAACAGCTCTGCCTGTCAAATTCCACCATTAAAATTCTGGCTATACCTCAAAGGTCCTATATTACGCAAAACTGACACTTGTGAGCTTTAAGCCGTGTTATAATACTGTTACTTCCTCAAAAACATACCTAGAGTTGTGTTGTTTCATTCACACATGTTTGAGTAACCCTTTATTATTAGTCTGTTCACATCTACATCAAAATCTAGGTTTAAAATGCTCTGTACCACCTTGTGATGTCATGTAGTGGTAGTTTGCGAGTTAACAGTTACCTTTCACCTTTAGTTCAATAGAGATTAACAACTCCATGGCTGAAATCCTTCAAACTTTGGAGGTGTACATCGTTTAAAAACACAGTGGAGCACTTCCTATATCACCACATGACATCAGAACTCAGTCTAAATCTGCAGGGCTTGTGTGTTACACGTCTGAATGAAACTAAACACAACCGCGGGTATGTTTGTGCTGAGGAAAAACCTAGTGTAATATGGGCCCTTTAATTAGCATTAACGAAGACTTACTTTTTAAAGAATGGCTTAGTATCTACTCAATATAATAATAATATAATTAGTTACTATGTCTGACTCTTTCTTAATAAACTATTTGTTCATTTTTTATTCAAATTTTTGTCTTGATTCATGCCATCCCTAAGGGTCCAAGCGGGAATCAAACCTCTGACCTTCGAGTTGGGGGACTACTCCTAACCACTGTCACCCCTATACAAACCCATAATACACCACTGAAGCTTGTTGAAAAGACTTTAAACCAAAGATTAATATGGCAAGTCTGTGGACCCACTTTGGCAGAGTGGCAGACCTGGGTTGTGTTCGCCTGGAATTTGACAATATGAAATTTCATACGTTTTCATAAATGTTGTCCCTTGTCATCCGGAATTTCACATAATCAAATTCCATGTGAAATACACTGTCAATCTGCCAAAGCGCCTACAGCCCGTCCAAATAAATTGAAATTCAAGAAAGCGAAAGAGAGAAGAAAGGAAAAAATGGGAAAAAATGTAAGAAAAAGGAGAAAGATAGCAGAAATGAAAGGAAGAGAGAAAGAGGTGAAGAAAAAAAAAGTAAATGAAAGAAAAATGAAAGGGAGGATAAAAGAAAGGAAGGAAGGAATAGATAAAACGGTGTATTATTTCCAGGAGAGGAGCATATTTAATCCTGCAAAGGGCTTAGAAGAGACTTTGCCTCACGTCAGGAATACATCCAGAGTCATCAGAGAGCAATCAGGAGGTCTAGATGATAATGGGCCCAAACATCAAGTCTACTTAAAGATGAGCTGCGCCAAGAATGCCAACGAGGGGTTAAAGGGGGTGTCGGCTCAACGATTCAGAATCATGTTCACGATTTAAAACAAGAAAAAAGCAATTTAAATGGCGTGTACTAGATTTTCTTTAGCCCCAGTAGATATATTCTATAAGCAGCTCTTGAGGTCAAAATAAGTCTTCTGTCAATTTAATCTTAAGGAATTTCAATGTTATCATGCTAGTTGTTGTTAGCACTACCATGACAAAATTCACATCTAGAGTCTCAAAGTTGTGAAAAGTGCTTATAAACTCATCGTGGGGAATAATTAGGATGCTCTGAATGCATAAGATAAGTGAGGAATAACTTTGGATCACAGCAACTTTTAAAATGCCACAGCAACTTTTAAAATTCGTCAGGGCATCTTGTCTTATCTTCAGGTGGGACAGGTAGGTTTTAACTCGAAGACAAACTGAAAATTGGATCATTCAAGCACGTACAAGTGAAACAAAACAAAATTATGTATGTTTTTGGTGAGGTAACAATACAATTTCATGGCACCATAAACTCAACTTAGCATAATATAGGCCCTTTAATATACAAATTTGCCCAAGGAACCAATCAAAATTATTTTAAATTATTGCCATACAGAGGTGGGTAGTGCATTTACTTGAGTAACTTAAGGAAAATTGAACATCTCGGTCCATACTAAGGAAAATTTGACCGTTTAACAGTACTGAGTCTTACTATATTAAAAGTTTTGGTTACTCTTAACGCTACAAGTGACAAAAGCTTTATGCTGACACTATTAAAGAAGACCTATTATGTTCCTGTCTGCTATATAGGTATTATCTGTGAAATCCGTGGATCCTTATGTTATCTGCACATTTTAAATCGCAATATTCATCTAAAACAACATAATAAAAGAAAGAAAGTAAGCTGACTTCCACATTGGAAAACTGTGTTGCCCAATGGGAGTTGACGTGGCTGTAAGTAAACATAATCGCAACAAAGAGTCATGTAGCTGTTGGCACCTCTTATGGACAACTGCACATCACACGCATGCATTTGTACCAAAATGACTATGTGACACTGCTAAATCATATGCCTATAATCAATTAAGAAAAGAAAGTTGTAGAAAAAAGTATGTACAGAGAAAACGTGAGTTGATCGGCAATATGGTGTCTTGAAAAGAAGCGATTAAAGATTGCTCAAACATGCACAAATCACTCCAAATACAACTTCGAGAGGGTAACTGAGAAGGGGAAACAACTATAACATGGTAAAAAGCTTTGAAAAGTCGATTTTGCATCATAGGTCTGCTTTAATCATATCTGAAGGAGTGGTGCAAGAAACCCAAATCTTCAAATGAGTTTAAAGTTTTCTCATTTTGGAGTCTATCCTTTTAGATGAAGCACAAAATCTCGTATTTTCAATGTTTGGTTCTTCCAGTTACATTAACCTCAAATTATAAATGCAACATCACATCAAGAGAGATACAACTACTTCCCCCAAATACTTACTCTTGATTTTTTCTTGGATCACGACTTTGTCCTTACTTACAGTAGCCTTGTTTGAGTAAAATGTTCAGCTACTATCCCCACATTTGTTCCCATACCTCCTTCAAAACATGACTGACATTCCACATACCGATATCTGTGAGCCTCATGTGACAGTTAGCCATCACCCGAGCGCCGTCTCTGTCTTGATTCTCGCGAAAACCCTGTCCTTGATTTGAGCTCCGCCGGCCACCTATCCGTCTGCCTCTACCCACGGAGTAGCTCGCCCGAAACATGACGGATTGATGTCAAGATGTCGCATGCAAATTGATTTAGAACCCTCTCTGCGGCGACCGAGTTGGTACGGAAGAAGAGTGATGGTCCTGACAATGGCGGGAATAGCAGTAGGAATTATTAAGGGGAACGCTCTCGGGGAATGGCGACGCTTAACACCCATGAAGGACTAACAGACAAAAGAATAAAAGAATAGGTTGCTTTTAAGTAGCATCACAACATCGTAAAATCCATAAGGTTTAATACTGAGCTGGAGGACAAATCAGAATTGTATGAAGAATTTGCAGTTTAACCCTCGGATCGCAGATTTGTTGACACGGGTTATGGTTGATATCTCTGTAAATACTGGCCCTATCCACACGAAACAAAACCTGGCTCAAAGTTCAGCATCTTCTGTCAGTATAAATAAACAAAAGTGAAGTGATTTTTTTCACAGTAGCCTCAGAAAGTGGTGCCATTATTCAACTCTAAAGGTGTGATTGCTGTCAGTTGAAAGGATCAAGCCATGAGACCCAATCCCTGAGAAATAATGATAAGGTTCAACGTTTGTTTTGGAAAGAAATATTAAGTAGAAATCCACAGTCACTCTCTCATACAGTTCTATAAGCCCTTGCTCACATCTGAGATTTTGACAGCAAATTGCACCACAGAATAGGCTGCATTCACATAGGAGAATTTGCTCTTTAGCTGTCAGATCGCAGATTTGTTGACCTGGTTTATGTTTAATATCGCTGTAATTACTGAGCTTATCTACATGAAACAAAAACTGACCCTATAGCTTCAGAAAATGGAGCCTTTATTCACCCCCAAATACAATCTTAGTTGATAGGAATTGGCCCCACAAACTGTCAAAATACTTCTAACGCAAAATGATCTTGATATTTATTCCAAAAACAGTAAATACCCAGAAGAGCTAGAGTCCCCTTCCTTTTTCTGAAATTATGACATAACCCTGAAATGATCTTTACCTTACAAGTGTCAAAAATAAATATTTTTGAAAGCGCAAACTTCTCTTTTTTGATGACACAAACATGAGTCTGTAGAAAGAATTGTGGTTGGACCATTTTTGACAAAGCTGTATTTTTGTCCCTTTATAAGACAAAATGTGTCTTGCCCCTGTAGGTACATTGCATAAGCAGCTCTTCGGATCAAAAATATGTATGCTACGTGCTGTCTGCATCAAATTATAAAATGTTTTCTTGTCTGATGAATAGGAAAGTAGCGTTGGCATGCTGGTTGTTGTGAGCTTTACCATGATGGCAAAACTCCACTCTATTGTGATAAGCGCTTATAAAGTCATCACGGTGAATAAGTAGGATGGTCAGAATGCATAAGAAAAGTGAGGTATAACTTGAACTTTGGACCAAAGCAAACAGTTACAAATGAACTAAAATGTTTCTGTTTTTCACACTTTAAAGACATGAAAAATCAGGTACAATGGCTTTAATAAAACTTTGTTCACTACACCGAAGAAGCACGCGAGACAACACATTCAAAGTAAATGTAAATGCAATCAACACATGGCACAACAAAATGTAGCCTGGATCTAGCTAGCCCTCCGCCGCCTTTATGTTAGCCTTAAAAGCTTTAATTCAACTCTGACCGCTCTCTTTTAAATCACCGCTGTTACCCGGCTGTCCGACACAAGCTAACGTCGTGTCGCATTCACACCCGTACACGCTCCCAGCCATTTGCTCATCAAGGCTACATTTCCCGGAGAAAATACGGGGCTCGCTTCCACTTTAATAAGTCCGTCCATAGCTTATCAGCGCGGTGTCTCGGCAGCACAATGGCCAGATTGAGGGCCCGGACAAAGGGGCCCTGAAAAGGCTTTGTGCTGGCCCCGTGTTGTGGTTTAGTGGAACGCTCTTATCTGAGTTACGGCATGTGAGTACATCAGAGGTGAGAGAGCCACACAATCCTTCACTCTTGGTTTTGTTTGGTTGCGATTTAGAAGGTGGAATATGAATGTTTCGTTTTTTTATAATTACGTTGGTGCGAGGTTGTTTTTCTGGGGAATTCAAGGATGGCAAATATGTTAAATGCAGTACACTTAACACAGATTCAAAGTAATTGTTAATGCGAGCGTTGACTTGTATGGAAATTGCGCGCTCTCCCCGTGTCTGGGTGGGTTTCCTCTGGCTGTTCTGGTTTCCGTTTATCAACCAGCAACACCCAAAGTATAGTCCAGTCCTCCAGGTAGGTACTCCTGCGCAAGATCTTGGCTCAAAATCTGTACAACTGAAGAATGGGTCATTTGTTAAGGACAATTTTAGCTAGGTGGTAGCAGTCAACTTCAGGCCACCTTTTTTTTCCACCATGCTCCATCAAGAATCCAAACACTTAAAATTGCTTTAAAAATATATATTACCATGGCAAAGTCATTTAGGCATCTGGCCATTGTTTCTTTTGCTAATCAAACTACCTTCTTCCTCTTCCTGGTATAATGGTGGACTGTAGCCAGTGATTTCCTGTTTACAGTGCTTGGATTTTATGGCAATAGCTAGCTAGCGTGAGTGGCTAACCAAAATGCAAGGAGGTCATTTTTAGAGTAACAATTACGGCATTAGTCTGTTGGTTTTCAAATTCAAAAAAGTGATGTCATACTCCAAGATAGGGGTCAAGAGACTTTTTTTTTTCTTCTGATAACATACTTTGCCATGAAGTATCTAAACGGTCACAAATATTAAACCTGAAGATAGATCAGTATTTTATCAGTATTCATTTTAGCTGCCCACATCTGTACTAATTATTAATGGCCAATGATGTAATCTGAAACAGGAATAGCTAGCATAAGTGGTCAATGCTAGCAGCTTATTTTTGAGTAGCACTTGAATAACATTTACAAAATCTAATGAAAAAAAAAAGGACTACCTGTTGCTATATCACATTTTTGCACTGTCCAGAAATATTAACATGACATTTTATTCCTTTAGATCTCTAAACCAGGCTCCTTTCTTTCCACCAGCTGCCAATCAAACGTCACGCTTGGCCCGGCTCCACAAAGTCACAGCCTTTAGCATATTAGCGTAGAATTGGTGCAAAAAGAGGGGGGGCAGCCTATTCCCCTCATCTGAGACTTAATGGCATGTAACGGGATAGTAAAACATTGTGTCAGCTCTGCGGCCTGTCTGCGCTAGTCTGGAGATATGCTAAGTAGCTCGGCTTTCGCTAGCGCTGGGGGTAAGATTGCCGGGCGATTGGAAACAGGTTGACTGTAGCCATTAAGGAAGTTCACATAAAAGCCTCGCAGCTCATTTACTCAGTTAATAATCGACTTTGTCCAACAGTCTGCTCTGACAGCGACGATAAATCTCAAATTTATGTCAACAAAACATATGCTGATTACCGCGCGCCGTGTGCTAGGTAGTAAAAAGCGCTAGCTTAAATTGTTGATAGGAATTTAGTGCTGCTGGGAAGAGGCAGCTTGGATATATAACACAATTTGGAATTTGTCTGGTGGTTTTGCTTGGTCATGTCATATACTTTGTGTGCTTGTCTGCCATAAACAGAAATATGACTATAAGGAAGTCTTTCTCAGTACTCAAAGTAACACATTCATACTGGCAAGACAGGTGAAGTGTCTTGCCCGAGGACACAAAAAGATTGATTTTTATGTTGTTATTGGCAGTCAACAACAAAGGTAATAAACTGTTGCAAGTAAAATAAAAACCTTAAATAATGTCTTAACCAAGTTAGTGTATTTTTATGCGGTACAGGCCAGCACATGACATTTTGAACTCAACTCTGTACAAGAATCATGGTTCCAGTGGATAGCTCTGCCATTTATCTCTTTTTTACAACGATTTCTGGTAAAAAACTAATAATTTAGAATTTTGCAACGCCTTTACCTTGTTCACTTAACTACTGCATACTTACAGTGCACTGTCATCGTTTCGTGTCTGAGTGTACCTGCTTTGGGGCTCTGTTCAGATCAGTGCCGAAATATCAAGGAGTAAACTTTAACTTCAGTAATAGTAGTAGTACAGTACAGCATACATGTTGTCATGGAAATTACAGTACCTGTAACTTTGTGAGTATGTGCAACCTTAAGTTAAGTTACCCTACATTGCAAACAATGAATGCGCTGTACATTATTAGTAAACAGATTCAATTACATGTTTAACAAAGCAGGTGAAGTGTCTTGCCAAAGGACACAACACAAGTATGTAAGCAGCTTTGGATCAGAAGGTGTAACTACCAACTACCTTTGGAACTTTCTCCATATGAGGGGCTGAGCGTCAACTCATAAATTACATTATTGGCGAAATGGAGTTGTATCAAATTAAGGCTTAGAATGAGCCCAGTCTAAAAATGTAGTTATAGATTAACACATAGCTTGAATTTACAACCTATATATAGTGGTATATGAGCACTTGCAATCTGATAGGTACAATCTAAGTATGGAAAAAAATGCAATTCCCCTTTATAAAGACATACTGACCAAGCGCAAAGTTCAAATAATTCAATTTAATAGTACTTTTAGTAGTAGCCCCACTTGGACAAAAACTACTCTTATTGTTCGGTGCAATCTAAACGTCACGCGGCAATAACCCTTCTTACTTTATGAACTGATTGAGCAGAATCTCCCCATTTTTTTCCCACTGATCACTTTCCTCCCTCTCTCCTCCTCCATATTGTTGGGAGTGTCATAGCTCGACTCTAATGGACTCCAATCCCCATCATGCCCCTCTCCGTCACGGGTTGCCAAATAAGAGGTTGGCTCACCACTTAGGCCCGCATTAAGTTGGTGAGGCGTGTGTCATCCCGTCGCCTCGTGCATCATGGCCATAGGCTTTGTTCGCCATGACAGCGACTCCGATGGGTCCTTTAAACTGTGCACCCAAATGGACGGGAGCGTATTTGGGTGAAGCATTAGGCCACTTACACCGGGGGATAATTTGCGGGAGCGGCGGGAGGATGTGTAATGTAATGTAATACCCTTTTGTCTATAGCATATTGTGGTTATCCGGAGAAGGCGGTAGGGAGCGATTGGTTGAGCCGATTGTTCTCCAAGTAGTGGCCCAGTGTCTTCCTAGTAGTAGTAGCAGTACTTTGGAATGATAGATACTTTTTAAGGATAACTGCAATCAGAAATTTGCAGTATTTAAAGTTCCAAGAAATTTTATCAACCAATTTTAATAAGGCTGCATCATTATTATTAGGTCTACGTCAACACAAAATCAATGTCACAATTTTTAGGAGGAAAAATTATCAAATTCTTAGACGTTATAAAACTTTGGTAAAGAGACGGCTGGATTGGGATGGGCTGATTATATACTTGAGTACAGTATTTTTATTTCTCGCCAGTCTGGAAGTTAGTGCTGAAATCAGTGCTCCGATTGGTTGTTCATGGGCAGTCCAAAACAGTTTCACTTTAGTTTCTGAAAAAGCTGTTCTAAAGCCATATAAGCAACTGGAAATTAAGATATATGAAAATGGTACCACAGAGTAAGGGTACTGTTACTTTAAAGCCATATCATTTATACATATTTATACACCTTTCACTGCCGGGGGCAGTAACTGTATAAAATAAAGCTGATTACTTTGCGGATTTTGCCTGTTGTGGGTCATTTTTAGAATGTAACCCCACGATAAACGAGGGACCACTGTAATACACATATTACTTAAGGAAGGAAAGAAGGAAGGTAGGAAGGTAGGTAAAGTGCAGCACTAGAATCAGGAAAGATACTTCGCAGGACCTGCAAGCTTCTGTTATATTTTATTAGTTACCCAAAGCTCAAGTCTCCACAAACATGTTACTGGTTTACCTGAAATTTTCCATAGTAAAGGCAGTAAACTTGTCACCTGCTTGGCTCCATGGAGATATACATCACCAGAGCAAGTTTGAGATCAGATCTGTGGACAGGTGAGCCTGCCCAAGGCATTTCTTTAGTAATTAAAACACTTGTCATTGAATGAAGATAAGATAGTTAGGTTGAATGCTATACTGTGGAACATTTCAGGCAAAGCAAAAACATTTTCATGGAGACAAACCTGTATCCTCTAACAGAAAAGTTATATAGTGCCCCTTTAACATCCTGTTGAATGTTTAGCAACTGTTGCGTGGACCTTTTGTCAACAGCTCATGTATTGATTTTGACATTGGAGCCGTTTGCCCTCTCATATCCATAAGCGACTCCATTTTGCGTCACGCCAAAAAAATAAGCACCCATCTTGTCCCATTTTATCTTTACTTTTCACCTACCTAATGCCCCCCGTGAGCCTATACTCAGAATGTATAACGCGGCAGGCTGTTTATCCAGGTCGCACTGCACATATCAATGACTACCAGCCACCCTCATGCCCCCACCGACCCCCTCCTACCCCACCCCTCCCATCCACGCGGCGAGACGGACATAGAAATTCCAACCACGCGCGCGGACGCATCGCCGGCACTCAAACAGGTCTGGAGAGAGAGAGAATGAAAAAGGGAGGGAGAGAAAGAATGGTGTACCTTTCATCCGGTTATTTATAGAAGCAGTGACACCAGACGGCCCCCAAATCGGATGGCTGGTGCGTGATTGGTGCACTTTGATAATGGTAATGTAGCGTCATTCTAGATGGTCTGAGTGTATTTACACATACAGGGGACTTAATGACTTAAATATTATTACTAACATTATGTAGTAATGAAAATATTTTGGTGCATCTTAAAGTTGGTACAATATGAGGGCTGTCTAACAAAAAAATAGGCTATATTCGCTTAAGATGTTTGTTTTTCTCCTTCTAAAAATGTTGATATTGATTTTGTGTTGATATGGCAGCAATTTGGGAAAAAGGGAAAAAAAAAAAGGAAAACAAATATTTATTCTATATTTTTTAGGTTATATTTTTGAAGTAAAACTGCTTGCTAAAATAATAAAACTTCAATCAATTTTTCAAGTTTTTCAATGCAACTATTTTACCAAACTTTTTCAACTCCTCATAGCAGTCATCATTCAAAACTACTACTATTAATTAGCTAATATCCACCAGGCTAGGCTAACATGCTAACAGCACTACTCTCTAAAGCCTGCCATCCCTCTGCAGTACAAAGCGGAATAATCCTGAAGTTCTAATTGCGGCTCTTTGTTCGGCTGACACCCTTGGGTGCTAATCCGCATAGATACCTGGATCTCCCTGCTCCTCTGAAGGTGGAATTCACTCAGGATCAGCGCACTGTTCTTTTGGAAGTGTGTAAAAAGGCAGATTGGCTCATTCAGACGCGATTTCAAAGACTTTACATTCAATATTTTGAGATAGGTCAAGAAAGTCAGTTGCTTAGAGTTGAATGAATATAGATCCAAGCACCAAAAGAACACAAACTGTGCTTTTGTCTGTTGTATAGTAATAAGCTATGACTGCAGTGCATCATGATGGTATATATGGGACATTTTAAAACACAATATTGATCCAAAACAGCTCAAAAGAAAACTACTTCCAGGTTGGAATGTTGGACAATTGCAAAGCCCAGTGATGTATGAGGAGCCAATTCCCATCAGGTTTCAAGGTCTTCGGTTTCCATTTAAATTTCCTATATTAGATTTAAGCCATGTTATCATTCTGTTACCTACTAAAAAATACATACCTGGAGTGTTTTGTTTGATTCGCACATGCTTGAGTAACCCCTTATTATTAGTGTGTCTACATCTCCAAAGCTCAAAATGTTCTGTTCCACCTTGTGATGTCATGTAGTGGTAGTTTTCAAGTTAACAGCTACCTCTTACCTTTAGTTCAGCAGAGATTGGCAATTCCAGGGGTGAAATGATCAAAATAATTCTAGTGAAGGTGTATGGAGTTTAAAAACACAGTGGAGAACTTCCTGTATTACCACATGACATCACAAGGTGGATTTTCTGTTTGAAGTGTTTCCCGTTTCAACACAGTGTAAATATGCAGGGTTTGTGTGTTAAACATGTGAATGAAACAAACAACAACCCAAGGTATATTTGTGATGAGTAAACATTATAACATAGATCAGAAAATAGAATGATATGGGCCCTTTAAATCTCATATGTTCCAATAATATACTTGTATCAACCCTAAAGTCACTGCAACGCCAAATAAGCTCAATTTTGACTTAGACATAGTATTGATCCACAAGGGATATGGCCTCACAATGGAATATAAAAGTACAATACAGCTCTGAACTAAAATTCCTTCCATATTACATATTACTGTACTGCGATTAAGTTCCTGTGGGTGCTGCCATTGTCATGTTGTATTATTTCGCATGGGGCTGCCGGTCGTTGCCAGTTAGTAAGTTTTATCTAGACTACGGAGCCGTTTTAAAGCCTCCCAAACAATCTGTGCAGTGTTGACTTGTTGGTGCACATGAACATAGAACGTTTTACACAGACCAACCTACTTTATATCAGATTTTAGTGGAAAAACTTCAAAATTTCCCATTGAAATGAATGAGATTTTCCCTCCACCAGACATGCCACCACAAAGAAAATACGGTTTAGTAGCATTTAGAGACAAAAGTGGGCGGGGGCGAAATAAGGTCAATACTACTAATATTTTTGCCATTTTGAATCGGATGTAATGTAAACTTGGTTCTATAGTGTGCATTTGTTTCATTTCTCTCTATATTATTAGTGATTGCCTAAAAGTTCAGAAATTCCAGTCCAGACAGTAGATTTAAAAAGTTCTCATACTGTTAAAATCCCTTAAGATTTTTGCTAAAAATGAAGTTTTTTAAAGAATATGTGCATGTAGTGGTTGTATAACTTGACACGTCACACATTTTTGAACCACAATGCTTTTCATATTTATATATTTTGACAAACCTGTGAGAAACTTTGCAGACTTGATGCAACCCAAATATGAAAACATTGAAATTTGTTACAACCCTAGCTTATCAAAAACCTCTATACCTTTTACATTTGAAGCTAACAGTCTGTTGGTGATGTAAACTGTAGCATTTTCACACTAAACTCTTCTACCTTCTTGCATCGCCTTATTTGTTAGCCTTTGTCGCTAGTGCGTTAAACCCTTTGAGCCAAACTTTTGCACCTTTGATTCGGCACTCCGCTCTCGACAATCTCCGCGCTACTACCTGCATTTAACCGCTCTTTGTAGCCGCGCGATGCCATCTCAGGTTGTCGCTAGCGTCTTTCTTTCTTTTTTTTTTCCTCTCGTATTGATGTAACAGGTGCTTAGCTTCTCCGCGGCAGTCAAAAAAACACATCGGCGGCGCTGTTTGGCTTTCAGAATGGGAGCTAAAGTTAGACATCTTTGAGGTTTCTCTCTGCCACTTGATGGAAGGTGATGCCGATGCATAATTCATGAAGCGGGAAGGAAGACTTTTGTGCGCCGAGCTTTGGTGGTCTATAAAAAGCAGCCAGACACTCTTCTACTTGATGTGCTGTAACCTCTCGCATAAAGACGGTGCGGCGAGGGAAGGGAGGGAAGAGGAAAAAAAAAAAAACTCGAGCAAACTGCAACATTGTCGAGAATAAACTCAAAAGAAAGAGGAAATGTTGACGCGCTATTTTCAGATTTCTGATGGCACCGCCGGCGTTTGATGCGCCAACCCGAGCAGACAGGAGCTGAGGAGTTTGTCTGTTGGATGGGGCGTTAACACGACTACTTTGTACATGTGATCTTCCACCTCCGCGCCTAAGCTTTGTTCCCACGGCGCCAGGCTCTTAGCGTGTCAGACTGCAGTAGAAAGTTGGACTGAAATCTGACTTTTTTGCCCATAAGTCACCTGGGGCTTATGTAAAGAGTTACATTAGAGGTGAGCTGTGTAACTTTTCTAGTGAAGGGTCTTGCTCAAGTCCGTGGTAATGATATTGCTCTGCGAGAAATGTTCCACAGCATGGCATTAAATGTATGTATGGAATGTTCCACAGTATGGCATTAGACTTAAAACTAAACTTAAAAGTTAAACTTTTTCCGCAGACGCCACTCTACTGCCCCTTCATTGAACATCCAGGGAAGGGAGAGAGTGGACTCATACAAGTACCTGGGTGTTCATCTGAACAACAAACTGGACTCATAACACAGATGCACTGTACAGGAAGGGCCAAAGCAGGCTCCATCTCCTGAGGAGACTCAGGTCTTTTAGAGTGAGAGGGCCACTCCTGAAGACCTTCTATGACTCTGTGGTGGCATCGGCCATCCTGTACGGTGTGGTCTGCTGGAATAGAAGCATCACAGAGAGGGAGAGGAAGAAGCTGGACAAGGTCATCAAGAAGTCCATCTCCGTCCTGGGCTGTCCTCTGGACTCAGTGCAGGAGGTGGGGGACAGGAGGGTCCTGGCTAAGGTCATCTCAATGCTGGACCATGAGTCTCACCCCCTGCAGGACGCTCTGTCTGCCCTGGAGAGCAGCTTCAGTGACAGACTGATTCACCTTCGCTGTGTGAAGGAGAGGTTTCGCAGGTCTTTCCTTCCTGCTGCTGTCAGACTATATAATGAACACTGTTAACACCGAACATGTGTCATTCAACCATACCCATGTGCAATACTCAAGTCACTTTACGGAGATGTTCAACTATATGTATATATATATGTGTATATTAGAGTTTATTTTTGAGTCTATTTCTTAAATAATTTCTAGCTATTTATCTATTATCTATGATTTTCCTTCTGTTCTCTATGTGTGTGGTGCAATGCTGAAATTTCCCCACTGTGGGACTAATAAAGGCATATCTTATCTTATCTCTTATCTCTTAAACATGAATGTATCTTGCATTTTTTCAGTTACAGGTGTTTTGACTGCTCAAGTTTTTTATTCAACTACATGCGTCATTGCTCAAAGATACTTTGCATCATTACTGTGAGTGGGGTTGACTGTGTACAGATCTGAGCTATAACTTGGCCTGGTGGTGTTACCTGCTTGTTTAATGCCACACTGTGGAACATTCCAAGCAAAGTGAACAGAGAAACGGAACCCAAAAAGTAATACAGTATAAGACTTAGAATTATTTAACATATTAAAGCTGCACTGTGTAGCTTCTCTGGTGGACTGGTGGTCTCCATGGAGATGTTATTGCTGTGCGAGGAATGTTCCAGAGTATGGCCTTACACTTATCCATTTTGCATTTATTCAATTACAGGTGTGTTTATAAGTTTTAGTCATTCTCAGAATATGGACAGGTCATGCCTCTTGTGAGCTCAGAACCTCCAGAATTCACTCACTGAGCTGCAGAGGCTGCACTAGCACTGATTCATGATTGGCGGCAGGTGCTGTGGTTTAGGTAGTGACTGTTCAGATCAGACAGAGGTATTTTAGGTTTCAGTATTGAAACTGGCAACCCAAATAAGAGACTAACGTGAGGCTCATTCTGCTTACGGATTGGTGTTTTGGTTCTCAAGGCGGTTCTCCAAACAACTTGAGCATCATGTCCAATCTTTTTGTAGTCAAGAATAAATGAGCGTTAGAATCATCAGTACAAGCTATATTTGATTTGCAAGTTTATGGAATTTAAAATCAAAATATTACATACAGTTCTTTTAAGAATAAATCAGCATAGTTATCGTAAAAGTGATACTAGATGTGAACATATCTGAAATCTAGGGACACAGGTAGGTCAAGATGATGAAACTTTAAATCAAAATCTTACACACAGTTAGCTTTTAAAACAAGTGTGAAATCTGATATTATTTAAGTAATATAATAAGAACTGTACATTGTAAGCCCCACACTCTCCATAGCCGTAGTCAGACTGAGCAGAGACAGACACAGCCGGGATGGAGAGGAGGACCTTTTCTGGGTGTCTACACTTCCACTCTGCTCCACGCAACCTCTTTAGCAAACACAATTTGCTGCCTTCAAAAGTGTGCACTTATTTTCTCCTGATCCCTCTAATCCTTATTTAAGCGGGCCGCGCCACTAACTCACCCTTATTTATAGTAATGACCACGGTGCACCTGCTGCCCCGGAACAACCACGCCAGACAAGCGGGAATATTTGGAAAATGTGCACTGGAATGGGGTCCCAACAGGGAAAGTTACGTGATTGTGTGTGGAGTTACGTTGTATATCGACAAAAGAGAAAAAAATTGATATTAAAGCAACAGTGTGCAACTTTTTAGCCAAAAAACTGACTACAATTGCTCTCTTTCTCTGTCTTTTTCACTAAAAGATGGAGAAAAGGGCAAGAAAAGAGAGGGGAAAAGGGACAGGGAGAGATGGGGGAGAGAGGGAGAAAAAGAGGAATAAAATAGAGGGGAAGAGAGAGAGAGAGAGAGAGAGAGAAGGGAAAGTAAGAGAGGGTGGAAAAGAGGAGAAAATGAAATAGATGGATGGAGAGAGAGGGGGAAGTGAGAAAGGGAGGGAAAGAGGAGAGAATGAAATAGAGGGAAAGAAAGAAAGATGGGTGGGAGAAAAAGAGAAAGGAGGGACAGTAAATGAAAGAGGGAGAAAAAGAGGATAAGAAAAAAGGGGGGTGAAAGGGAAAGAGGGAGGGAGAGAAGATGTGAATGAGAGAGTGTGAGAGAGACAAAGAGAGGGAAAGAAGAGAGAAATAGAGAGGGTGAGAAAAAGAGGAGGGAGAATGGGACAAAGAGGGATCCAGAGAGAGGGAGATAAAGAGAAAGAATGATGAGAAAGGGAGAAGATAGAGGGAGAAAGGGGTGCAGAAAGAGAGGAGAGAAAGAGAGTGAGAAAAAGAGAGGGGAGAATGAGAGAGTGGGGGAGAGAGGAAGGGAGATGGAAAGAGAGAGAGGGAGGGAGGGAGGGAGAGAAAAAGAGATAAAGGAGGAGAGAATCAGAGAGGGGGGGTTGAGACAAAGAGGAGAGAGAATAAGACAGAGGGGGAGAGAGAGTAAGGAAAAGAGAGGGGGGAAAGAAGGAAGGAGAGAACGAGATTGAGAAAGAGACGAGAGCCAGACACTAGTGGCTGACACTTGCATGAGCAGAAGATCCTTGGACCGAGCACTGGAGTATTACACAACAGCACTGGACTTGATTTACACCACACCACAACATCATATTCTGAGAAAGAGAGGACGAGACAGGGCCAATGTGGAGGAGAGGAAGAGGGGGAGGAGGAAGAGGAGGAGGGATTCATGGAAAGCTGCACCAAAACACTCTGAGTCATATTATTTTACATCTAGAATTAATAACAGGAGCTTAGATCGACTGATATAGTGTATTTGACAGCCATATTTGAAATTATCCCATCAATCTATGTGATTTGCAAGGCAGGTATAAGTGCCTTAAATGTACAGGAAAAATAATACTTTTTCCTGTACAAATCCTTCTGTATGAGCAGCTCTTGGGGTGAAAATAAGTACACTGTGCACTGTGTGCATCTAATTCTAAAGTGTTTCATTATCTGAGAATCAGGAAGTGCACCGTTAGCATGCTCTGGTCTCTGAGAGTTGTGAAAAGTGCTTATGCATCACTGCAAACTGTTTAAATGGACTAGTTCTGCTATGCTATACTAACATGATTGCCAAATATTGCAGGTAGCCCATTTGCCATAAAGATTATGTTTGTGTATGACCTTTTTTGTCTACTTGTGTACTCTGTACTTGTGACTTACTAAGATTGTGTTCCCATTAAATTATTTGTTTTTAAAATTTACTCACACTTGATCTTGTGTGAGACTTACAAAGATCAATTTAAATGAATACATTTACTTCTACCTAATGTGTGTGTGTGTGTGTGTGTATTCATTCTATTTGAAAATAAAATAAATCTAGTCAAAACTCTCCAGATTGTAATTCAGATTACATGCTGACATTTTACAATTTCAGTACTCCTTTCAGTTCCTATTCACACACCAAAAAAAGTATTTATTTAGTAAACTGGCAGCACACATGGTCCACAGATAGGACACACCGTACAGTACAGTCTGCTTGTTTTTTACTAAAGGACTTGGTGTTTTTGGCACAGAGAGAACAACCATAAACCAGCCAATTATTCACCTGCTTCCTCGGCCTTACATAAATACATGATGACATAAATGGGGACAGGGGGCAGTTTATGGGCTAGTATTTTAATAAGAAATATCTATAAAGAAAATCCACAAATATGTAATTGGATCATTTGCATTAGAACTGTGTGGTTGGATAATGTGATTATGGACTTTGTTGCTAACAGATACTTTGCAGTGACATCAAAAATGAGGGAACTGCACATATGTCTATGAAGGAATCTTCATCAGTTACTGTGATTAGCTATTTTGGTTCCAAAACTTCACTCTGGTCTCTAAAAGTTGTGAAAAGTGCTTACAAACCCATTGTGGTGAATACATGGGATGCTCAGAATGCATAAGGTGAGTGAGGAACAACTTTAGACCACTGCAACCCATTTAAAGTAGGCCATGGTACAGTAAATTCCACTACAGCAGTTGAATTAAATCATGCAGATAAAGTTGCTCGGAGCCAAAGTCGTGCTAAATATGGAAAAGATAAAAGTAGTTGTTACAAAATAGGCCATGGAACAGTAATACCAGAATGAGCCCTGGTATGTTCTGACTAGACACAACTTCCATGTCATTATTCTTCTAACAATTATTTATGGAATTATCTTAAAGCTGCACTACAGAACTTTACCGGTGGTGGTAGCTTACATTTATTTAATCCTGACATGGTTGTTTCCATGGAGACTGGCAAGTATAATGTCATACTGTGGGACATTCCAGGCAAAGAAATAACATCTCCATGGAATTAAGGTACAGTTTATCTTCAGTGTAGTTCATGTAATGCATTTGACCCAATCTAAAACAAAATCACACACCATCTTATCCTTGAGGTCAATGCGGGGACCAGAGTGCCCACGGGACGAAGGGAGACCATGAAACGCATAAGCCTAACACTGTCTGGTAACAGAACCCAGGACCTTCTCACTATTTGGCAGCACATTATCCAAAGCCTTTGTACACAACAATATGGTTAACTTGAGACATTTCCATTTGTAAACTGCCCTACATACAGAAACTGTAAAGAAAAGCTGTTTCCAGTTTCAGTGTAGTTAGCTCCTCCTTTGATATAGATATAGATAAGACAGTGTTCACCAGCAATCTGACCAGAACTGAAGAAGCGGCTTTATGAGCAGCGAAACGTCTTCACTCCTACAACTTTTTGTCCAGTTGACAGATTTTACTTTTGGCTTTTCGTATGGATCAGACCTGGACGACTGAGGCTTTACACAGGCAGCTTAAAGATTAGATGCAGATGGCACACGGCGGACATATTTTTGACATCAAGAGCTGCTTATACAATATATCTGTACTGGGGCAAGACAAATTTTGCTTTAAAACATAGGAAAGAAATCAGGTACAGGCCCTTTAATGAATTTTTACATTATAGCAAAGGATTTCAACTCTCACACTTGGGGCTTTAATTCTTCAAAATCCCAACCCAAGGCAGCATGGGAAGCCCCGTTTAGTTGTAACACTGACTTGCATAATCCAAACCCTAATAGACATGTTAAGGAGGCCCCAGCAGTGATCCGGTAATCTAGATTCATAACTTCGAAACCTTGCGGGCTTACGGCTGGGCTTGCTCTTGGCAGCGGGCCCGTGTCAGAGAGGGGAGGGAGGGGGAGAGAGAGAGAGTGAATATAGAGGATAAAATATGTGATGACAGCTTTTTGGCCGTAGGGGGCAGACTCTGAAATAGTAGTGTCTGGGGGTCACGGTGGGGTCGCTGGTGCCGCTGGGGAGCAGACTTTCCCTGACCCTAATGCTCGCGAAACACATCACACCGCTCGTACAGGGAGATGAGAAAATAAGTCGTGTTCATGCGAGATGGGGTCTGGGAATGTGGTTGAAAACAGTTGATGGGAGAATGCTGTGTTAAGCAGGTCTGCTTCTAGCCCACTGATCTTGGGTGGGCTTACAGAGAAGACAGGAATCGAATAGGTGCAAACGGGGGGCTAATTTAGTGATTTAGCATTAGCTCTAAAACTTTGCTGGTATAATTGCTAATAAAACCAACTAGCATACATATTACCACACTTTTGGCAATGCGATGAACTGCGTTACTCACAAGTTATTTGCCACGCAAATAAACACATCGCAGCTTAAACTTTAGACCAAAACAATGAAAAAACGCGTATTAATCTGCAGTGGGGGTTCTGTAGTTGGTCATCGTGCTGATCTAAAACAAATGTGTAAATGTCCAAACACATGAGTTTCTTACCCCATGCAGTTGAATGCCTCTCCTAATCAGCACCTAATGTAAATCAGACTGCGCTATTGTATTGTATTGTGTTGTTATAGTGTTACTGGGATCTTAAAGAATCGAAAAAAGTCACCTCAGTTACAGCTGCTGAGGTTATATGCATATTAATAACTTGGTTTAATTAATTGTATTGGTCTTGTTAATAATTCCTGCTGTTTCTATTCTGACATCTTAACCATTTTGCCAGTATTCCCAGACCAACTTTGCATAACTTTACTTTCCTCACTGTACAATACTTTCTCTCCATAACTCCGCCAGGTGTTAAGAGGCTGGGTCCGGAGCGGCTATCGGACAAAAATACCGCGGCGTTGGGGTTTGGAAGAGGTTAGACTGTTCTTTTCTCAGTGGAACAAATACATAGAAAAGGAGGAGGATCGATCTTGGCGGTAATGCAATGAGTCACCGACCAGCCGTGTGTGTGTGTGTGTGTGTGAGGAGGGGGAAGGGTGAGGGGGAGCTTTAAAGGTTTCCCATGTCACAAGCGCTCGCTGGCGAAAGCAGGTAGCAGCAGACAGAGACATACACATATATATTAGAGGAGCCCGCCCACGCTATTGTCTATGTATGGAAAGTGTAAGGACATGAAAGTTCGACAGGAGAAATCGAAGAACGTTTGTGATAAGTTTAAAGGAGGGGATATAAAACGGATGTTGAGCTGCTTTGGTTCGGATGTTTGATTACTTTGAACGCAAGTGACAAAAAAAAAAAAAAGTTATTGAGAGGTAATGTATTACTTTTTAAAAACATGTAAGTGGTAAAATTGCAATTTTGATGGGTTAAATGGAAAGATGATCAATGACATTTTGAGCAAATTCCATTCCAAAACTATTTGTATTTCTATGCATCTTGCACACAAGGAATTAATAAAGTACATCTACACATTTGCTGGTACATCACAAGCAGAAAGTTAAAACCAAAGTAAGGTTTTAACTTTCTATTTCAATGATAAAACTTGGAACATGAAAATATATGACTTTTATGCCAAACTGTGGAAGAATATAGCCAACATTTCCATGGAAACAACCAGGAGAAGACCTTCCTCCAGGCCGAATAAGAGGTTTGTGGAGATGCCTGCTCATGGTAAGGACATAAGTTTTTTCTGTGGTTTTCAATTCAATAAACAACAAAACATTTTTTTATTATTAAGTGTTTATTTTAAGTCATTTTTTTGGGGGTAAAATGTTACATGGTGAGGCTTTAGCTTTATATCACTACAAATTTAGACACGCATTCATTTTTCTGCAGTTCTCAAGTGTATGAAAGTGCAATTTTACTTTCGTACTTCATTTAATTTGTAATTTTAACACATTTTAGCACACACTTGCTCTATTTTCCAAAGGTGTCACAATACCTTCTTGTATCCCATTGCTTACACTCACATAAAATCCGTTCAGGTCATCTACACTTGGCATTTACCGCCCTTATAGCTTTTGTCCCAGAAAATCAATGCCACTTTTGCAAGTCAAAACACACTCACACCCACACATCTACACACACATGTTTACCATTCTATGGGACCACCACCCTTCTCCCCATTCAAGCCTCCACAATCCCCCAGCTGGTCCACCCCATGCCCCCTCCGCGCCCACGGCACTGGGGCGGGCACATCCACGCGGCGCCCATGCTTGGCTAAATACAGTAGGTGCCAGCTGGGGTCTTTTATTTCTTTATTTGTTATGAAAAGCACTGTGGCATTGGCGGCTCGCTAAATCAATCGCACCTATAGATGGAATCCAATGAGAAGGGGGGCTAAAAGGGGGTGTACAGCTGGGGTCTGGAGTGTGTGTTTAGGGGGGTGAGAGTTGTCCGGCAATTTGAGGGGGGGGAAGGGGGTGGTCTGGCGGCTCGTGTCCGTGGGGTAATTAATAGCACAGCAGAGGAGGCAATAATGTCTCAATTTTGCCCTGCGGTGCCAGTCTTGTGCCAACCGAGCCTTCACCTCATTATGCCAATCAAGTCGAGCGGGTAAGGGAAGAAAAAAGGGAGGGAGGGGTGAGGGTACAAGCTGTCCTATCTCCTATCCCTGGGTTCGCGTGTTCATTAGGGAAAGATGTGACGTTAGCGTTAGCAGTTTTGTTAGCGATTAGTTCTCCTGTTAGCCATTAGCGCTCCTGTTAGCCGATAGTGTTTTGTGCAGGAAAATGTACCCTTATACATTTCATCTTTCACCTACCTGTTGCCTAGTATGTCAAGAAAATGATTTTATTTTGATCCAGCACAAAAAAAACTACATTAATTTCAAGTTTAAGTTTCATTTTTGTTCCTTCAGTCCAACTATGCATCAGTAGGTAACCACAGTGCAACAACTAGCTCCCCAACATTTAGAACTGGTCTTGGTCATTAGTAGCTTAGCTGGACGATGACCCTATACTGCTGCATCGTACTTGATACCAAAACCAAATTTACAAAACATTACCTCCGACATCTGCCGGACTGCTCCAAACCACAGCTGCTTTCCCAACTATTTAGCGTGTGCGCGCCAGGGAACTACTTTAAAATAATAACGGGGATTTAAGTGCGCGAGTGATTTGCCGACTCAAACTTTGTCATGTCAACTTAACCTTGGCTTGTGCTCGGAAAATCCCCTCCAGGCCACTCCACAGCTGGCTCCCTCTCCAAAGTGCTCCGGTATTATTCCAGAGTTGGACCGGTTAGTGCTATCATTCACCGGAGAGGGAAAAATGCAATTTGCGGCAATCGTGTCCAAGTGACTGCGGTTAAACTCAGCATGTCAAAACATTAAGTACAGCGCCACAGGAGTAGGCTGATTTATGGATTTAGACGAGCTAAGCAAGTTGACAGAGAGAGTCAAAGGCAAAGTTGACAAATCTGGAAATTGGTATGATTCTTATGCAACATGCAAACCTGTCTACAAATGCAGGTTATACTGGAATTACTACACTAATCACTAAACCCTTTTTATCTGCTAAACTGTGTATGCGTTGTTTTAATACCATTGTCTACTGTTCCTTTTTAGCTATAGGTATATTTGCAGCCTTAAGGTGCATCTGCAATTTTAAGTGCTTGGTGACATCACGCAAGACTGCAATGATTACAGGCAGGTGTTTCTGATAAACATCTGGCTGCAGGGGTGGCGTTTGAAGTGTGGATACCTGTTAGACCAATCACACTGTTCCTCATATGTCCAGACCCTCCCCTCTCACTCTCTTCTATAGTCATCCAGGTACTGCCCAGTTTAGCAGCTCTATTTGAAATGTGGTTGTGAGCAGAGTTTAGTCCCATTTTGAAATATTGCTATCTTAGATAACTCAGCACAAGTCTGTCAACCACAAGATAGCTGGTTCATACTTGTGTCATATTACATGTGACCTGTGATAGGGAGGGTATCTTCAAATAACTCAAAAAATCTTAAAAATGTGAAAAAAACAACTAGTTCTTTTGAAATGGTTTTCAGTGATCCAAAGTTATTCCTCACTTATTTTATGCATTCTGAGTATCCTAATTAGTCACTGCGACTTTCAGGGGCAGAGCAAAGTTTTGCGATTACAGTAATAGTAATGCTAACAACAAATAGCATGCTAAATGCACACTATCTGACGCTTTAGTACACAGCGGTCTTATTTTGACCTCAAGAGCTGCTTATACAAATATCTGTACTGGGATGAAACAAATTTTGTTCAAATACATGTGGAAAAAATGAGTTCAAGTGTTACACTGTTGTATCTTATAATGTTTGCAAAGTTAACCACCATAACGTCTTTATTCTCACTAGCTCTGCCCTGTCTGCCCCGCACCGTGATAACCAGCGTGCCCCTGCTCCCCGGGCGCTTCACTGGAGGACCACGAGCGCACATACCCGGGGCGGCCTGCGAGAAGAGAGGGGTGTCGCCGCCGCTATTAGCCCGCTGCGCTAACCCTCCGCCGCCCCATCGAAACTCCCTCTTTAACCAAAAACGCTCCGCCATCTCTCATTCACCGCCATCTCCTCCCCCTACCCCCCTACCCCCCTCCGGTGTGAGCTCGCCGAGACAAGCAATTTATCGTTTTCTTTTTTTTGTTGTTTTCCTGACCTAGAGAAAACAATTTGAGAGGGGTCTTTCGCAAGCGCTTGAACAGGTGAGAGGAAGGGAGGAAGGGAGGGAGGGAGGGAGAGGAGGAGGTAGAGAGAGAGAGAATCGCTGTAGGATCGGCATGCGCCCCAATGGCTTCTTTCGCGTCGTGGTGGAAGATGAATTGGCGAGGTGTCAGACGGAGACAGCCGGAGCAGCGCTGTTTTCTGTAACGGGACAGTGGAAGTGTCTTTGATTAATGGGGGAGCCTTGCCGTGCGGAGCGGTTGGCGGGGGGTGGGTGGCGAGGGGGGCGCCGGGCAGAGGGATTGAGCGGTGGATGCGTGCCGACAAATGCGAGGGAGGCCGGAGGTTTTAATGCGCGCCAGTGTTGTCAAAGTGGAAGATGTAGAGGGGAAAGCGATCGGGTTGTCCGCTGTCATGTGCGGTACAGTAGTTACAGTATCGGGAGATTTTGAGATGAAGAAGTCAAATAGCGATGATGTCGTTTTTGCATGTTCTCCCTGCATCTTCTGGGTTTTCTAGGTCGCTTGGTTTCCTCCATCAACTTATAACGTGAACAATAGGCTAAGATCCAAGCTAGGTACTCCTGAGATCTTGGGCCGAGATCTGGAAATGGGTTACTGGGTGGTGGACTACCGTCAGCCACTGCTCCAGACAGGCTGCCACACTGACATTGAAGGATGGGTCAAATGCAGAGGACATATTTCTGTATGATACAATAAAGCTTACCATTAATTACTTTATAATACAATCTGATAACAAAATTGAGTCCATAAAAGTACACCCACAAACAACTTTTACACACACAAACTATATTTTTGCGTATGTATGCTGACATAGCAAATTAACCTTCACCAAACTATACAATACTACACAAAACTACTATTATTACTATACTACTGCCACTATCAATACAAAAATCACTACCAATAATACTACTGAGACGTCAGACTACTTATTACTTTTCCATTCCAACTTCATAACTGTAACTTAACTTTACCTTGTTCAACAGAATGACATTAAACTTGTATATTCCCACTGAGACAAGTAGCTCACAATAGGCGGCTTTTTTTGGTAATAAACATCTGTAAACGAAAGATACATTTAAAGCCATACTGCGGAACATTATGTAATCCATCAGTCGTCTAGATGGTAATGTTATCTAAACAATTCAGGAAATGCAACTGCACCACGAAGACACCGACGTCTTCACCGGAAAAGTTACCGAATGCAACTTTACTTCAAATCTAATGCATGTACTTTCACTTATTTCTCTTCCACTGCTTGTACACTCAAATCCTCCACTTTCCACCAACTTTAGCATAGCCCCATTATGCTATACAAAACAGCTAATCTCTGCTTTGACACTGCGCTAGGAGCTATTGGGAACACTTACATTCTTAAAGTACAAGTCTGCCTCTATCTCAGGCAGCGGCGGAGTGGTTTTGCTGGATATTTCCCTGTGCGTAAAGATAACCAATATAAATACGCATGTTTTGGAGTGCGCTGATAAAAACCCAGGGCGGAACTATCCATCCAGAAGGGGAATTGTTTACACAGACAGTTGGGACAGAGGGTTCTCAGCTGGTAGACACTGTTGTTTGGGGAGCATGTAGTTTCGTAGTGGAATGGTGCTATGGCTGTGGTTTCAAATTGAAGAAGCTGTGTTTTAAAAGGGTCATTAGTAACCTCTGTAATTCTTCGCTCAAATTGTGTTTCGTTTAAGCAAATTTGTCTTGCCCCAGTACAGATATGTTGTATAAGCAGCTATAGAGGTCAAAATGAGACCACTGTCTACTGCCTGAGTTCTATTAGAAAGTGTTTTATTGTCTGATAATCAGGAAGGGCATACTAATAATTGTTAGCATTAGTGTGATGGCAAAAGTGTGCTTATGGACTCATCGCGGTGAAGTATTAGGTGCTCAGAATGGTAAGTGAGGAATAACTTTGGATCACTGCAAACTAGGGTTGTCTAAAGTATCAAAAATCAGATGCTAATCGATACTAAAACTAGTATCAAAACTAGATACTTATTTGAGCAAGTATCAATACTGAAAGCTTCACCTCTATAGGACAGAAATTCACCTTTCCTGAATAACTTTAAAATGTTCTTGCGATGTATCAGAACAAGTATAAGACCATACAGACTAGTGTATGCCCATGGAACATACCTGGACGACTGACACAGATATAAGGCCACCTGGTAATATAAAAGAAAGCACTACAATTTTATGCCGAAAACCACATTCTATTGTCTGAAGAAAGTGTTTTTTTTTATTATCACCGTGGTATCAGAATCAGTATCGAGTATCGAGACTATTCCTTATTGTCATGAAAGTTTGCCATCGCAACAACACTAACATTTAAAGTGAACTACACCAGGGATGTCCAAACTATGGCCCAGGGGCCAAATGCGGCCCTCAGACCAGTTTTTATTGGCCCTCAGGCTTCCTGCTGAACTGGCCCAATTGATCATAAGCAGCACTTTTAACAGAAAATTTTACTATTTCTACCACTATATCCTCAAACATCACATTGCAGTGTGATATAAACCTAAAATTAATGTGTTTCAAGCCTTATTAATACACAGCAGGTCTGTCAAAGCTGTGTTTAAAGCTCCACACTGTATTGATCACTGGTCTGTGGTTCTCTGCTTCGAATATGTTTTGAGATGTGGCCCTCGATAAAAAAAAGTTTAGGCACCTCTGAACTACAGGGTAAAAATCTGAAACAACACCTTTTTAGTCATGTTGCAAAGGGCTAAAGGAGAGGCAAATTAAGTTGAAGAAAGTAACATGAAAGCTAAACGTGCTACACATATTTTAAATGAACTATGCTGTGTCCAGACAGTGTCCTGTGTCCTGTAGAACAGTGTCGGAGGTGGGCAGGTCATTAGTCCCCGTGGTCAATGGCTCCACTGTGCTCCCTGTGCTTGTAGAGCCTTGTTTTTGTTGTCATTTCTAACTCTCATATGACAAAGTGCAGACATGCTAGACCTCAACACACAAGACGCTATTCACAACACGCTAACAGATGCGCAATGCAAGTCTGAGGAGAAAGAGTAGAGTTTACTAAAATACAGTTACTTTAACATAAATAATGTATAACAAGACAAAAAACTATATGAATATCTGGGCTTAATGCAAACTTGCAAATTATCACTTTGATTGGAAAAGTATTTTGGAAAATGTCACGTTTTACTTTTGTCTTAAAAACTCATTACTAGCATTAAAATACACGTATATGCAGTGATTATTTCCCCATGCACCAACTACATGTGTAACTACTGTGTGACTTTCACCTGAATTAAAACCATATTTCAGAACATTCTCCATGGATGTAGCCAAAGAAACATCATTTCCATGGAAACACGCAGGAAGCGGCCCTACTTCAGGCCAGGTTTGTGGAGATGCAAGTCTGCTCACAGTAAGGTCACATGCTTGTCCATATTTTTCCTATGCAATAAAACAAACATCAAAGTGGAAATAAATGCTTTAATTTGAGACTATTTAGCCAAAAAGTTGCATGGTGTGCACTCTCAGACCCATCATCTTTTCTGTTTGGAATTGTAGCCAGTAAAATGATCCAAAATATTAATGTTAACCATAAAAGCAAGCATTTTTATCCAACTTCTCCACTTACACCCCAAAAACAACATCCCCATTTCTCCATGCACTACGGTAACCCGGCTGGCCTTATTTAGTCTCGGTGAGAAAAGTTTCACTCTGGCGGCGGCGCTCACGTC
This sequence comes from Periophthalmus modestus, assembly GCA_019594935.1. NCBI lineage: Eukaryota > Metazoa > Chordata > Actinopteri > Gobiiformes > Gobiidae > Periophthalmus > Periophthalmus modestus. The sequence continues at coordinate 14,208,609 of JAIEZT010001243.1, forward strand.
TAAATTGTCCCTCTCCTCTCCTGCGCCCGGCCCCATTTGCAGTCTGCCAAATGAAATTGAAATCAACTTAGGCGTTAAGCAATGAGCAGGGCCCGGGAACCGAGCAGAACTGCACTTGACCGCCCTCGACAATAGCGGCGTGTGCCTCCCAAACGCCCATTGATTGGTGAATTAGAATCCCTTATTAGCAAATTGACTGTCTCAGCTGATTATCAAATTCACTTTCTCTATTAGGAGGCAGTGGCAGCAGAGTGGAGCTGGTCTGGGAGTAGCCGAAAATTGCGCTCAAGTAAGAGTACTGTTACTTAAAGGCGCTGTAGCTGGTTTTAGCCGTCTTAAAAAACGGAAATACTTCATTTTAAACGGTTTGCTGTGGTTCAAAGTTATTCCGAGCGTTCCAATTATTCGCCGCCAAGAGCTTATATGTGCTTCTCGCAACTTTCAGAGGCTAGAGTGGAATTTGGCCGTCACGGTAATGCTAACAACAACTAGTATGCTAATGCTCACTTCCTGCTTATTGGACAATAAAATGCTTTTTAATTACATGCAGGCAGTATCCAAGACTTATTTTGACTGAGGTAAGACAAATCTAACTCAAACACTTGTACATATTATGCAAGTAGAAGTACAAAGTCCAAGAATTAAATAGAAAGTTAAAAAGTACAAGTGAAACTAAAACTCAAGTAACTGTCTAACTGTCTGGACATAGTTACTGCAGTATTTTCAAAGAAAAGACCACACATTTGTGCTTGAAGGTACAGTGCCAAAACCCCAAATGTTCAAATATGTTTTCATCACAAGGCTTTTGTCACTAGACTAGACTTTATTTTAAGTTACTCAAGTAAATGTACTGCTTAAATTGGGGCCTCTGAGCCAAACTTGCCCCTCCAGGGGCTATAATTTGGCCCACGAGGGGGTGCTAAGATTTGTCAGAAGTATGTCTTTTGATTCAATTTTCCACTGAAAAGACTGTTAGAAGATGAAAGAGCTCATAGCAATGTATTCCCCTGAAATCCACAATCATTAAAGGCAATTTAATCAAAAATATCTTTGCGGACAAACTTTCTGCAGGAGAAAAACATGAACAGGTTTGCTTCACAGCCCGCTAACACATTCATTTTGGCACCCCTGCGTCATCTGATATAATTTGTCTTCAGTACATGACAGATAACGCCATCCCAGGTTAACTTGTGATCGTATTATCGTATATCGCATCTTTTTCTCATATCGTGGAGCGCTAACAAAACACGTCTTCATTTACACTTCAAACTGGGTCAAAGTAAAAGACAAAACTAACATCAACCTAATGTAATGATGTAGGATCTGTAAGGAATGTAAGGAAAATCATGAATACAATCTTCCTTTGTCATTTTTTTAGCAATATCGAGTGTGTCCCAGCAATATATTTAAAGGTCCTGTATTAAGCAAAACTGATTCTTGTGCGCTTTAAGCCATGTTATAATGCAGTTACCTCCTCAAAAACATACAACTCCGGGTATGTTTGTGATGAGGAAACAACATAATAACATAGAAACAGCATAACATAAGCCCTTTTATGCAAACAGTTGTATTGTAGCCTACAGTCTGCTTAGCCATATACCGTCTGCGCCGTGTAGAATGCATATAGTGCCCTCTAGGCGAGTTCTCCTCCTCTCCTCCACTCTCTCTCCCCCTCCCCTTTTCTTCCATACTTGTGCGGCCTTGTCCCGTGCGGGGATGGGGGCGCAGACAGGAGGCTGACCTGAAAAGACCCCATCCCATATGTGGATATATACAGATGTGGAGTTCCAGCCTTCCCCCTGTAACACAACACACATGGAGCCTTGCGGAGGAGGGGCAGAGCGGGACAAGGTGAGACGAGGTGGAGGGGAGAGCGTGTCAGGAAGTGTGACGTAAATGAGTCGAATATGGAGTTTTTGTATGTATAGTATATAATATGTAATATAGAGTTTGACAGACTGTAAGTATGATAGTTTGCTTGAATTTTGAATGATGAATAAAACAATTAGCAAATTTCTGTGTAAAATTAATCATATGGATATCATTTAGTAGCAAAAACATAAATTAAAAAAAAAAAGTTCAGGCATTAAACTTCCATTTTGTTTTGCCCAAAGATTATTTAAAAAAAAAAAAAAGGAAAAAATAAATTAAATGTGTGAAAACTTGCTATGGACTAATGCGGTAACTAATGACCAAAAAAAAAAAAAAAAAAAAATCACTTTATTTAAAAATTAGTTTTCTGAAACGTGATGAACTGTTAAGTTATAAACTAACAATACATGAGAGAATTGATAATGAATAAAAAAACAAAACGTTTTTGAATATGTTTGTGTCATAAGTTATTTAAGTTTTGCAATGGAAAAATGGAAGAATTGTCCATGCCGGATGCAAACTGAAGTCAACACAATACAACACAATGGAACCCAATGGTTGACCAACTGCACACTTTGTTGTAATCAGGATTGGTGCGTTCTCCATAGCTCAAACTAAAATTTCTCAAGCCAGTCCAACTAGCTTACTTTATTTAACAAAAACAAACAAAACAAAACAATAACTTTCATGCCAAACCTGTTCTCCATCACACAACGCCTCCTCGCACAAAAGCAAAATGGCCGGCGTGCACAACTTATTTGGACAAAGCCAGGACTGGAATTTGAAGAGGGGTGGGGGTTGTCACGCTGGTCGTACTGGTGACGCGGGGTCAAGAGGTCGCTGCCTTCCACTCAACAGCTGTCTCGAACCCGGCACAGATAAGAGCCCGGAGCATCCTGCAGCCTGTGCGTGCAAGGGTTAATACCTGCCACTGGGCAAATAGATAGGCCTACAGTGAAGCCATGAAGCCGAGAAGGGACTGGGAGAATAGGCTTGGGATTAGGATGCGGAAAGGGGGAGGAGGGCAGATGGGTGAGTGTTTTCTAAAATGTTCTGGAGTAGCTTAAAATGTGCACACACCGACAGGAATCCTACTTTTTAAACACAAATCCTAAATCGTGCAGTCCTATATAGGTTTGTCCTCATCAAAAAACGAACCTGGAGTCAAGTTTGGTTTCATTTACGCAAGTTTGAGCTATCTTGTGACATCATCAAGTGCTCTGTCCTCTGAGGAAGACCATACATATTCTTTCACCAGGCTCATTCAGCTATTTCAGTGCTCAATTTGCTTAAAACACATCTCTGAAGCCGTAGCAGCTAATGTGTCATGCTTTATTTAAACAGCTTCACTCTTCTGTGCACTAGCAGAGCACAGAAGTCCTGACCATTTCTTATTAATATTGAGTGACAGAGTGAAAAGAGGAGGGGCAGATGGGTAGAGTAGCCACATTTTTTACCTAGAATGCATATGACAGGTTAAACAACTTACTAAAACATAGTTAACATCCTTATATTTAGAGTTAGTTCTGCGGTAATTCGATAACTGTTACCTAGCAACCATAATAAAAGGTCAAATTCACAATAGTTATGGTTACACTATGAATGTGTTTTCAGTGTTGATGGCATAAGTAGATGTGTTTTAGAACTTACAGCTACTTCCTGTGTTTTTGTACTTTTCTACTCAACTATTTTTTTCCACAAACTTGACTGATGTAAAACTATGATGCACATTTAGCACAGGAACTATCCCACCAAACCAAGTCATAATAATCCATGCATCCATTTTCTTCCACTTATCCGGAGCCGGGTCGCGGGGGCAGCAGTCTAAGCAGGGACTCCCAGACTTCCCTCACCCCAGACACGTCCTCCAGCTCTTCCAGTGGGACCCCAAGGCGTTCCCAGGCCAGCCGAGAGACATAGTCCCTCCAGCATGTCCTGATTCTCATCCCAGCCACTTCACACTCGGCTGCAAACTGCCCCAGTGCCTGCTGCAGGTCCTGGCTCGAAATTACTTTATTTTTAATTTTTTTAAATTTTTATTATTTTTTATTAAGCCATAATAAAAACCTTTGAAATGTACTTTAAAGAAGAGTAACAGTACTTTAAAATAGTATTACTCTTGTAAAAGTGCAAAGTAGTGACCCAAAATATTCTCAAGTATTAGTAAAAAAGTACTTGGGGAATCTAGTACTCATGAAACGTAAAGAGTAACTCATAACATCTGATATATAATTTGAAGTGAATGTAATTGAAAGGATAAACCCTTAAATAATGCACAAAATCTGGCATCTTCAAAGGATAGACACAAACATGAGAAAAATTACATCATATCTGACAGAGCGGTGCAAGAAACACAAATATTGAAATAATTGAATATTGTCAACATAAAGCTTTTGAAGACCTACAGTGGGAAAAGTTACTAAAACTTTTACTCAAGTAACAGTACTGTTACTTCAAACTGAATATTACTCAAGTAGGAGTAAATATGGTAAATATACTACTCACAGATGTAACATTTTTTCAAAAAGTTACTCAAGTAAATGCAACTGAGTACTACCCACCTCAGAGAGGGGGAGAGGTGAGGAGAGGGAGGGGGAAGGAGGTCAAGGCTTGACCGGTGGGCTGGGTCATTCATCAACCCGTTAATGGTGGAGGGCTTTATGCTGTCATGAAGAATGACCTTTCATCCAGTGAGGAGGGAGAGGAGGAAGAGGAGGGAGGGGAGAGGGGGCTGTAGGCGCGAAGGGTGCGGACCGGCCGGACAATGGGGGAAGTTTGAGGAACTCAACATGGCGGCGATCAGAGGTGGACAGTGAGAGCTGATGTGAGGGAGGGAGAGGGGAGAAGGTCATGTGTGGACTTGAGGACAGTGCTGGGACGTAGCTGAATACATCTACTGAAAATATTTATTCAGAATACTGGGTTTTGAGTACCCATATTACAGTTGGTGGTATTCAGAATACAGTTACTTTCAAAGGCATTAGTAAGAAAGAAATTGTTTTTTTTTTTACAATTTACAATGTAATATAGTGCAATTTTAATGTGAAAGTATTCAGAATGCAGTACTCTGATTGGACCATGTAAAAGAATACATTACAAACTACATTTTAATGCAGATATTCAGTAATCTGGAACTAAATACATTTTCAAAGTATTCTTCCCTTCACTGTTTTTGGAAGTTGAGGTGTGCAATGGACTAAGGGACTAAAACTATTCTATGATTTTCAAGTTTTAGCCATGTTATACAGCTTCTTCGAGGGCTGCAAGATTTATCAAAATCAGTATCACTAGTTTGTTTTTTTTTTGTTATTTTTTTTTGTTTTTTTTTTTTTTTATAGAAACATTTATTTGGACCTGAATAGTTCATATTTCAGTCATAACATAAACCCCAACTTCAATCGATAAATACTTAAATTGCAGAAAAATCGCAATTTTATTGATTTATTAATTTTTCCCAAATACGTGCAAGCCCCATAGATTTGTCCTCATCAAAAACAAACTTGCAGTTTTGTTTCATTTATGCAAATTGGAGTTATATTACATGTAGTGCCTCTCCAATACTTGGTCCCACCATGTGAGGTCATCAAGTGCTCCTCTAAGTTTTTAAAGACCATACATACTCTTTCACCAGACTCATTCAGATATTTGAGAGATGAATTTGCCAAAAACGCAACTTGAAAGCCATTTGAACAGCTTCACTCTTCTATACGAGCGAAGGGCAGAAGTCCCAACCGTCTCTGCTTAAAATTGTGGCTCTATTAAATATTCACTTAATTCCATCATTGGTGTTTAGCTAGTTTAGGAAAAAAGAGAAAATGTGCAGTATTTTTCATCACAAAAATTTGAAAACTGAAATTTGGTAAACTCTCCTCACTATAGAGCCTCCTCAGAAAGTAGCTCTGTGATCCATTGTATTGATACTACAGCGGAGATAGCAATAAACATCAGATAAGACACTGCCCCAACCAAGGTTAACCAGTATACACAGTGCAGCATGTGTGTCCAATGTTTGACTGTATGCTAAATATTTGCACTAGCTAGCTTGGCCGAGCTCAGGGGTCAGGGGTCACCCTCGGCGCTGTCGGCCATGTTTACAGCTCTCATGATGACGTCCTGGGAGACAGAGGCAGCCATTACAGAAGGAGAGTTTAAAAGCACCATAAAGTGATCAGGGACAGTGAGTAAATGACACGATGAGTCTGGACTATCTGGAAGAGTGCAGACGTTGAAAAATGTACAGGTTATAAAAAAGAATCGGTTTAAGAGAACGAAGTTTTGAGTTGCAATATTGGAATGCAAAAGAAAGAAAATGAGAAAAATTTACTTGACACACAAAACCAAAATTGTGATACAAAACATGGAAAAACAGAAATAAATATAGCTTTATAAAACCTAATCAGCTCATGAATAGTTTGTGGGGAAAAAATAGGCTATTAGCAGTCTTAACCCTATAATACCCCGATGAAATTATGAAATTCATGCCATATGTAAAAAATACAATAAAAATATATTGTTTTAAAAGACTAAAGATAACCTAACTGTTCATGAATGAGATTTAGTGTTAATACAGATATACAATATTGTTTGTTTTGGCGAAGTGCTGACAGCTAGCTTAACAGAGCTTTTGCATATTGACAAAATTAGTAAACAGAGTAGTTTATAGTAGAGGTGATTCAATGCATCTTAAAACAAAACTCACTGGTATCAAATAATACTTATACAAAAATCACTGGTATCGCCCGTCACTATAACCCATCTTTTTATTTTGAGACCTTACTTGACAGGACAGTAAAAAACATGACATTGGGTTGAAGATGTAATGAAAGCAGGGGTGATGCCACACATTTTTGGTTGAAGAAGCTATGGAGGTACTAAGGTCGCTGTTTTAAACAGTTTAAATGTAGTTAGCCCCTGTAGTGATTTATGAAAACCAATATGGAGTTATTTTCATTTATTTTAGTCTCATTTTGAACACTCTGAAGCTGCCATTTGAACATTTTTTAGTCGAGATTGGATGTGCTATGAAAGTGGGGCAAAAATCTTTAGGGGAGCTGTGGGGGACCATTGGCCATTTTAGGGGAGGCTAGTGTCCCCTCCAGCCTCCCCCTTGGCGCCGCCCCTGATTTCAAGTTATTGTCAAGCAAATACTACAGCTTTCATTTGGCAAACGTTCTTAAGAGTACTATTTGATTGCGTGCCACTGTATCGTACACGTGCCAACAGTTTCTCTTCCTCTTGTTCTTGTTATTGTGCCTGCGCTGTACTATGGTGAACCCGCTGATGTCTTGAATGTTTGTCTAAGAATAAGACTCATGTGAGCAGTCTAACCCAGCTGCCACTATCACTTCCCCTATAGTTTCACAATACATCCAATAGGCTTTCGGTACAGGAACTAGGCTCTCCTTACACTCTGCACACGTATGCAATTTGTGGAATTATATCGTGACTTGCATAAGCTTGATCTATGGTAAATATTTGATACTTCAGATATATACTTGCAAAAAAGATGAATGCAAGAAGTAGTACTTAGGGGTAAGAGTTGGGGTCAAAGTTGTCAATAAGAAAACTTTTTTTTTAATGAGCTGCAATGGAATAGTGGTTGAAGAAAAAGCAAGAGCAAAATGTACACATCATAGTTATATTTACTCAATACATACATGGAGCAAACATTTTTGGGGGTCAATATTTTTAATTTGTACTTTTTCTTTGTACTTGCGGGAAATATTTCGTTGATTTTCTGTACCACGATGAGATTTGAGCTGTAGAAGGTCAAATTATGAACTTCTTTGACTCATTATAGACAAACTAACGACTTAAGTGTTGTATTTTGTTATGTATTTATTACACTTCATATTTTAACAATTTTGTACATTTAGAATACTTTTTGGGGGGACAATTCTGCGCTTTTGAAATTATTTGGTATTTAAATTCAGGTCACTATAACAAATCCAAAAACAAAACTAAAATAGAACAGAATAATAAAAAATGCACAACTATGGCTGTTGAAGACATATTGTGCTTGTGTCTGCTATAGTTTTAATCCATGACATCCATGGATCATTATGTTGGAAATCACTGGACGCGTTTCTTTTATCAAGTCGACCAAAATACATGTTTCCATTCTGTCCACTATTAGAGGTATTAGGAGCTGATTCCTGCCACGTCATCACGACAAAATGTCACATGCCGTCGGCTCCTCTTATAGGTAGCTGCTGATCACACTAGCGAGCAGTCCATTTCTTTATCATTTGCAGCAAAAGGGGCTACGTGGTGCTGCCGAATCCTACCTGTATCACCAAGTAAGAAAATTAAATTGCAGAACGAGGTAAGCTCAGAGCCTGTGCCTGAAAACAGGGGTAGATGGGAGCAATGACATCTTGAAGTAGTACAGTAGAAAAGATTACTCAAACATGCATGAATCACTCTAAATACAACTTTGATGAGGTAGATGAGAAGGAAAACAACTATAACATGGTTAAAAGCTCTAAAAAGTCGACTTTGTACAATATGGCGCCTTTAAAAATCAATATTACTAGTTATTTTGCTTGTCTAAAATAAGCACTATTTCACCCAAACAGCTCAGACTCACCAGGCTTATCACTTGATTAATATCCGGCTGCATATTTGTGTGATCATAGAGCATGCCTGGTTTTTGGCTGCCCCTGTCCCTGGCGCAGAGTCCACCTCTCCCTCTGTTGTCTTTTAATAAACATAACCTCCATTGTTCCCCTGGTGAGATGGTGTGGAAAATCAGCCTTTCTCTAATTGTCGATTTCTGTGTTTTTTCCCGTTCCCGTTGGCAACGTCACTGGCACCGACGGCAGCAGACAACACACACTGTTTTTAATTAGCTTTGTCACCAAAAAGAAGAATGGAGGAGGTGTGAGACTTCATTCATTTAACTGCGTGGCTTTTGATACTGTATCTCTGACAAAAAAACAAAACAAAACTGTACTATAGAGTTGGAAACTTAAAGGAACCGTATGTAAGATTTGGATTTCAAATTCTATAAACCTGGCTATGTTCCCAAATACGATGTAAACATATTCAAATGAAATGTAGCTTTTACTGATAATGACTGGAATGCTTATTCTTCATTACAAAAAACATTTGGTGTCCATGCTGTTTATGTTATAGTTTTGTGTTCAATCAAAAAGCAGAATAAGCCTCACATGAGTCATTTGGGTTGCCAGGTTCAATGCTGAAACTTAAAAGGACTCTCTGTTGTGAATCGTCACTATCTAAACCCCAGTACCTGCCTCACCTGAATCAGTGCTAGTGCAGCCTCTGCAGCTCGGTGAGTGAATAAATATGCTGAGAATGAGAAAAAACTTGTATGTGTCCTCTAGCTGCACTTTTTAAAACCATTAAAAGTATCTTTTTTTGTCAAAATGGCAAATCTCTCCATGGGAAAAATATATTATGCTTTCATATTGCATTAATTGCATTCATTTTGGCTTGTTGTGAAATGTGGAACTTTTTCCCATATGCAAAGCCAGCATTTATTCTTGATGACATGATGACCAATACTGACCACATGACGGTCACTGGAGAATAGTGTAAATTAAACTTAGGCTACCTTTGTACACTATGACCATAAGCATTTGTATGTAGTAGGGCTGTGACATTATTCAAAATCACAATTTGAACAGACATAATGAGCAAATGGCAAAGGCTGCAGTTTTATAAGTACCATCATTTCTTCCACATAACACAATCTCTTGTCTTATTCGGCATAAAAACTGCTAACCCTGTAGTTTAGATCTTATTTATATTCTGAAATGTGATTTCAGTCTCTTTATCAATTCTTCTGGACACGTTTAGAATGAACTTTGAACAGAATCCCATTATTATCTTGTCCGATAATCAAAATCACAAGTAGACACTTTTCCCAAATTGTTCAGACCTAGTATGTAGAACTATATATATTGTGGAAAAATTTGTCTTCATTTGACCCATCATTCAAAACTGGTTAGTAGCAAAAGAGGATTAGCCCATTGCATTTAAAAGCCCCACAAAATCCAAGAAAGCTACCCACTCTGCCACTGTGTATGCTACCAAAATACCACATCAGCCACCTATGCGATGCACCTAATATCACATGCCGCAATGGAAATGTTAGCTTTATTTTCCCAATCTGTCGTGACAAAGTTATTTTTATAAGCCAACAAGTTTGCTAAAAGTTGACTTGTACTTTCAATACTTTGTTGTAAGAATGTGGTGTCATTACTCATATGCTTTAGCCTTGGTTTTTATTATTCATCTTTATATCTTGTGTTGAACAAGCATGTTTTTGATATAAGAAGAGAGGTGGCGAACGTAAGGTAGAAGAACTACTTTTGTTGCTATAAAAAAAGCTAGTACAAACTCAAGTTGCCAGTCTCCAGAGCTGTTTTTATCCCAAATGATTAGAGCATGCGGTGTGAAGTAGCGCTACCTAACTATTAATCAACGGTAGTCTTGATATAGTATAAATAGATAGCTAAAAAGAAAGTACATTGAGGAGTATGGTGAAAAAATACTTCATTGTTATAATAAGATGCATATAGTAAGTCTGCTCAATAGGATTTCTCGACAGTGGTTTATTGGGTAATAATGACTCAAGTAGTACAGCAGCTGCACAATAACTGGAAGGTTTGTGGTTGAAATAGAAATGTGTCAACAAGAATTATCATCAAATCAAATAATAATTTTAGGGATTTCACACTAGCCTAGTATGTATAGCATATTTAGCATTTCTTTTTTTTTTTGTTACAGTTGTATTTATTTATACAGCCCTATTCTAATCTCTTAACCCAATTCAGTGAAGATAGTTTTGCAAAAACACGTAACACTTTGTAATAATGGAAACTTAATTTACCTTAAAGGACCTGTACCCGATAATTGATCAAAATGTGTCTTGCCCCAATACAGATATGTTGTATAAGCAGCTGTTGAGGTCAAAATAAGTGTGCTGTCTGCATCGACTCAAACGTTTTATTGTCCAATAATCAGGAAGTGCATGGTTCGCACACTCTGAGCATCCAAATTTTTCCCAGCTTTCAGAGATCAGAGTGCATTAGGTAAGTGAGCAGCAAAACATCTGAACCACTGCAAACCGTTTAAAATTTACTTATGTTTGAAGACAGTAAAAATCAGGTGCAGCGCCTTCAGAAAAGCATAAAGATTCATAATGAACATTCTTAATAAACAATTTGTTTATTATAAGTTAAGTCTTTGTTTATACTTAATTAGGTTGTAAATAGTTTAGTCATTATAAATTCTCCCAAAAACCAATCATCATTTATCTTCATTGCTTTGCTAACCATTCTACCTGCCGGGGTCTAAGCACCAAAGTTCCCATGAACAATTCTTCTCGTCTCATTCCTCGTCAAAATGCCACAGCAACAACCCTCTCCAGATCACTCCACAACTGTCTCACCAATTCTCCTGACAGCATGTGACCCGATTTTGACTAGCTAAAGACGCTATGATAGCCTCCTCCATTCCGCGGAACACATCAACCCGTGCCTCGGCACTCGGGCTGTCAGCGGCGTGCGCGTCTGCTGACAAAAGCGTTCATTTGCTTGAGAAAGGGAGCCGAGTACGTATTGTGCGCTTTAGTGTTAACAACTGTAATTTCGCACTGATGCATTATGGGAGAGCGCTTAGATGACTGGCTCCCAAGGTCAGCGTCTCCATGGCTCGCTCGAGAGCGCTATTCAAACACTTTTCAGAACGCACAATGACGTGGGGAAGGATGTTATTTTTCCTTTTCTTTTTTTTGCATTTTTTTTTTTCTCAAGTGGAGAACCCAAGCAAAGATAAATATTAAATTAAACATTACAAGTATGTTTTTGTACACTTCAAGGATAGTCACTAATTGCCAGATAAGGAGAGGTTCGCGAATAACCGAATGAAACGCAAATCAAACGGGGTTGCCAGATTTTCAGAGGAACAAGCGACCAAGCTATTAAAAAACTCAAGCAAAACAAGCGACTCCAGACTCACAAAAATAAATTGTCCGATTATCAAGAAGTGCACTGTTAGCATGCCAGTTGATGTTAGCTTTACCGTCTCCAAGTTCTTGTAAAATCACCGCAGTGAATAATTAGTATGCTTAGAATGCATAAGGTAAGTGAAGAATAAATTTGGACCACTGCGAACTGTTTAAAATTACCTAGTTACATTTTTAAGTAACAGAACTGAAAAATGCTTAAAAGAGATCTCAAGTCTGTATTTGCTATTCATATGTGCACTCAGTCTCTACTCCCTGCAGAGTCACCTACGACTGCCCCATTTCTCCCCCAGCAGTAAAACCACCAGCCTCCTCATCTCCTCCTCTTCATCACCGCATGTACAGACCCCCAAAAGTACTATTTTCCCCATCAAATCCATCATTCTTTGTTTGTCCAAGTCCTTGCATCAAAACTGATCTGAATTGTGTTAAAAATCTTAACACTAGAATTTCTTCCAAAAAACAGTCAAAATACCTGAAGCTAGAACCAGCTGTGGAGTAAAAAAGTGTTTGTAGTTATAAATAGCATGTAGGTCAGCGCCAAGACCAGCGAGAGCACAAATTTTGGGGAAGCATCCGAAACTGTCAAAAAAAAGTGTGGCTATGTCCATGTAACCCTCTCAGAAAATGGGCAATACTGCAAAACAATGCTAATTCAAGATAATGGTGCAACTACTCACACCTCACAACTAGACTAGACAAGGACCAAACGAGGACCAGACCAGGACAAAACTAAGACACCAAGACTAGACCAGTGCCGGACCAGGACTAAACAAGAACTAGACCAGAACTCGACCGGAGCTAGACCGGGGCTAAACCAGGACTAGACCAGGGCTAGACCAGGGCTAGACCAGGGCTGGACCAGGGCTAGACCAGGGCTAGACCAGAACCATTCTTCATTTTTTTTCATAAAATGACATCTCAGCCTTAATGGGTCAACCTACTTAACCTGCTAGGATCATACCATGGTTAGAGCACCGATTACACAAAATACTTTCAAATGCTTTATTACAGTGATATCATTCTTTCATATGACCAATGCATTTGGCTCCTCATATTTGCACCTAAACACAGCTAATCCACCTCATTTCCAACTGATTTTAATCATAGCATTTTATTGAACATGCAGCAAAGCGTGGGATTACAGTGGTCCCATGGTTTCCAAGATTGTTTACATATAACAACTCCAACGAGAGGATAAAGTATAAGTATTGTGCAGTAATTCTTGATAGTCCTGCGTGCATCTATGGGGATTAAGAGGCCGGAGATGCTGGGAGGGCAGTTTCGACACCGCTCCTCCTGATGCCGGGGAGAGTTCATCGAAAGGAGCAAGACGAAATGGAATCTTCAAGGGATTATAAACCAGCATGCAAATATGGATGCTGGTGGTTGGATTTATATGAGAGGAGGTACAGTAAGTAGAGAAACGAGGGGGAAAACGGTAATGGAATTTTACAATTAATAAATGAAAATTTGGGTGAAAGGTTGCATATTTACCAATTGTGTTATGATTTTTTTGTTCAGATGGTAGTGTAACGGTTTTATTATAATTATTATTAAAGAAAGAATATTAATAATGCAATAAACAAAGGTGTAGACCATACAAACAACACAGTATCATAAAATGAAATCAACCACTTAAAAAGGGGGCAAATATATAATTATGATATAATTGTTCAGCCCGCTACACTACTTCCGACCCACCTTAAAACCATTTAATGCATTTTTCAATATGATGAATATTGCGTAGCTGCACCTATAATTGTTGGCTAATGAGTAAATCAAAAAGAACAAATTCCAAATTGTTTAGCCTTAGCCATTTATCTAGTGATACACTTAAAAATAATAAAAATCATTACATTTATTTACTATTAAACCTATACTGATTTTTTTCTGATGAAAGACAATGCCCCTCACCTCTGCGTACTAGACTACAGTGATCACCATCATCACATTATCCAGCCATCGTAGAACCAAACATACGTAAAACTGATATAAGTGCAATCCATTACTTGATAAAAGACCGACTACGCTCACAGCTAGATTGCACGAGAAGCGTAACCTTGGCTCGCACTTGGCCCTCGTAGGAAAAAGTGTCAGCTCCATTCAAAAGACCCACATAGTTCACATTCTTTCTGAGCGGAGCCGATGCCGTCTCTTCAAAGTGCGGTGAAATTTCATCAGCTTTATGAGGTTTGATTTAGCTGTTGTGGGGTCTTCAAACGCATCTACTACTGAAATTATCACTCCGTCCACTTAGCTTGGAAATTAATGCTTGTACTTTCATGTGGTATGTACTACAAATGCCAAGTACACTTCTTATCTTAGAAGTAGCATTAAGTATGCTGTAGATCTTGAAAACAGGAAGAACAGAACTAATTGATTATAAATGGTTTGCAGTAAGTCATTAAATTGCATCAATCTAAAGTCCATCTTAACTTATGCATCCTAATTATTCACAGTGATGAGTTTTTAAGCACTTTTTTAATCTTTCAGAGGCCAGAGTGGAGTTTTGCCATCACAGTAATGCTAACAACAACTAGCATGCCAACAGTGCACTTCCTGATTCTTGGACAAACACATTATAAATCAGATGGAGATAGTACACTGCGGACATAGCTGCTTATGCAATATATCTGTACTGGAGCAAGATAAATTTTGCTCAAATACAAGGAAAAAAGGTACAGGGCCTTTAAACTTGTGCACAAATGAACAACAGTTTTTGGTACAGTGGATGGATTCATTCCGGTCTATTGTTAACTACCATTTTTAAGAGCTGACTGAATTAATTACACTGTAAACGAAGGTATTTTTGGAAAGATGCCCTCCTCCCCCAATAAACATTACTAAACTTTTCCACTGCTGTTTTGTAAAAGGAAAGAATGGAGCACATACTCACATTGTGAAACTTTATTCCGATACCCACCCCAATGGAAGAGAATGCCGTTTTTGCCCCAGGTATTTAGTGATATAAAAATGTACAAGTATAATGTTTTTTAAAATTTTGTTCATTGTAATAACATTTCACAGTAGCAAGCAACACATTTGTTTTTATTGTTGAAAAATTGCTGTGTGGCATGTGAATCCTAACTGTATCTTCCAGATTGCAATTTATTTATTTAATAAGTGCACTGAGGTAGGATTTAGGAAAAAATGCAGGGCAATATAGGATTATTCAAATAAGTATGAATCATCAAACTATAACTGAGTAAGCTAATGAAGGAACGCCATTATAACATGATTTAGAGTAAATAGTAGTAAACGTCAATTTTACGCAATATGTCTCCTTTGAGCTATCTTCCATTTTTATACAGACAAAGGCTTACGACAAGAACTAACAGCTAGCATACAGTACATGGCACGTGTTACTAGCTGCACGATGACCATTGGACAGCTGCATAGACAGTGCAGTGTATAGTTTGTCCTGGTCTAACTGTTGCTAGTGCAAAGGCTGGAGTGTCAAAAGTAAACAAACAGAGAGGTTTTAGTTTTCCGCTCAAATGGCCATATGTTGGACGCTTCATGCTAAAAGGTTCCAGAAGCCATTTACAAACAGGCAAGTCTAAATAATAAAGGAGCTGCAGGGCAACCTTGTCTTGTACCTTTAGACTTTTATATAATATAATTTTCTGTTTTGTGTATGCAAAAATATTCCAGACTTCCGATCACAAGTTTTATCTGAACCAGATGTCCTGCCCACTACAATTTACTCCATTTGCCAGGACTTGGTAAATAACAAAATATTAAGTGGTTTGCAAGCATATGGTCAATGGATTGTTTTATTTAATAATTTTATCTTTACATTTAAAAACTTAGCATGCATAGCTGTTGTGATAAAATTTCAAATTCTCAAATGCACAATTGCACTTTTTTTTTTTTGCATTGGATGCTCTTCCCAACAAACCTACACTATAGCACAATAGTCACTCCATGTAGTTAATTATTTTTCATCATCAAATACGGCAGAATGTTTTGTTGCTTGTAAAAAGACTAAAGCTCCTCTATCATGTGTCACCTTTGGACCAGATGCCCTTTGTGGAACATTCAGAACACAAGAATGACAGAATAAATAAGCTTATAGTTTGTGACCCTGTGACCAAAGGATTGAATTTTACCTCAAACAGCATGTTTGTGAAAAGGCTAACCAGCTCCTTAGCTAACTCAGCTCTTATCATCAAAAGGTCAGCCGAGATAACAGCCGCCTTTTTAAGTAGGAGGGCAAATATCTTTCTAACAATTCCCTTCTATTCTATGTCATCACAAGGAGCAATAGCAAAACTTACAGTACAAACCAAAGGGTGGTCTTTTTTTTAAAATATTCTTGCTCAGTTTTTTATTTAGTTTGGCATATTGATTGCTAGACATTCGCAACTTCAATTATAATGAACAAAATTATTTAACGTGCCGTGAAGTCTTATCCATGACCTACAAAATGTACAATATTGAAAGGCAAAACTACAGAGATCAATATGTTACACTATATAGATTTTAAAATTGTACCGTCAATTGCAATCTTATCAATACATTTTCTGTCTTAAATGATCAGATATGCATCTCCACTGCACTGTAGTACAACAAAATATTGACAAAAGAAAAACGTGTGCTTTCAAGTTGCAAGTAGTCCAGTCAAACCATTATGTACATGCATTTTGGACTATACCATTTTAGTCTGCACATGGTCCCGTCCAATTGAATAATATATGGAGCTGAGCATACACACACGATCTTAAAAAAAAACAAAAAAAAACAAAAAACACTGAGGGCCATTTTCTATCTGTAGACTTTAAATTCCAACTACAATAAAAAGTTTTTGTTTTCCAGGTCTTTTTGTCAATTATTGTACATAGCCATCTATACATCTGCACTGCACTGTACACATCACCAAATGCGTTGACACCAGGCATGTCACCACACTCTAGAGCGCTTCTCCCTCTCTCAACACCTTCGGAACAATGCCTCCCCCTGACCCAATAAAATCATAAAACCCCTGCGAGGCCGCTTCCTTCCCCCTGTCAGCCAGTCTTTGAACCGGGCCCAGACGCTAGACGTGCGAACGGCAACAGTCTGGCGCTAGACACCACTTTGCACCCGGTGCTGCAATTCACAGTCCACCAAAAGAAGGTGATGTCCGGAAAGATGGGGCGGTTGGATTAGATAAACGCGTGCAGAATTCAAAACAGGGGGTCGGTTGTCGGGAGCCATGGCGGTTTCAATATGGAGTGCGAGTCGTGGGAAATGTGTCGACAAGGCATGGAGACGTACGTACACTGCATAAAATGGCTTGAATACAGAATATTGGTATTGATTTGTGTAGAATTGATTAGATATAGTTACTTTTCTGTGATGGAATCTACTTTGTAACAAGTGTAATCATTAAAATTACAAGAGTAGAAATATGGAAAAATATTTACTATGAAAATCTTGCTTGAATTAGTTTGTATAGAAAAAGTAGTATCATAAAT
The DNA here is from genome assembly GCA_019594935.1 of Periophthalmus modestus. NCBI lineage: Eukaryota > Metazoa > Chordata > Actinopteri > Gobiiformes > Gobiidae > Periophthalmus > Periophthalmus modestus. The sequence continues at coordinate 14,225,940 of JAIEZT010001243.1, forward strand.
GGAGAAAATATTTTTGTTACTTAAATAACAAATTTAAAAGCCACAGTATATACATTTTTTGCCCCCAAAAATGGAAAAAAAAAAAAAAAAAAAAAAAAAAAAAAAAATCTGACTAAAATAAAAGCATGTTTTCTCATTTTGGTTGTTTTTAAAAAGATGTGTCCTTACTGTGAGCGGGCTTGCATCTCCACAAACCTGACTCTTATTTGGTCTTATTTAGCCTGGAGGAGGGTCTCTTGTTGCTTGTTTCAATGGAAATTGTATTCTTTTGGCTATAATATTCCACACAGTAGCATAAAACAAATCTCTGTGGTTTTATCTTTCCATTTCGATGGAATCATGCAGGTGATGTGCCACTTTCAGAATGTTACATACTGTACCTTTGAAGTCATAGCTACTTAGATTGTTTAGATTAATATTCCAGACTTGTGTCACATTAACTCATGTCAGTGTGTACACATTTTTTGCAGTACAGTGAGTATGCCAGCCTATGTTTACGTCTACACGACTGGGATGCAAAATGTCTGGTCACGAAGAAAGGGGGTGATGAGGATTGGAGGATGCAAAAAAGAAAAGGGCAAAATTTGGTAAAAAGCCTGGAAGAATGAAAGAATGACACGCTTTGAAGATGACAAAAAAAAAGAGAAAAAATCCCCGAAAATGGTTAAAAATAGACCCCGTGTAAGACTAAAAGTGGGTCATATGATTCGGCATTGCAGTGGTGTTTTGAGGGATTTCGCAGACACAAAAGGAGGCAACGTCGACGAGCATTTGCGACAAACTTAAAGCCATTTCCAGACAAGAAAATCGGTGCGATAGAGGTGGAATTCCTTTACACTAAAAAGCTAAAGTGCTATGCTGTGAAAAATAACGTACTGAGAAGACATATTGCAATAGAAAGCCCTCAGAAGCCACAAAAACGAACGGGACTTTTTGTCTATAGAGGTAGCTTCAAGTACAGAAAACTAGGTCATATAAAACTTACATTGGGAGTGTGAGAACGGAATATAAAAGCAGATTTGATGACGCAAATGGATGCACTTTTGCAGGAGATACTGGAGTAAAAATGGTGATCAAAAATAGCTCAAATGCAGACAGTTAGCACCCGAAATTTCACTGGAGTGGTTTCAATGGGCTACATATTACATTCCATAGAAATATCCCACAGGCTATGCTAAGCTAAGATAAGTGAACACCAAGTCCTACGAAACACAACTTTGTCAAGAAGTTGGAATCTGCACATGCTGCAAGACACTAACAAAAGTGAAAAAGAGAATAAATAATAAAATCAATTTAAAATGTTCTTTGATGCATAGATAGAAATGACATATGAATACATAAATATATTTCCTATTCTTGAACTAAAGTTGGCAAATATAAGTAAACAAAAAATATGTCTTGTAGCTTAATACTTTGAACTGTATTAGTATGAGACCGTCATCAGACTGTGTTAAACAACAAACAAAAAACATTTTAAAAAAGACATACATTTGCATTCACAGTCATTACACATGCGTTCATTATTTCTACTCATATACACTTCACATCAAATAAAAAGAATGTAGTAATGTCAAATGTCTCTTTACGTGTACAAAATATTAGGACAAGAATCTGAATGTTTTGAACCAGAATGAATAAGTACATTCAATTTGCATTCAATTCAGCGATTCTTTATGTAAATTTGCTTTTATTGTCTGGGTCTGTTGGTGTATACTAGCGAGACTACAGCAGCTGAGCCAGTGTCCCGAGCCCATCTCACCATTCGGGGGGCAATTAGTTCCAGTGCCAGTACTAATGTGGTTGGAGGGGCGCGCGCTGCAGGGGTCTGTGGGTCCCAGCTCCAGAGGGCCCGTCGGGATGGGCGAGCGAGAGGGGGGCTGCGGTGGGACAAAGGTGGGGGTCAGGACCTCAGGGTGGGGAGGGCTGGTGGGGGTATGTGAAAGCTGTAATGTGTCCACTGACCTCTGCACCGGACTGGACACTGAGGGAAGCTTTACAGTTTTGACTGGACAAAGATGATGGGGGATGGGGAGAGAGTAGAGAGGGTGGGGGGGGGGGGGTACATTTGGTGAGGGTCAAAGGAGATGTTCCCCTCCCCAGACCAAGACAAGAAAGAATGGACCTGATCACACTAGAGAGGAATGTTGATCAATATATCTTTAGCTGAAGTTGTGCACACAGTTTTTATTTAAAGCCACTGTATGTACATTTTAACAGCAAAAATAGCCTAAAATAAAATCATGCATTTTTTTCATTTTGATTGCTTTTAATGTATTGAAAAAACTGAAACACATGTGTCCTTACTGTGTGTGGGCTTGCCCCTCCAAAAACCTGCCTCTCATTTGGACTGGAGGAGGGTCCCTTCCTGCTTATTTCCATGAAAATGTTGTTGCTTTGGCTATAATCTTTCGCTGTTGGCATACACCATATGCACGTCCATGGTGAATGTTCTTAAGTCATAATTTTAACATTCTTCTCAACCCAAGTGACATTTCACCTCTTAAAAAGTTACATACTTTAATTTAATAATTTTTAAAACATTATTTTAGGGATAAGTTTGAAGCAAATTTGTATGTTTCCCATGTGTAGTACAACAGATGGCAAGGGTTTTTCCTTTTTCCCAGAAACACTTAAGTCAACCAAAAGAACTGACCATATTACTACTGAAGCTATAAAGATGTTATGGACTAGAACCAGGAAGTACGAGCACATAAGTCCTGTGCTGAAGTCTCTGTTCTGGCTTCCTGTAGCTCAGAGAATAGATTTTAAACCAGCTCTGCTTGTGAACAAGTCTCTCCACAGTCTAGCCCCAAAGTACATCTCCGACATGTTAGTGCCATATGAACCATCTCACACTCTGAGGACTTCAGGGACCGGCCTCCTGCTGGTGCCCAGAGTCAGGACTAAACATGGAGAATCAGTGTTTCAGTTTTATGCAGCTAAAACCTGGAACAATCTTCCTGAAGATGTGAGACAGGCCTCTACTTTGACAATGTTTAAAACCAGGCTCAAGACGGTTCTGTTTAGATGTGCATATGACTGAAAGGTTTTTATTTATTTTAATTTATTTTAATATTAATTTTATGATTAATGTTTTGATTTGTTGTATTGTGATTTTAATGTCTTTATTCTGTAAAGCACTTTGATTTTGTGTACAGATTGTCCTATACAAATAAACTTGCTTTGCCTTATATAAGTCAGTATTCTAATTATTAAATGAGCTATGTAAACTAAAAAGCTTTTTTTATATATTAAATTAAGCAGTTTCAAATATTTTTTCAGGTTTCAGGTTTCATTTAGGTTGCTCTCAAAATTGATTTTTAATTTTTTTTTTTTTAATGGTCAGAATTTATTTCATACATTTTGAAACATTTATGTAAAAAAATGTAACATTAGAACCAAATACAATACAGCCATAGAAACTAAAACATATATATAAGGTGTAATATTTTTATGCAGATTATAAATTTTACACTCTCAATTTTAATACAGAATGCTCCAATTCCAGTGCAAACGGCCTTGGTACAGTGGCGCTTCCCGGGTTCGGAGCTTCATTTCTGAGCCTGCCTCTGAATGGCTCTCCTCCTGTTTGATCTGCTGCAACTGTCAAGGGCGTTTAAAGGGCGCGGTGTAGAAGTGTCTGCCCGCTCCCGAGTCTTCGCTCTGATCCAGTCTACGGTCTACTGCCGCCTTTTCACGCATTTCAAACCTCCGGCGCTGTCACGCTCCGTATAGAGTGTAGAAACGGGTATAACGGAGAGTTATCTGGAAGCTATACATCACTGGTCATTAATCTCAATTATTTTCGTAGAACGTCAACGCTACTCAAATACTTTAATTGAGCAGTAAATTGCAGGTATTATTAATAAATGTTATCCAATTTATTTAACGATACACTATGTAGGTTTTCTGGCATTGGTTTGTCTGGGATATTGCACAGTAGAGTATTCAACTTTTCTATCTTTTCTATTCAATCAGAGACTATAGTGTAAAACATTAAGTTAGATAAGAGTTTATTGATCCCATAGGAAAATTTGTCCACTACATTTGACCCATCCTTCAAAACCATTGAACTGGGACCCAGCCCCAGATCTTGAGCAAGTTTTGGTCAGGATTAGCTTGAGGATTTTAGCTTCTGTGCATGTGTTGGGTTGATGGGGGAAACCAGAGTGCCTGGAGGAAACCCAAACCAGAAACAGGAAAAACATGCAAACTAACACAGAAAGGCCCGGGCGACTTGGGGATCGAACCTGGAACCTGCTTGCTGTGAGGTGCCATCTACATTCAAGGCAATTTTAGTTATTTTTTAGACTATTTATAAAACCACCTTCCAAACTACAGTACAATCATGAAAAGCTGTCCATAGCAAACATTTCCATTTTTAGCAAACCCATTTTTGCATTGACTTGGGTACATGCCCCTGCCCTGTAACCCATCCATTTTATCATTTCTCTGTAAAAAGTTGCAATGACTCGTTTTGCTCAATCAACATTGGCGATGGCATAGTAAATACATGCCGTGGTTGACAAATGGTTACTTCTCTTGCATTTTGAAATATCTCTACATCGATATCCATTAAGCTGCTCTTATCAGGGCATTGGACGCAGTAACCTATTACGTGGCTCACAATGCAGGATAGTAGTTCTCTGTTGACTGGTTTACTACTGTGAGAGGGTAACAATGCCCTGCCGCTTGTAAGCGGAGGAGGGGTATGGGGCATTCCAGCAGACAGATATGCTGACCTTAAAATGTTCATGATGGATCTATTCATGAGTAACTATATAACATGCTAATACTGTGTAAAATAAGATAAAAATCTAGTAATACTTAATAATAAACTACACCTATGAAGTGGTACCAAACGCCGTTCATAGAGTTCATAATGTGCAGTTTAGTTGAAAGTTTGGTAAATAATTTTTAAAAAGGTCTTGGCAAGGACTGAGAAACAAAAAAACAAACAAAAAAAAAAATCGACCTATGCAAGTGTGTATTGAGCTATATAAACAATGAAACATTACAAATTCAGTGAGTTAATAAGTCTGTAGGGGTGATTTACAAATTATGTGAGAAATTTTAGTCAAATTTAAAAAAGCATCATGAGCGTTGGAACACAGTTTTGTCTTTGGACATGTACAACTTCAACAAATGTTTATGTAACTGAAAAAAAAAAAAAAAAGTATTGACAGAAATTTTACGGCAAAAGAAATGTGAATTCTCTTAACTCAGCGTACATTTTTTGAGAGTGAATCATTTCAGCACTCATCCAAGTAGCTTCTTCAGTTGTGACAGTGTTCGGGTAAGTGCTGCCTGGCTTACATCTGTCTGATGGGACGAGCTAACTACACGGAAACTAACACACCCTAGTCGTTCACAAAGAGTTTCTGTTATTAGTTAAGTCCACTGAACTACCCTAAGGTGTAAACTATTGGATACATATTTTGCAGGATCACTGCATGATTCATTCATCAAGACTACTACACAACTGCCAATTAATTATAACAAATATTTAAAAAAAGAAAAAAATATAGAACCGTTGCAATTTTTCAACAATTTATTAAACTTTGAAATTTCCAATTAACTCACATTTTTGTCCGCTTCATTGTACATTGCAAGACACGGCTCCCTCGCGTCTGATTGGTCCAGGCCTCTTTGCTTTTATGTGCCTACAGCTCAGTGGCTTTGGCCAAAGAGCTGACCACTAGAGTTTGACAGGGGCCATTGTATCTGTCGGGGACAATGGGAGGGTGAGAGGACGAGGAGGGGGGTGAGGAGGTGGGGGTCAACCCAAAACTTCTGCTCCCCCTTACCCCTCCCCCACATCTCTACATCCTGTCCAGTAAGTTGAGAACGTTAGTTTTTGTCATTGTATAACGTTTCTGGTGTAGGTGAAATTATTATTTATTTATTTTTATTCTAACTGTTTTTTTTCACCGTTTTATTTCACTGTTTAGTCAAAACGTCTGCTGCTCCTCTCCCGTATTTCCACATCCTGTCCAGTAAGTTCAGTTGTCTAATCTGAAATTTTAGCAAAGTTTTCTTTGTGTCATTTTATAGTTGTTGTGATTTAAGTGAAATAAAACCATAGTACTACAACTATTACTGCTGCTACTTTTTTTATCATAAGCCTTTAAAGCTCACGCCATATATGTTTTAATCAAAAAAAAAAAAAAAAAAAAATCAAGCACATCTTTTTCTAAATCCACCCTAGCCCTTCTTTTTTTGCACGTCTCTCAACAAAAGACCATACCAAACATTTCACTCAAAACCCACACAAGTCCCATATCCTCTCTTACAGCACACTATGTCCTCTGTACAAATTCTCTCTTCTCCTCTCCTCTTGCCACGACCTTTCACCCCTGGCGTCATTGCGGTGGCAAAAATAATAAAAGTGGTTCCGGACAAACATACCGCGGGGACTGTGCACTGTCCATTGTACCGCATGGTGGGTGACTTTGGCCGTGTCGCTGGATTGGGTAAGGTTGACATTAAGATTATAGGGAAGATTACGCTGGATACTTGCTGGACAGATGGGGCAACGGGGGTAATATGGGACTTTCTCGTGCTATGATAACGGCTAAAGCTGCATGAGAACACTTGGCTCCTTCCCATGTCTTAATGGAGGGACAACAAACAGCATGTGGTCAGTAATGGGCAATGAGGGATTAGGCTGAAAATGAATGGGATGCGCTGGTAACTTGGAAGATGTTGGCATTAGGAATAAACTACAAAATTAAAAGGGCCTGTATCCAATTTTTCCCCACTTATTTGAACATTTATCTTACCCCAGTACAGACATATTGAATAAGTAGCTCTTGAGATCAAAATAAATCCGCTGTGTTCTGTCTCCCTCAAACTATAAAGCGCGTTATTGTCCGTAAATCAGGTTTGCGTTTGCATGCTAGTTGTTGTTAGCTTTACCATCTCGGCAAAACTCTGCTCTGGTCTCAGAGTTGTGAAAAATGCTTAGAGCCTCATCGCAGTGAGAAACAACTTTGGGCCACTGCAAATGGTCTAAAATGAACTACTGTTTTTCACATTTTTTCAAATCAGCATGCATTCTTAGTGTGGGGCGGCTTGACTCTCCACAGATCTGACTTGTAATTTGGTGTCACCTGCTCAGCTCCATGTGATAGGTTACATAGTTCACCTTTCCTATTCAACGCTTGTTCATTTTCTAATACCATTTGTTGACCTTGAGAGCAAAAACATTGAATTTTGCGCTAGTTTTTGTCTCATGCAAATACCATTAGTTACAACATAACTTAGGCTGAAATAGGCTAAAAGGCAAATTTTAAGCTCCAGTAAACTTTTTTTTTTTTTTAGCTGAAACAAATTATTCACAACTGTCAGGTAAACAAAGTCCTTCTGATATAGTCTGGTCTGCAGCCTTCTGACATAATAGTGTACAGCGCAGCGGCAGTAGTCCCAGAATGACCTGTATGGAAGTATGTGAGGATCGGGTTACGCTGTGTACATTTTCGCTCCCATGTGCTGTATGTTGCTTTAGCCTATAGGGAAAAGGGGAGAGGAGGTGAGCAGGAAGGGGAAGGGAATGGGTGGGGGGGCAGGAGTGCAGTATGCAGTTATGTAGGTCAAAGAGTCATTCCAGGACAATCGGACGGGGACTGAAGTAACCCAGGGTTAAAATGGGACTGAACAAGGAATAAACAAGGTTTGATTAGGGACCAAGCCAGTGCTAATGCTGAACAAATAAAAATAAGTACTGAACCAAAACTACATCAGGAGAAAATCAGCGTTGAACCAGGACTAAAGCAAGACTGAACCAGGGCCAAAGCAGGACTGACCCAGGACTAAAGCAGGACTGAACCAGGGCTAAAGCAGGACTGAACCAGGGCTAAAGCAGGACTGAACCAGGGCTAAAGCAGGACTGAACCAGGGCTAAAGCAGGACTGAACCAGGGCTAAAGCAGGACTGAAGCAGGACTGAAGCAGGACTGAAGCAGGACTGAAGCAGGACTGAAGCAGGACTGAAGCAGGGCTAAAGCAGGACTGAAGCAGGGCTAAAGCAGGACTGAAGCAGGGCTAAAGCAGGACTGAAGCAGGACTGAAGCAGGATTAAAGCAGGACTAAAGCAGGACTAAAGCAGGACTAAAGCAGGACTAAAGCAGGACTAAAGCAGGACTAAAGCAGGACTAAAGCAGGACTAAAGCAAGGCTAAAGCATGGCTAAAGCAGGACTGAAGCAGGGCTAAAGCAGGACTGAAGCAGGGCTAAAGCAGTACTGAACCAGGACTAAAGCAGTACTGAACCAGGACTAAAGCAGTACTGAACCAGGACTAAAGCAGTACTGAACCAGGACTAAAGCAGTACTGAACCAGGACTAAAGCAGTACTGAACCAGGACTAAACTAGAACCAAAAGTGAAAAAGAAAATTGTATTAGCTGTGTAAAACGCTAAACACCCCATTTATAAGCCAAGAACTGGTTCAGGTCTTAACTAAACTAAAAGTATTGAATCAAGACCAAACCAGGACTAGATGACCAAGGCTCCACCAGAAGTAAGCAAGGACTGAAGCAGGCTTGAACAAGAAATAAACAAGGTCTGAAGTGAGACTAAACCACGACTGAAACAAGACTATGACCAGTTCTGAATCAGAACTAAACATCGCACTACAATAGGTCTAAAGGAGGGACTAAACCAGCAAGTAACAAGTCTAAACAGGAACTTCTAAAGCAATTTTAAACCAAGACTAACAACTTAAACAGAGCAAAAATTTTACTAAATTTTAGTTTAAGTTGCAAAAGTGCCACAATTATAAGTAGTGATACTTACATTTCAAACTCCATTTCAATAGTAAGAAATGTACTCAATGCTCACTACTGATTACAGTACCAGAATCAAGATAAGAAAAAAAGGTAGAAAGAATGTAGTTTAACGCATGATTTACATTCTTTGTTACCATGAGGTCTGTCTGTTCTGATTAAACTCAAATACATACCAAAACTTTTAGGGAAAGATCAGATTTTGTTCTATTAATGTGATTTTTTTTTTTCAGTACTGATACTTCCTCAAAGGAGTAAAATTTCAATATTAGTTTAGTATATCATTCCCGATACTTTTGACAACACCAATTACAAGTGCCACGTATTATCTGCAGTGCTGAAAACCAATTGAATAACATTTTGATTTCTCACTGAATTGCTCATCTAACAGACATTGCACTCTGCATGAGGACTATTGCATAATATTGTTTACACATTGGAGCAAGAATGCAGGGTTTTGCTATCGAACATTCCTGGTAGATTTTGACCCCATCTGACCCATTGATCTGAAGACAGTTTCTGTGCTTGTTCGATCTGCCTCTCCCGGACTCAAAATGCTCATTTTCACCTTGTGACATCATAAGGTGGTAATCGAATAATTGCTCCTCAATGTTTTTAAAAGTCAGTTCTCAAATGTCCTGCTAAAACACGTCTCAAGTTTAAAGCTAACATTTTTACAGGCCCTTTGGTTTGCTTCTTTACACAGTACAGAGGCTAACAGAGTTTTGTAAGATTCTGGCTGAATTGGTTTGACAAACTAAATAGCTCCACAATAGTTATTTACATGAACACTGCATCTAAATATCAAACTTGTTTTGCATATATTTAATGTTTTTTCTTTGTTTTGTTTTTTTAAAGGCCCTGCAAAGTTGGTCTTGTACCAGCACAAATATATTGCATAAGTAGCTCTTATGGTCAAAATAAGTTGGCTAGTGTCTGCAATTATAAAGCATATAAGCATATTGTTCGATAATCAGGAAGTGTGCATTAGCATGCTAATGGTAGTCATTTTTACCATAAAATCAAAACTCCACTTAGATTTCTGAAAGTTGTGAAAAGTGCTTATAAACTCTTGCGGTGAATAATTCGGATGCTGAGAATATATTAGGTATATGAGTAAGTTTGGACCACTGCGACCCATTTAAAATTAATTGGTTTTGTTTTTCTTGGATTTAAACCCGTTAAAATTAGGTACAACACCTTTAAACTTTTTTTCATTTTTTTTTTCAACAAAAACAGTTATACGCATACAACAAGGTATCCGTAGCATAAAAAAATACGGTACAATGCATAACATAGACCTTTAAAGTTCCGCTGTGATTGGTCCTTCATGGTCATACCCCCACCTCCACATTCCCCTGCTCCCCCTGGCTCTGCTCTCACTCGGGGGGACAAAGGCTAAAGTGTCCGGGGGTGCTGCTGCTGCGGAGGGCCGGTGAGGTGGGGGTCGACCCTGGTTGAAGGACCAGACAGGGGTGCCCTTTTTCCCCTCTATTCTTTCTTTCTCCCTTTGCCTCTCCTCCTGGACTGTAATCCCCATTGGAGTGGTCACCGAGGGGAGCATGCCCGCAGCCCAAAGCCCATGAGAGGGTCCCATTGTGAGGGTGTGGGGGGCTCCGTTACAGTAGGCCGTTCCCCTCGTGTTGTTTACAGTATGTGGGGTTGTGCATTGGGTTCCTGGGTAAAGATGGGGGCGGAAAGCTAAGAAGTTGGATTTTCTTCTTTTTTTTTCTTCTTTTTCATGACAGAATCTAAGATAGACCTTTATTTATCTCACATTAGAGCAATTCACTTGTGCACTCACAAATAAATACAGAAAGAAATGCTGACCCCATTTAAACACATTATGTAACCATTTTCCATTTAATAATTTTTATTTTGATGTTTTATGTGGATTTGCTTTGAAGTATTTGGTTTTAAGATTATGGTCAACATATTTTGAGTGGGATTGCAGCAGAGAGGTTAGCAAGGTATTATTATGGTAATATTTTGTAAAAAAAAAAAAAAAATCAAATATATAAGGTTAGGCTGTTTTTAAATAAACAGTGCAGAAACAAATTGCAGATATTAATTATTACTTTTTTTTTTTCCACTTGCACTTGGTTAAAAAGCCAAGATGGCCAAATAAGAATCAGGTTTGTGGAGATGCAAGCCCACTGCCATTAAGGACGTATATTTATATATTATATATATATATTTATTTTATATGGGTTTTTTTTGGCTAATAAGCTACATATTGTGGTTTGAGAAAAAAAGTTTAAAAAAAGTTTATTCATAGTTTATGCGTTTATTTATTATCTAGGGTTATTTATGCCGTACTAGATAATGAACAGATCATGAACAAGAACTTTTATATACAGTATGGGACTTCTCATGCAGTCTAGTGAAATCGGAGCTGGTTGTTAAGAAGGTAGTGGTAGAAGTTTGAGGAGGGGAGAGGTGGCGTGGGTTAGGCGTCCACTGTTTGTGCTCAGCCAGGCCTCTCCTATAGGTCAAAGGGCATGGGGGGGTGGGGCCAGAGGGGTTACAGACCTGACTTTTGTGTGGCTATGGTGGGACAGCAAACGAGAGAGAGAGAGAGAGAGAGAGAGAAAGGGGGAGGGGGTTAAACGGAGGGAAAGAGAAGAAAGGTGAAGAGAGGAGGGAGCAAGGGAGGGAGGGATGGGGGAGAAAAAGAGGGAGAGAAAAGGCGCCAATGATGGTTTGCACACACATGGCTCCTCTGATGTGACACCCAAGAGGAAGGATGTGGTCTGGACTGGACAGTTGGCATTGTCACCAACTGCACGCTGCTGGTTGCAAGTCCAAATCACTGGACAGTTTAAGGCTGCCATTATAGAGAAAGTGAATTGGAGTTTTGGGTTTTTTTTTCACTTACAAATAAAAGCTGCAAATATTGTCATTATATATTTGATCATATATTTATTTTATATTTTTTTTTACTTTTTAAATTTATTTACTTTATTTTTTCATTTATTTATTTATCCATCCATCTATAGTCATTATATTTTATTTTGTTATTGATTTTTTTTTAATTGTTATATTTTAACTGTATTCTCCACACCTTTGATATCCAATACATATTTGAGGTACTTGCTTATATACTGAATTCAAGATTATTCTTACAATCCCAATTTGACGCAAACACTTAGCTATTAAACTTACTTAAACAAGCTAGTCATGCTACGATTTTATGGCATGCTCTGTTTCTACCATTCCAGGGTCTGGCATTAACCAGCATTGGCTAGTGTTAGTCCGAGAGAAGGTGTGGGTCATAGGCTAAGTGAAATATATCCCCCGGTGTGAGGCGCGTGGCGGTGGGGAGGACGCAGGAAGCTTGAGGGGCTGGAGATAAGGCTAGCGTAGACGTGAACCGATAAGCAGGCAACACCTGTTAGTAGATACACTCGCGAGAGGCAATAAAAATGCATATATCCCAACAGTCAGAATATAACAGAACACAAGAGGTAAACTGGATTTGTGTGTGCAAGAGAAAGTAGAAAACAAGCTGCAGTCTGTAAATGAAAACGGAGAAATATTTCCAAAACAAGATTATGTAACCCACTATAAACATGGCCAAAAGTATTTAGAGGGTTGGAGTCATTCTTGGTAAAAAAAAAAAAAAAAAATTGGAGCACTTAAACTACCTTTATTGTAGGTTTTGTCTCATTAAAGGGGAACTATGGAACTTTGTTGGTGGGTCTGCTACCTGCTTGTCTCCATGGAGATGTAATTCCTTTGCCTAGACTTTTCTGCCATATGACACTGATGCGAGCCTGCTCACTAAAAGCACATGCTTTTCAGTACAATAAACACACATCCGCACACAAAAATGTTATTTTAGCCTCTTTTTTGTCGTAAAAGTTACATACTGTGGCTTTAATAAAACAAGATTAGGATCATTTTTGGTCATATTGTTCAACCTTACATTGAAAGCCATTTTTATTTTATTTTAATCATTTAAAAAAAAAATAAAAAAAATCACAATCTGTATACTAGGGGGAAAAAAATTAAAGTCATATTTAAAGGTACAGTATGTACCTTGCCACATGCAGGTGATGTGCCACCTTGGAGGTGGCATATCACTTGCACTCCAAAGTAGACTATGGAGCCGAATAACCACCGCCCGAGCCCCCGTGTGCGCGGATAAAAGCTCATTACTCTTTATACGGCGCTTAATGGCATACGGCGCCCCCTACAGCGTCATTTGTAAGGTCAGCGGCTGGCAGAAATGATGCTGTTTGACTCACGACATGTCACAGCCACACGCCTCGGCGATCACTCTTGGAAATGGAATGTTGTTTTTTCAATACGTTTTTTATATCTGCTTTTTTGTCTTTTTTTTTTACTATGGCTTTTAATGCGGAGGGCCCAGGGACACAGACACACACACACAAGACAATCTGGGAGCGGCGCAGACCTTGGAAGATGGCTGACAGGTGGAGGGTAAACAAGAAGCAGAAGTGATTAGAAGAGATGGGCAGTCAAAGAGTGCATTGAGAAAGTCGGATGTCAGTTGAGATTAACATGTCATGAGCTATTGGAGAAAAATGCATGATAGAGTTGTGCATTACTGACAAGACTAGTTGGCTAAAATTGTGTAATTCTGAAGCAGTGGTATCCGACCTTTATGTCCAAATTATTCATGCTGTGGCAACAAGCGACCAATGTGTTTGTAAGAATTAGGTTTGAGTTTAAGGTTTAAGTTTGAGTTAAATACCTAGTTCCTCCTTTCATGTCAGAAAATCAGGTATCCCACCTTTAGCACAATGGTCTTGATGGTTGAATCTTACATGATGAAGATGGCTGACCACATGACGACCACATATTGCTGAAGTAAATATAGATGATAAACGATAATATTGAAACCAAACCATAAAGCGAAAGTATCCCCCAAAAAGTATTCTAAATGCACAATAATGTTAAAAACGTGAAGAATGCAACACTTTAGTGTGTTTGCATCTATAATGAGTCACAGAAGTTCATAATTTTACCTTCTACAGCTCAGATCGCATTGCAGTCCAGAAAAATAACCAAAAATGTCCCCAGTAGTGCAAAGAAAAAGTACCCACAATAAATATTGACCCTAAGAAGTATTGTTCATATATTGATAAGTCGATATGGTATTTATCGTGACAGGCCTACTAGTTAAAAGACAAAAGCATGTGATAATGATAGAGGGATAGGATGTAGGGAATAGAAGACCATAGCAGTAGAAGTTGATAGGGACATTACCCACAAACCGGAAAGTTTGCATTTCAAATATTAAGTCCTGGCAATGCATACAAACTTTCAATTGCTGTTCTTTTGTATGAACAAATGATGCGGTTAGTGATTGGAGAGATCATCGGTGCAGAATTTGGTCAAATAGCAACTACTTTATCAAAGCCAGTATGGTGTGTTTGAACTGAAAGATTATAGCAATATGAAGGTTCTGTCACGTGTGTATTAGCTTTATTCATGTAAAATCAGTAACGCAATGTTATGGATTTTTATTAATGTACACATTTTCTGACACATACTTTACCATACATTCACAATTGCTTTTACAGTAACACAAGTAAGCCGTTTATTTTTCCTGCGCATCTGTCCTGGCATCATCTCCATGTCTTGAGTGAAATAGTCCTCATTGTTTCTTAAACCCAGTGTCACGGCTCTAGTTTGATAAGACTTTAAAGCTTCGTTGCATTACCCCGTGTGCATATATGTGTGTGCGTGTGTGGGGCGGGGAAGAGGGGAGGGGGCTATCCATCATCAACTCTTTCCCGCGGCTAAGCTCTGCGGGCGTCTCCGGTCAGCAAATACATAAATCAATTATGGTTTTAAGCTTTGTGCCATGATTTACCCAACTGATCCGGCCTGGATTACAGCGCGGCTTACTGGGACGAGCCCTGACACCGTGGCGGCACACAGTAGCACGCCACGCGGTAGGTAGGATTGCACTGGGGCTGCAAGCGTAATCGCAACTATATCAAAATTTGAATTTGATTGAATTGCATTTTAATGTATATAATCTGGGTCTGTCTTTCTTTGTAATGTCTCAGATTTGTTGTCATGTTATGTGTCTGTTGTCCATTTGATTTAATGTTTGACGTCTTGAACGTTCAATGTTTTTACCTTAAGACAACGGAAGAAATCTTTTCTAATCAAATAAAGTTAACAAAATGAATGGATGGATGCAATTATCAAACTGCATATAAACTCCAGACTACTTTTGAAACATATATCACAAATCTAATCACAATTAGATTTTTTTTCACCAAATTGCCCAGCCCTAGATTTTATTGAGCTACGATACTGTTAGCAAGCTGGAGATAAAGTAACCCAAAGAAGGAAGATTTTTTATTTGTTTTATTATTATTATTATTATTATTTTAATAAAAATTGGTCAAATGCAAGTTGAAAGGAAACTTTAATTTACAATTCTATGCGTACATAGCACATTATTTTGTACAACCCAAGCTAAGCAATACCAACACATCTATAGTAATCAATTGTGAATACCCATTTGTGTGTTTTTGGGGTTTTTTTTGTTAACAACACAGGCATTAATTCACTAATTTAAAAAGTAACTTTTCATCCAACAAGTGTCAAACCTCCTGTGAGCCTGCACCTCATCATCTAACAAAGAGCAGCTTTTGGCCAATCATATTTACAGCTTTTGGGCATGTTGGTATCACTCCGCCGGGGCCCCATGCCAGTCCTGGGCAGCCACATTCAAGTGCCAACAAAGAGGCTAATTAGAAGCCCAGAGTGGGGTTTTCTGGTTTGATACTTCCCATGGAGGGGGCCTACAAGGTTCCCCTCTCTCCCCCCTCCTCTTTCTCTGCCTCGCACACATACATACATGTACACTGGGGTTCCCTTTTTGTTGGCCCCCCTCCCTGCCTCATGCCAAAGTGGAAAAGAAGAGAAAGGGAGACAGGGAGAGAGAGCGGGAGAGGGAGATGGTAAAAGGAGGGATGGAGCGAGAGAAAAGGGAGGGAGAGAGTTTTGGTACATCCTCTTTCATGTGGTGTTGACCCAGAGAGCACTTTAATGGGATCAGAACCGGATTAAAACCCAACAGTGTACAGGTGCAGGAGCAATACAGAGCAGAGAGACCACAAGGACTAGGACCAAACCATTTGTGTCAAAGATTTGTGTCTTTAAAGGGGCTGTACACAATATTTTTCATGTAATAAAGTAAAAACTGTTTGTCCCATTATAGATGATATCGCAAAAGCAAATCTTAGGGTCAACATGAGACCACTGTCTGCATCTAGTTATAAAGGGCTTCCTTTGACTGTGAACCTCTGATTGCTGTTAGCGTAACCGTGTTGCTGTGCGAAAAGCGCTTACTTACTCATTGCTGTGAATAATTAGGATACTAGGAATGTGTTGCTGCAAACTGTTTAAAATACAAAAGTTCAGCTTTTCAAGGTTTAGGGCAGCAAAGATGGCTTAAAGATAGCATTTGATACAGTAGCTCAGGCGTGTTTGTTCATTATTTAGATCTTCAATGTTGTTTTCAAATCAACTGTACATATTCTGTATACTATAACAATACTATCTAAGCTAATGCTCATCTTAGGGTTTTAGGGCTCCAAGCCATTTTTTTTTTTTTTTTTAAGTTTTATGCTTACTGTACATTAACAAAAAATATAGTTCAAAATATAGTTCTTAATGATTCTTCTTTTATCAATGACAAACCACCTTTTGTGTTGTGTACATGTACAAGTAACCTAAACGACATCCTATCCAGGAAAGTCTACAATACAGCCATTCTCCCCAAATCCTAAATGACAGTTGCAACAACCTTATATTCAAAAACTACTCTAATGTCAAAATTATAGATTTACTTTTAGAGTATTTCAAATTTTATTTCCCAATCCAAGTACCTGTTGCTGGCATGGCGCAACCCGGATCCCCATCAGGAAGCAGCAGATAGTGCATTAGTCTGTCACCTGATAAGTGCCAGTAATTAGCGGTCTTGGTAGTGCGGTACTTGTACAGTATGTTTTCCTTGCGCCCCCCTGATGGAGCGCTAGGGCCCTAAAGGACAATGGATCAGGGGCCCCAATGTGCGAGCCCTGCCATAGCGCATCAGCATAGGGCACGTCTGAAAGCGGACCCGGGAAGCATGGTCAGGCTAATTCCAGTAAAGAAACATGCATGTGCGAGAAAGGAACTGAACATGAATTACAGCTACTACTATGGGTAGGTCGATTGAGGAATTTTGTTCATTCTTTTGGGTCTTTACTCCCTGATTGGAGTTGTCAAAGCCCCTGCCCTTTCCCCTCTGCGTGCTAGTATAACAAACGTGTTAACTCATAACTATTTTTAATAGCTCTCTATTTTGATCCCCCCCCCCAAATTTTTTATTTTAACTGCCATGTTAAGACCCCAACTAATCCCATTATCTCCCGTGGGCAAGACACTTCACCCACATTACAGCCACAGTAAACAAGCTGACATTTTTATTTATTTATATTGTAAAATTTGTTATTGTTACAAACTACTCAAGTTTTAAGTCGTCAGGAAATTTTTGAATTTATATAGTTCTACATACATAATACATTATTTTGTACTGCAACCCAGGCTAAGCAATGCCAACCCATTGAATGCCCATTTTATTTCAGTGGTTATGTAAAACAATATAGGCATCAATTCATACTTGTAGCCTTATCACTGTCATCCCACCAAATCATTAGGCCCTTGGGCAAGACACTTGATATTATAATCACTGTCATGGAGTTGGTTGTGACCGGAAGGGCAACCAAAAAAAAACAACAAAAAAAAACAACAATGTATTGAGCGCCTGGTTTGCTTTTACAGCCAGTGACAATAAAGGCATTAATAGTTTAGTAATTGCTTAGAATTATTTATTATTATATTTGTTATAGGCCACTTCTGCTGCCAGACTAGACTGATGAAAACATGGCTGCCAATCTGCACAAAGAGCCTACGACCACCACAACCTCAACGAAGACACACCTTTAGGTAAGGTGGGTGAAGTTACCAACCATATCCACCGGTTTTCAAAGGTAATCTGTAGAATGCCAACATAACCTCTCCTAGCATTCAAAAATGACATTGCTTGCTCTTAATCGTCTGATAATTGAAGCTGTCTGTAATGCATCTCCATTAGCGTCCCTTGCACAGCCCACTGAACACCTCTCCATCTCTCCCGCTCTTTCTCTCCTCTCTTCAAACAACCGTCTTCCTTGGAAATCCGCCGCTCCTGACGTAACGCGGTGACAAGACGCGACCGACTGCAATGAAATGTTTGATCTGAGGCAATACCGTTCTCCGCTTGTGTGTGTGCGCGTAAATGCGTTTTCGGATTTTGTGTATGTGTGTGCGTGAGCTCATTCCGTGCGCGCTGCTAGCCTCCGTGTTAAGTCTTTAATCGATACATCTGGCTGCACTGACAGTGAGGACAGGGCCAGAGATGGGAGATCAGAGCCGCGCCGCTGTAAATCTTTACAGTTCAAGCGCCGCCTTTTAAAGCTCGTCTATAATTGGGCGCGGGCCAGCTGCTGCTCCAGGCTGGGGACGTGGTCAGAAAACCCCTTTTTCTACAAACGCTGCCCCCATTCAATAAGGGCAATGTGACCTGAGAGGATAAGGATGTGCCAATTGGAATAGATGCTTGTTTTAAAAGGAATTATGTGTAAGATTTTCAATTTAAATTTCATACATTTGACCTATGTGTGACCCCAGGTAAGTGGTACCTGAGCTTTCACGTGAGTCATGGCCTGTCCATATACTGGGAATGAGAAAAAACGTTTACATGTCCCCAATATGCAGGTTTAAGCACTGGCAACCCAGTTTTCAATTGTGATTGTAGTATGTTTTTTAAACAGAAAAGCACAGGCTACATACACTTCCTTTAAGGACCTTTAAGGTTTAAATTTCTTGGTTGGTTCTTGGCTTAAAATGAACTGAACAAACTGTTACATAGAAACATGCTACATACAAACAACAGGCTACATATTATCTACAGCATTCTAAGGCAAAAAAACAAAACAAAAACTGTTTAGCCAATATGTGCTAGAAATTATAATAAATAATACATAAAATAAACATTCAAAATATGAATACATGGAATTGAATGGATTTTAATCAACTAAACTGTCATTCTTACAGGCAGGTAGGGCAAAGTGTCTTGCTCGAGGATACAACACTTCAGCCTCCACTTTGAAACCTTTAGAGAAACTTTCACTCAGCCCTACATTTCATAACAGATGATGAATTTAAACCCCATCACTTTACACTTTGTAAAAAAGTAGGTTGGACATCACTATCTGTCAGAAGAGAACCACACTGTGTGAAATGTATTTATAAAGAGATTATTTGATAGACTGCCTGAATATCTCACCTGCTTGTTAATCATTTATAGGGGAACATTTAATACAAGATCACATGATGTACTGTATAAGTCTAAGAACTGGCTGCACCAGAACAGAGATGGGAAAAGGATTTTTGGTTGTTTTGCTTTACAAAAATGGAATATATTACAAGAACATGCAAAATTGAATACTTTGTTACCAGATTATTAAATTCCATTTCTGGCACCAAACATTTATGCTCACACCTGCACCTGTTTTTAATGTTTTAACTGGACTTATGTACTAATTTGTTTTGTTTGTTTTTTTCTGTATTTTGAACCAGGAACCCATGAAAAAGAGTCTTCGTGCTCTCATTGGGTTCTCCCTGTATAAATAAAGATAAAAATAAATGAAATTACTAAAAAAAAAGAGCAGGAGCTACTGGGATTACTATTGTTCTTGAATATTTTATTTGTATATTTAGTAAAAAAAAAAAAAAAAAAAAAATCTCCAAATGCTACATATTTATCAGTATTGACAAAACTAGCATACAGAATTATAGGCTATATTTCATACTCAAAATGTAACATAATGAGTACAGACAGAGACGACTTAGCAGAGTGATTTCAAATTGGCTCTAATTTAGCTCTTATAATGGATGCTTTGTTGTGCGTTGCTTTTAGGAAGTCGACTTTTGCAGGTTAGGATTGCGAGCTTGTTTTTTTGTTCCTTTTCAGCCTGTATAAGCTAATGCAACGTACATGCAAGGTGAAAGAATATATATGGTTCAAGAAAGGACAGCTTAGTTTCCTTGAAATGTAACTTTCAAAAGGTGCTGTACCTGATTTTTACTGTCTCTAGTTCATTGTAAATGGTTTGCTGTGGTCCAAATTCATTCCTCACTTACCTCATGCATTCTGAGCATCCTAATAGTTCACCATGATGAGTCACAACTCTCAAACCAGAGTGGAGTTTTGCTGTTCCGGCAATGCTAACAACACTTCCCGATTATCCTCGAAACTCAAGTAATTATTAAATTTTTGGCCTATACAACTCTAAAATGGATCCAACAGAACAATTTAATGCGTGTAAATTTATCTTCACTTAACCTCCTGAGACCTGAGCTCTTGCGTGGCATGCCTTTTTAGTTTCTCTTTGTTATTTGGGCTGATTGGGACCTGATCAGTGTAAAAACAAAAAAAATATATATTTTTACATTATGGGAAAAATTCTGTCCACATATGAGGACATTCGCTCTATTTTTGAATAATTTTGATATAACAAAATAAAATCACATTTGAATAATGATTTGCAAAAACTATTAAGTGCCTGAACACAGCAACATTTTCCTGAGTGTAAAAACAAAATGAGAAACAACAATTGTGCCTCTTGGAACAATGAGTCTCATTTGAAGTGCTCCTCACAGGTGCAGGAAGACATGTGCCTTTAACAAAGTTCATCTTGAATCTAAACCAGACATGTCAAACTCAGGCCCCTGGGCAAAATTTGGCCCTTGATATACATATATTTGGCCTGCAAAATCATATCAAATAGGTATTAGAGCTGGCCCACCGGCTGTCGCGCCAGTATAGCACATGCATCTAATACTATGAATCCCAGAATGCTTAGCAAATGTGTTAGATACTTATTTGCATTAGCTACCTGTTACCTCACTCAAATTTAATCCACCCCTTCTGAAAAACATGCAGATGTTGTTGAAAATTTCCAATAACTATTTAGTTTGGCCTGCGACTTAGTCAGTTTTTAATTTTGGCCCTCTGTGAATTTGAGTTTGACACCCCTGATTCCCCTGACCCCTGAACTATAATGTTACACTCTTCTGTCACCCTTAAATGACAGTTTAATGACCTCATATGTGGACACCAGGACCTTGTAGAGAAAAAAAAAAAAAAGTGCTGTGACATAGAGCTAGCCCAAAATGTGTTGTCCACATATGTGGACGCCAGGTCGGTTCTTATATTTACCATATTAATCTAGCAGGTTTGCGTAACAACACTGTTGAACACTGTTTGAACAGTGCTGTGCGCTGTTGAACTCTCTCAAAGCAATACACTTGTCATTCATTTCTCTACACACCATTGGTAAGCTTTTACTATAATCACAGCTGTCCTGCGGCATATCGACAGAGTAAGAGATGCCCAGTTCAAAGCATCAGCATTTTGACAAATTCTGCGATAGAATTTTGGCCACCGCTTCAGTTTTGTTATGTCAAATGACTGCAACCAACCTCAGTATCAACAGGCAACACGCTTCCATGTAGTTTTACGAGATACCAAAGTAACCAGACTTTATGAGAATGCATCTAGATACCATCTTGGCAAATACTAAATTATAAAAATGTAAAACTCAAAAGCTAAAATTTAGTTGTAACCACATCACAAGATCCATCAACTCGCTTATAGAAACTATTGCTTCATTAAAATGTTATTTCATTGCAAACATATTGACCAACAGGCGATAAACAAGCTTTATGAGAGCTTATGATATTGCATCTAGATCTTGATACCAAAATCTAGTTCAAATCATACCACAAAATCGGTTGACTTGGTTATTAAATGCAACCATATTGATCTCAGCAAACAACAAGCTTCCATGTGGCTTTTTGAGATACCAGAGTAACCAGACTCGACAGGATTGCATCTAGATCTTGATACCAACTTTGCAAAAACTAAAATAAAAAAAAATCATCAAAAAATATTCAAAATCAAACCCACAAATCTAGTTGAAGTACTACCACAGAATCTGTAGACTCGTTGGTGAGTCCATTTAAACCCTGGCACTGGTACACAGCCCAGAGGAGGGAGGATTTGCACACTCCTCTCCTCTGCTAGTTATCACGAGGCGACTGCTTGATGCTTCGTGTTGTTTCTGGCTGGGTTTTTTTTCTTCTCTTTTTTTTCGGCGGTAGGACATCAGTGGACGTTTTGATGATAAAACCAGAGCGCGCGGAGGGCCACAGTGGCGCGTGGCTCTAACAATGTTCCCAGACAAGCAAGCGCGCATCAACACCAATTATTTATCTTCAGTAACAAAAGAAGAGAGAGAGGGGCGACTTTTGGGGAAGAAGTCTTGTTCCACTGCGGGAGGCTAAGAGATGTTATAAACGAACGGGTGCTTGATGTATTTTTAAAAGGTGTATGGAAAGCTGGCAAGATTAGATCTCGAGTTTTTTTTTTTTTTAAAGAAATACTCGATGACTTCTAAGGATTTTGGGTCCAATTATGGAATCTGTCGGTGCCCGTGCACTTGAAAGGCCCGGGGTCTTGCCTAGTATTGTTGCATAAAATGAGAAGAAAGTTGTGTTGATTTGACGAGATATGTACTCTCAAGAGATGGTGGGGTGTTGCTAAGTGGTGTGTGCTAGGCCGTTTGCACTGTTTGGGAATAAAAGAATTTCATAATCCTATTTTCACTGCAATAGATGGGAGAACCAATGAAACAGTACGGAGGATGAGAATCTGAGGGTTAAAACCTTTTATTGTCCAATAATCAGGAAGTGCATTAGCATTCTAGTTGCTGCTAACGTTACTGTCACGGTAAATTCAGTTCTTGCACCTGAAAACTGTGAAAAATGCCTAGAAACTCATGGTGAATAAGGTGAATGAGAATAGGATGCTCTGAATGCATAAGGTAAGTGAGGAATAACTTTGGACCAATGTAAACCAACGTTTTTAAGATTGCGCCTTTCCCAAGGAAACAACAGCAGCATACTGCTGCACTGCTACGTTAGATACCCATCCAGACTAGAACAAAAATACGAGTGTCTAAGTAAGAGTGTCTTGCTTGGCGACACAACAACCGTATGGGCCGGTTTGAATGGAAAAATCATCAGCCAAACTTCCTGTATGTGGGTAGAACGCTGAACCCACTACACTGCAATGCCTTTGTAAATGACAAGACTGCTTTTTGAGGATGTTCTATCAAAATTACGCAATTAGAAACTTTTACATCATATCTGTGGTAAGTAAATGCCACATCTAGCTAGTAAATAATATAAAGTAATAGTTAACCAAAGCTGAAACTAAACCAGTTAACAACATAAACATTAAGGCAGCCCCATTGTTCCAAAGGGTAATCGGAGCTCTATCAGGTCTTAGTTTAGTGGGGTTATCTGTCCCGCGGTGATATGCACAGATAAGGAGCATGGGCCTATGTTTAAACACCTGGGGCCCAGAGCATTAGCGGACCCCCCCTTCAGCCCCCCTCCCTCACTTAGACTCCCCCCGTCACTACAGTACAAAAGAGGAGGAAATGGAAATGCTATGTCATGAAAGGCAATGCCAAAATCAATAAGGAACAACAAAAGGTGTATTTTGTAACAACCAAATTTTCTGTCAAATGTATATAGAATGCAGAAAAACACAACATACTCAATGACTACCCCACTTAGATAAAACTGT
Source organism: Periophthalmus modestus (assembly GCA_019594935.1). Lineage (NCBI taxonomy): Eukaryota > Metazoa > Chordata > Actinopteri > Gobiiformes > Gobiidae > Periophthalmus > Periophthalmus modestus. Next base: position 14,249,455 of record JAIEZT010001243.1, read on the forward strand.
GCATAGTCGACCAACATTTGCCTCACCTCACTTGTTGCCACTCCACATTACAACCGCGTTACCTTCTTAACCCTCAGCTTCCACATCTCGAATCCACGTTCAAACTCTTTAATTCAATTGCATATCATATTCTCTTCACCATCTCTCTCCAATATGCCAACGCATGTATTGATTCATTGCATTAACACCTTTTTTACATAGCCCCTCCACAATGAAAACCAATTGTTCGGCTGCGATGCTTATCTGACATGTTTAACAGCTATATGCGGCGCGGGGCTCTTTTCAAAAGTGCTTTTTTTTCCTTTTTTTTCACTTATGTACATTACAGCGAGGGTCAGCCATTTGCATGAGAATAGACGATTAAGAGAGAGAGAGAGATAGACCCAAGGCTAGTTTCCCTTGAATTGGACGTTGTGGATGGAATACCAAACAGCAGAAGGTTGCTTTTCTTTTCTTCTCTCCCCTCGCGACGCCTTTTGCTGTAGAATTAGCCACAGCATCCCGCATTTTATTTTGGACAATAATCGCTCAAGCCTGTCGCGCCGCGGTGATTATTATTTGGCGCCGAGGTTACTGAAATGCTGCTGTAAAGATTGTGTGGCGGAGAGGTATTGACGGAGTTCCTTAAAGTCCTAAAAATGTGAAAAAGTGAACTAGCTCATTACCTTAGGCGTTTGCTGCATCCCGATTACTCACAGTGATGAGTTTATAAGCACTTTTCTCAACATTCAGAGTAGAGTTTTGTCGTCACGCTGAAGTTAATTACAACTAGCATGCCAACAATGTACTTTCTGATTCTCGGACAATGAAAACAACTTATTTTGAGCTGCTTATACAATACATGTTCACTGGGGCAGGACACATTTTCCTCATACTATGCAAACACTATACAATACTACCCTCTAATACTATACAATACAAATATTTCCTCAAAAAAAAAAAAAAAAAAAAAAAAAAAAAAAAGTATCAGAGGCTGTTTAGGCTAAATTCATTTTTCTCTTATAGGCACCTACATAGAACAAACTTTACAATCTTGTACAAAACAAGATTTGGGGATTTGTCGACATCTAATTCAAAGACTGATTTATTAAAGTTTTGCAAAATTAGACATTTTTTAGTGAGATTTTACTCAACTACTAAATCCCTTTTTCTGCATTTTATTGACTTATTAATTCCAAAAAAAACCCCAAACAAAAACACATGTCCCAGATATGTGCAAGTTTGACCAATTTCACCCATAAAATGCCTTATTTATGTATATATAAACCACAGAACATGATGACAAACTTATTTAAAAGACATTCTGTTCTTACATTTATGCGAGTACGCTTCAGAATAGCGTTTCAAATTGATCTCTAAACATTTTTTCCTATTCACCTGCAATGTCCCACCATAAAAGAATACATTTCAGAGTGGGTTGTCAAGAGCGGAGAGGGAGGACGTGGCGGTAGCGTATAATCTGGCTGTGTATATTTAGTCATCTGAATGCACAGCTAATCAATTTAACAACAAAGCCGGGGCAGAATTCGAATTTAACTCTGAGATGAGATTGTCCCGAGCAAACAGATTAACTTAATAATGCGAGAGGTTGCGTCTAGAATTACAAGGCGAGCAGACGATTCATTTGGCATTTTCAAAGTGTGGGGTTTTCACGTCTGCTGGGAGGGGGTTGTTCATTGCAGACTGTAAAATAGATGGATAGAGGTTAGAGTCAATAAGAGCAGCTACTTGTATGACATATTGACAGAATATTTCTTTCATTGAATCTTAAAAGGCTGGTACCTGATTTTTTTGAATGCATTTGGGCAAATGTTGTCTTGCCCCACTACAGATATATTATATAAGCAGCTCGAGTCCAAAATAAGTCTGCTGTGTACTATCTGCGTCAAATTATAAGTGTTTTACTGTCTGACAGTCCGAAAGTGCACCGCATACTAGCTGTTAGTTTTACAATGTCTCTGAGTTATAGCCACCTTAACTAGAACAACTTTTTAAAACTTGTTAAGGTTGATATAACTCAAAGAGACATGACTTGTAGTTATATATTTTGTACTTTTTTGTAAAACTGCCACTCTTGTACAGCCATACTATTTCACAGATTTGTAAAATTATCCAACTTTCATCAAATGCACGTGTAAATTTGTTTTTACTTGTGTGCCACTGTGCAACTGAAAAACTGTAAACACGCCATTTCCCTCGTGCATCAATAAATCCTTTTAAAATCAACTATCAAAGACCTTGCATTATTTCTCATACACCCAGCAAGCAAACTGTTGGGATTGTTAGCACTCCCAACCTCCGCCTTCACTCTGGGTGGGGTATTTTATGATATAATCCAGGACACTGTGGAATGAAAGAGCTGCGCTAACAGCAGTTTATACAGGAAGCAACTACTTTCGGGCACCGTGGACCTAGCTAGAGCGCCACACAGGTTTCACACTGGTGACCTGTGCCACATCTGGAAGCTATTCTGGCCATGTTCGATTTGACCTGGCTGCACTGAATAAACTCCAAACTTTTTTTTCCTCCCCCCAAAACTTTTTTATGCGTTAGTTGGTCGAAGCGGTGACCCTGACACAGGAGGCAGTTGGGAAATGATGTGTAATTAGTCGCAGGGAACACGAATCCTTTTGGCTTAAAACAAATCACGGGCGTTTGAGCCAGTTTGACAAGGAGGAGGCAAGAACGAAATGTTAGGTGATTAAAAGTGATTTTTCTTTTCGAGTTTTGTGATACTCATTGTTTATAATCACATATTTTTCTGTAGATATTGTTGTAAGTCATGATTTCAGTGTTATGACAACTCTAATTAAGATCAAAAAGAGAAGAGGAATAAACAAAAGATCACTAGAAAGGAGTGTAACATCAAAGGTATAAAAAAGTAAACAAAAACATTACTAAAACTCTAACAATGTTGGAAAATAGCACTGTCCCAGTTTGGAACTTATTAGCCTGGGCTGACACTGGTCCAACTCTGTTGAATTAAGGCAGGGCCCAACTTGGTTTAGCCTTTAGATCAGGGGTGCCCAAACTTTTTTTTTTTTTTTTTTAATCGAGGGCCACATCTCAAAACATATTCGAAACAAAGGGCCACAGACCAGTGATCAATACAGTGCGGTGCTTTAAACACAGCTTTGACAGAGCCGCTGTGTATTAATAAGACTTGAAACACATTCATTTTAGGTCTGTATCACACTGCAATTTGATGTTTGAGGATATAGTGGTGGAAATACTTTAATTTGCTGTTAAAAGTACTGCTTTCAATCAATCGGGCCGGTTCAGCAGGAGGCCTGAGGGCCAATAAAAACTGGTCTGAGGGCCGCATTTGGCCCCTGGGCGACAGTTTGGACACCCCTGCTTTAGATATTTGAGGTTCATCCTGCATTCGTATCCTATTTATGCTTGACTTTATCTGATTATAAAGCGCTTTCTTGTTCAAAAATCAGGAAGTGTGCAGTTAGCATGCTAGTTGTTATCATTACTGTGACAGCAAAACCCGCTCTGGCCTCTGAAAGTTGAGAAAAGAGCTTATAAACTCATCACGGTTAGTGTTTAACGTTTTAAAAATCAGGTACAGCACCTTTACGGACAGCTAGTTGTTGAAGGCGTTTTGAACATACAATGAATGAAGAAATTACCTTTTTCTTGTCTCAAATTGCTAGCTATAAGACGTGCATATGCTTATTAGTATCAACAAAACAGTACTGCTACCCAAATCAGTACTGAGCCAGTATCAAAGTATTGATACTCTCGTCTCCATTTTTCATTTTTCCCATGACTTTCCCATGACTGGGCATCTCACACGCAGACTATATTCTCTCTCTCCCAGACTGCATGCGTGCGTGGGAACCCTGATCACTCTCGGCTCGTATCTTTTCATGTGCTTTGACGGAGGAGCAGACAGCGGTGATGCAATGTTTGGTTCCTGTGCGGCACTCGGGGTAGGCGGGCGGGGGACTTATACGTGCGCAATATTAAGCTGCGCCGCGTCTGCCTATCAGCCTGGCCAAATTAACCCATTAGTATGCCAGGGGCGCGGCGCGGCAAGATCAATGCGCCGAGCGGTTTGGAAATCTCCTTTGATACACCATTTCCCAGCTTGAGCGACTTGACGAAATAACTCTTGAAACAGTGGCAACCAAATTTCACATGCCAGACTTTTCACGAGATCCACTTTAGACATGATAAGACTTTGTTTGTATGAAAGGTAGATACAAAATGAACTGTTGCTCATATTTGATTAATGGTCCCATATTATGCAAAATTGAGCTTGAAGCCATGGTAGCATGTTGTTACCTCCTCAAAAACATACCTGAGTTGTGTTTTGTTCCATTCACACATGTTTGAGTGACTCTTTATTATTAATGTGTCTACATCTCCAAAGCTCAAAATGCTCTGTTCCACCTTGTGATGTCATGAAGTGGTAGTTTCAAAAGGTAACAACCACCTTTTATCTTTAGTTCAGTAGAAATGGGCAATTCCAGAGCTGAAATTATCCAAATGATTCTAGTGAAGGTGTATGGAGTTTAAAAACACAGTGGTGCACTACAACATGACATCACAAGGTGGAACAGAGTGTTTCCTGTTTGAGAGACAAACTCGGCGTAAATATACAGGGTTTGCGTGTTCAACATGTGAATGAAACAAAACACAACTCTTGGTACGCTTGTGATGAGGAAACAACATTATAACAGATCAGAAAATGGTGTGATATGGACCCTTTACGTATCTGTTACGTATCTGTTTTTCCTGTTTCCATTTTGATCTAGCATGTCATGCTACAGTCCAGCATGACATGGAGTGAAGAGCAGGGAAAGACATTCAGCAGACAGACACTCTATGGAGTCTCCATGGAGATTTTACTGTTTTGTCTAAAATGTTCCCCAGTATCTATTGTCATAAAAACAAGCGGGTGATGCCAGGTGCTTTTGATCAATAAAGACAACTAACTGAATAAGTGTACAATAAATAAATATACCATACTCCGAAACATTCCGGGTAAAGTGGCAACATCGCAAAGGTGGTGGGCCCTCCAGCCAACTTGTTTTGCATGTCTTTTTATGAAAAGAAAGTATATATTGTATAGGCAGCTCTTGGTCAAAATAAGACCACTGCCTACTGTCTGCATCCAATTATAAACTTAGTTTGTTATCTGATAATCAGGAAGTGCGCATTAGCATGATAAACCCCGCTGTGGTCTCAGAGTTGTGAAAAGCTCTGACAGAATGCATAAGGTAAGTGAGAAATAACTGGACTACTGCAAACTGCGTCAAATGAACTAGTTCTGTTTTTCTTTATAAGACTGTAAAAATCAGGTGCAGCTCCTTTAAAAATGACATTTAGTTTGTTTTTTTTCCAGCCGTTTTGATGGTTGTATTGTTTTGGCTGCATCCCCTCCTGTCTGCTCCTCCCGACTTGCCGTGAAATGTGAACAAATGGGCCCTTAAAAGGAGACTAATACGCTCATAGTGGCACATTTACAAAATATTGAACTGATGTTCTTAATAAGCACTCACGTTCAAGGCTCGGTGTGAAGTGAGCACAATGCCACCTCCTTGACAAAAACATCAGCACCAGTCGCCACCAAAAAAAAATCCTGCAAGGACACTTCACCAGTCACACCAGGAGCGCACTGCTTTCTGCGAGCGACAAAGAACATGCTTTTGTGCACTAACAAGGCCTAAATTGTGGGGGCGCCAGTTTGAAATCTCCAAATGAACTGCAACCGGCAATTCAGGTAAAGAAGTTTAAAAAGCAGAAAAAAATAATAATGAGAAAAACGCCAAACTATGTCTTCAAATCACAAGCATTTGAGCCACTTTAACAAAAATTGATTGATGGATCCTTTTTTGAAATGACAATCACTTTTTTTTAAAACTTGATATTTTTTCCAGGTTAGCAAGAATCATTGAAAAGTTGTGACAACTCTGATCAAGATCAAAAAGTGATTTAATCAAAATTTGATTAAAACAGAAGAGAAGTGACAAAGAACAACCAAATAACTTGAAAGAACTAAATAATAGAAGTAATAAACACCAAAATGATCTAAAGAGCGCTAAAAGTAAACTAAAATATTATTAGCAAAAATAAAATGCAGCAAAAGGGAAGTATCCTGGTTTGGAACGTACTAGCCCAGGTTCACCCTTTTCAGCTTCGACGACTTATAACTTGACTTAGCCCAAGTTTAGACTTAGTTTTAACAAGTACAAAAAAAGGAAGTGCTCTTCAGTGACAAAAGTAAAACAAAAATATGACACATGTAGCTTAATCTGGAACGCATCGGGCTGGGTTCACACTTTCCTGTTAAAGCCATAACTAACCATACCCCAAATTTAGACTTAGTTTTAACAAGTACATAAATTAACTGCTCTTCGATGACAAAAGTAAAACAAAAACATGACAAAGAAATTAGCAATGCAGCAAAATTGAACCGTCCTGGTTTGGAAAGTATTAGCTGGGTTCACACTTTCAGCTTAAAGTCATAACTAAACATAGCCCGAATTTAGACTTAGTTTTAAAAAGCACAAAAAATAAATAGGCTTCAGTGACAAAAGTAAACACAAACATGATAAATTAGCAATGTAGCAAAATGGAACGATCCTGGTCTGGAACATGTTAGCCTGGATTCGCACTTTCAGCTTAAACAAGTCAGAACTTAACTTAGCAAAATTTAGACTTTAAAAAGCCGTCACTATCCTCTAGTGATATCCATATCCCGGTGACAGTTACAGCACAAGTGGGGTTGTCCTGGATAAAAGAGGGCTGCTTTGGTAAGTACGTGCTAGCTGCTACTTCTACGTCGCAAAGTGTAGCTAATTGCCTCAGACAGTGGCTTATAAGCAGTCACCTGGGTGTTGCTATTACTGGATGAGACGGAGGTTGCCAGACGCTCGCGATGGATCTGCCAGAATTATTTACATTTTACACATAACAGCGGGCTTATTCTCCCCGTGGGCTGTGACAATTTAAGATGAAGAATATTAGCATTGCGAGGTCGTGAACGTAAACAAACAAGTGTAAAGTGTGTACGTGCATTGTGGTGTTGCTTTGACACATGGACAATAGTGTTGGAATATGATCTGTGAAATTATATATAAATTATGAATGAAGTACAGTTTTGATCTACTACTTGCGTTTCGTTTCTCATCATCATTTTTCATGTGTCAAAAATCAAAAGAATGTTGGAAAACTATTCAAGTACATGGAAGGTATTTTTCCTTAAAAAGGTGCACTATGTGACTTCTACCACCTGCTCGCCTCTACAGAACATGAGGGCTGCGAAATGATTCCAGGTCTCCCCAGATTGTGTAAAAACTTTAAATGTAAGGAGTAATCTTAATCAGGTCCAAATGCAGTGGTAAATGATAAATGGCTAATGAATAGTTTGATTTTATTTTCAAGTCATTGATTCGTATTTCCAAACATTTTTGTGGTCAGTCTACTTTTTGTCACATCTGCCAATGGTTGTTATAATGGGAATCACGACCACACAAGGTCGAAAACCAATGCTTTTTAGAGATGTTATTGCATTGCCTAGAATGTTCCACAGTATGTCATTAAACTTAGGTGGTGGACCCTAAACTAGGAAAGTAACATAATGCACCTTTACATTTATACCGTATATACCACTGATTATATTTAAATAGGTCTGAATTGATAGTGTACTGTGGCAGAATTGAAAACATTGCTCGGACTTGATCAAGTTTGGCAAGATTTAGAGCTGGAAATTAAAAATACAAATATTCCTATATGATTCCTATATGATTCACAAAATAAAAGAATGTAAATAAAGAAGAGGAGTAACCAAAGAACAAGAAAGAGACAGTAAATGTTGACCCTACCTGTGCTGCTCCACGGCCTCGTTGTCGGGCAGCTCGGCGCCGCACACGTTGCACCGCTCGTGTTGGCTACGCGCCTCCTGCTTCATGCCCACCGCCAGCTCGCCCAGCTTGTTGAAGAACTCCCTCTGGATGAAGCTGGGCGGCAGCAGTCCCCCGTACGCGCTGAAGTCCATGGACATCGCCAGAGCCGGGGACATGGGCAGCGCAGACGCCATGGAGACGGGCATCGACATCACCGCCTCCGCCTTGTGATTGGTCGGCAGCGAGTAGAATTGCGCCAGGTGTTTCTCCGTCATCCCCGCCATGGCTTCCAACCCCATCTGACCGACCTCCACCGGCTGGTCTCCCATCCCGTCGTCTCGGACATAGTGCAGCTCCCGGGCGCTGGTGATGACGCTGCTCCTGGTGGGCGTTCCTGGTCCGTCGCGGTTCCGATCGTCGCTGCTACGCTCGCCGTTGCTCGCCTCTGTGTGGTGCGGGCTGCCATGTCCGTTGCCGCCCATGTCCACTTGCATCATCTCCGTCTTGATCTCGGGCATGAGGTGGTGGTGGTGAGAGTTGGTGGCGTGGAGGATCTGCTCGGAGGTGAAACCTTGCTGGAGGAGGGACTGTCCGATGCTCATCAGGCTGTCCACGGCGGCTTTGGTCGGACTCAACGCAGACACTCCGAAAGACGTGGACACTGACGGGCTCTGGTCCACCATTCCGGACATGGCGGAGACCTGCTGGAAGTGGCTCTCCGCGGAATGCTTTCGGGAATTCTTGTGGCCCTTGCGCTCCTCGTCCTCCTCCGTGCTGGCATCATTGACGCTGACCTCCACGTCATTTTCGTCTGACGACTGGATGGTCTCGAGGATCTTGAGGCACTGCTCCTCCAGATACTCAATCTCCAGTATCTCTGCGGCGTACAGGAGGTCGTCCAAGTCCTCCACCTTAGCTTGGAGCGTGGCAGTATAGGCGTACTCAAGAATCTGCTGGAAGGTCTTTGGCGATAGAAAGTCCAGGGTGTAGTGCTGGCTGCTGCGGTGAAAGAGGATCTCAAACATCTTGCTGGTGCACGCGAGCACGGTGCGGTGGGCATGGAACTCTTGGGTGTCCACCATGATGACCACGTCGCACAGTGTCCCAGCCAGACGCATCTGGTTGGCCTTGTGCAGCAGGGCGGTGGGGTGGTTGGGGTTCTGGAGCTGGATGGTGCCCATTTTAGTTAGGTCCATGGCGCGGCGCTGGCGAACGGAGCGGTAGGGGTGTCTCTGGTGGGAGCAATCCGCGGGGCCCACTCATGAGGCTGGGCTTTGCTCCCGCTCAGCAGTGCTCCTCGCTAACGGTGTAAACAAGACACAGGACCTGCGGAGAGAGGGAGGCCGGTGAATTCTGATGCATGGATGAACAAAAGCAACAATACAGCAGCTTGAGACAATTTTGAAGTCATTTTTTCTATTTTAAAATATATTTGTGTGAGTTGTCAACATGATATCCAACCTTTTTCAGGCTCGCAAAGCTAATTTATAACAACTCACTTTTAATAGGTTTATTTATGTTATGTTTGCATCTTACATCAGTTTTACTGTTCCACAAGTAAGAGAGCAACTTCATAAAATATGTATAATGAAAATATATTCTTTATTACAGCTACGTTCAAATAGTTGCAATTACTCAATGAGGAAATAACTTGATGCATCCACAACAGTTGTGCTCAGAGCATTTTTTTTTTTTACATAGGTACAAATCTACACTAAACTTTGAATGGCTTAAATACAATATGTATTTTGTTGTATTTAGATAAAATGGTAGATTCATTCAAAAATGTTGGCAGTTTGCACTCTAATAATTATACATTTTTTAGATGTAGTTGGACTGTATATTTCATTATTGTCCAGGGAAGAAAGCAAGTAAGAATTCCATTATGTAGCTTTAAAGGTGCACTGTGTCACTTTACTGGTGGGAATTTCATCACGTTTGTGTCCATAGACATTTTACAGCTTTGCCCAAAATGTTCCATAGTATTATTTTATTCCGGGTTTTTAATGCTTTTTATTGAAAAGTACAAGTTGCTGTAAATGGGGTCATCTCTCCACAGATCTGACGTGTAACTTTTGACCCAGTGGAGTCACTAGCTTGTCTCGATGGAGATTGATAAGTTAAATTCCATAATGCGGAACATTCCAGAAATAGCAATGACATCCCCATGGAGTAGCGACAAACTTCTGTTAATGCAATGGGAGGAAATGTGTTGTTTAAACCAATACTATTTCTGCAATTAACTTATTTTCCTCATTCTTTATTCCCTCTGTGTAAATATACAAACTGCTGTGGACTTTGTAAAGCACACTCACACACGCACACACTAGCATCCATAGTTTGATGCTGGCATTATTTCAGATGGAGGGCAGGGGTCTATATAACTCTATGGGAGAATCACTGTTTTTGAAAGAAATGATCCACAAATGTTGAACCTTATCATTTGTTAGGTTAGGTATTGTCTCCACAGTTTGCCGTATCAATCTCATGGTTTAAAGTCCTTTCAACTGACAACGATCACATCTTTAGGGTTGAATAATGGCACCACTTTCTGAAGCTATTTTAAAAAAGGCACTTCCATTTTATTTATTTCTGCTGACAGAAGATATTTAACTTTCTGACAGTTTTTGTTTCATGTGGATAGGCCCTGTAATTAGAGATGTTAACCATAAACCAGGTCAACAAATCTGCAATCTCACAGTTAAACAGCAAATTCCACCATAGAAGTCTGACCTGTCTCCAGCTCAGTTTAAACTATGTTGTGTCGTCATGTGAACCAAACTTATAGACCGTCCCAACCCCCACCCTCAGTTGTACAGGTAGGCTCCATAGTGGTCCATGGGTGTATACTAGTCTATGTGTTCTGATACTTGTTCTGACACAGCTCAATATCATTCTAGTTATTTGCAAAAGGTTAATTTCTTCCCTGTGAATGGGCCTTTTTTTGGTATCGACACCTGCTCACATGAGTATCTAGTTTCGATACTAGCTTAAGTATCAATTAGTATCTGGTTTTTGATACTTTTGACAACACTAATCCACCAGCTTCCCCCCAAATACCATGTCAACAAATCTGCCCAACCTACTGCTGTGTGAATTCGGTTACATTTACAATCTGGCTATCTCAAGGTTAAGCTGGCGGGTTTTCAAATCAGACACACACCGACACGCTATGAGAATGGTAAACAGCCCGGGCATTGTTCTTTAAAATGAGCGCCGTATTGACTGTAGACCGGCTGAGACAATTTGTGTAGCGTCCGCGGCTGTTCGGAGTGCATACCAATCGCTAGTGAACACGTTATGGACGAAAACAACGGGAACATAAAATAAAACGAAGGGAGGGGAAAAAATATGGATCTTGTCATTGTCACTTAAACAAATCGGAATGCTGGACTTTTTTTTTTTTTTTGTTTCCTCTGAGGAGCGTGGTAAGCATCGGCAGACACTCTGAAATTAAATAGCGTCGCACTCAGTATTCCTATCACAGAGAGGGTAGCGGGGAGTACAGTGGCCAGGAATGGGGGGGTAGGAAGAGTGAGAGAGAGGGAGAGGAGAGAGTGACAGGGGGTGCAAAGAGGGAGGACGAAGCGGAGGTATAGGGGGAGATAAAGTATTGTGGCCAGGAATGGGGAGGGAATGAGGGACGAATAGGGAGGAGAGAGAGATGTAGAAAGAGTGAGAGAGGGAAGGAGAGGCAGAGAGGGAGGACGAGGCGGAAGGTATAGGGGGAGGGAAAGTATTGTGGCCAGGAATGGGGAAGGAGAGAGCGAGAGAGGTCGAGGTGTGGAGGGAGAGAGAGTGTATAGTGGCTAGGGACAGGGAGGAGAATGGCAGAGAGAGATAATATAGAAAGTGGGAGAGAGAGAAGGAGGCAGACTGAGAGAGAAGAGGAAAAAGTAGAGAGAAAAGGGGGAGGAAAGGGATGAAGAGAGTCAAGAGGGTGATTCCAACAGCTTTAAGTGCCTATTATGAACACATCTCTAATGCAACCTCAAGGTTCAATGGCAAAACTATATATAAATGAAAAAATATTAAGATTCATATCCACTTGTTGCTAAGCGTAATGAAGCTAACTGGGCTGTAGTCAACTGCCGATCCGATTGGTGGACTATAAAGGGGGCGTGGCAAAAGCTCTCAAAACTATTGCGTATCTCTATGTATCCCACCCAAACTGCACTCACAAGACTACACGGGAGTTTAATCTGCATGTTTAAACATACACACAAAATCTTCAGCTAACTCAGTCACTTCTAGAGCCGTCACTGTAACACATATTTAAGTATGATACAACACTGAAGAAAATATAGACAATAAACAATAATGCTGAACGCCATTATGCCACTGACAAGATATAATTAAAACAAGATTTACCTCCAAAAAGCAATTCTATATGTACAGTATTGTTAATGCACATGAGCAGCAATACATAAATGAGTCATAGAAGTTATTCATCCCTCTGCAGCACAAGTCTTATAGTACAGACAAATAACAAAATGTACAAATAAAAAGTACCCATGATAAATACTGACCCTCAAAAATAATTGTTCCATCTATCATGTATTGAACGATAAGTCGATATAGTGATTATCGTGACAGGTCTGCCACTAAACAACTCAACGACTACAACCCTAGAAACGCATGTTGTACATACATGTAAGTCCAATTTTACATAGCACGTTTTAAACTGTCTTTCCATCTTCCATCCTGTTTGTAGCTCACTGTGCTTTAAGGTCCTCTATTACACTAAACTGACTCTTGTGAGCCGAAGCCATGTTACGTTGTTACCAAAAACACACCTGGAGTTGCGTTTTGTTTCATTCACTCATGTTTGAGTAACCCTTTATTATTCGTGTGTACATCTCCAAAGCTCGAAACGCTCTGTTCCACCTTATGATGTCATGCAGTGGTAGTTTTCAAGTTAACGCCTGCCTTGTGTTTAGTAGAGATTAGAAATTCCAGGGCTGAACTGATCCAAATGATTCTAGTGAAGGTGTATGACATTTAAAAACACAGTGGGGCACTTCCTGTATTACCGCATGACATCACAAGGTGGAAGAGAGTGTTTTCGGTCTGAGAGAAGTACGCAGGGTTTGGGTGTTAAACAAATGTGAAAGGAAACAACATTATAACATGGATCAGAAAAAACATAACATGAGCCTTTTAAGTCTTGCATATTTGTTTTGCCGTTTTTGAAGTGACAGCGAAAGATAGAGCCTTAAGAAATGTGCACAAGTGTCATTATGAACATTATGTCACCAGTCCACTGTGCAGACTCAACAATACCATGAGTGCAGTTCGTGTCACTTTAAAAGACGACTATTACAGCTGACTAGGCCTGCGTGCTAAGAAAAAGATCAACATTTTCACCACAGTTTCAATTTGTATTTAGAAATTGTATTCGTTATGGGACACCCTGCCTTTTTTTAAATTGCGTAATGTCTCCCTCAACACATTTCATTCACAAAAAACAACTGAATAATACACGATTCTGAGAAACGATAAAGTATAAATGAAATTTCAACAGCCTGTATGCAACTCAGAAACTTTCAAACAAAATACAAAATTCTGATCTTAAATTTGCGCAAGGAGGAATGCACGATCTGTCGAGTTAAAACCACATACTGTGACATTTAAACTAAAAAAGATGAAATAAAGTCCATGCCAAGTAACATTACACTCTCTACTCCCAAGAGTCACCGCACAAAAATGCATTCGTGTGGTTGCGAATGATTTCCGGCCAAAATTTTCCAAAACAATTGAACTTTTTCCACACTTTACTACACATTTTCAAAGAATGCAGGGTCACGTGACTTTCACACATTGTATCACTTACAAAAGACCAAACTGAGCCGTGATTGAATATCCTGTGTCGAAGTGAATGTGACAAATCACGAGATAAAAATGTATTCTCGTCAAAGCAATCCGGCCCAAATCCAAGCCAAATAACTGGAATTTCACAACAGTATATATATCTGAGGAGTAATATTTCAATCCAGTCTAGGATAAAAAAAAAAAAAAAGTCTTTTATTTTTTTCATTATTGCAAGCACAGAGACAATTTATAGTAAAAAAAAGTTATCTAAATTTTTCTATAACTGTACACTTATGTCTTCTCACCTGTCCCCTTTGTAAAATTTTAAAGCAAATTCACCCAAATAAAACACTGTGCCTCTATTTTGCTGTAGAAATACAAATTTTGGATGGTACTTCATTCACAAATCATGCGTCCATCATGTTCTGAACGATAAGTCCATAGTGTGATTATTGTGACAGGACTGACAACTTCTCCTTTCTGCTGTTGTCCCATATACATCGTTCACATTTAAACTGATTCACTGACTAAAGCCCTAGACACGGATGTTGTATACTGTATATATTCGAGTCCAATTTTACATAGCACCATTTATACTGTGTTTCTATCTTGTTCCATTTCTGTAACAGTATGCTTAAAGCTCCTATATTACACAAAACTGACTCTTGAGAGCTTTACCCCATGTTAGAACGCTGCTATCCTTCAAAAACATAGTTGTGTTTTGTCATGTGTTTTTTCATTCTTGTAAGCACAGGGACAGGTATATATATTGTTTTTTGAAAAGTTACAAAAAAGTGTTTTAAATTTTGATTTTATTTTATTTTTTTTGCCATAACTTAACTATACACTGTGCCTTCCCTTTTCTAAAATATTAAAACAAATTCAGCCAAATAAAACACTGTGCATCTGTCTTACTGTAGTAACATAAATTTTGAATGGCATTTCACAAATCAGGTTTTTGCTTAACTGCTCTCAGCCAGCTCTTGCTATCAATTTGCACCAATTACATACAAAAGTAGAATTATGGACTTCACAATTTGGGTAACTCCAAGACAATAAAAGCACACTTTGTAACGTAAAACTTGTCTGCTATCTGCTGTTTGTTTCATTTCAAATCCTGGACATTTTATTTTACACCAAACTACTTCTGAAGAATTTGTCTGAATTCTAAATTTCCTTTGCTCAGGCCGGTGCTTACTTATTTCAACAGCACAAGAAGAAACCGCTTTAACAACTGAAATATCAACATTACACTACCGTCTGCCAACTCGGAGGAACTTTTGCGCTAATTAAAAAAAAAAAAAAAAGAAAGACTTGTTGCGTTGCTTTCATAATATTACAACTTTTTTTGGCCACGTTAATCCAATATTCCTCTTTCATCTATTTCTGTCTCTGTTCTGACGTATGCTTTTAAAAATAAATTCAACTCGGCTTTAGACCGACCCGAACTTTCACATTTAAATATTTTTCGTCATTTACAAACCACACTTTGGATCACAAGTTCAAGCTGTGATCTGAAGTATCACAACCACAAACTCTCAAACAAAGAGGGGACAATTTGTTCAAATGCTCAAACTTTTACTCTCACTTTGCACAAGATTTCTCATTTTTCAATATCAAGTCTTGCCACAATTTCAAATTTCACTTTAATCCTCTTAAATCTCCCCCATTCGTTTTATTTGAGCACAAGAGGTCATCGCTCCAACCGTCTATCAATGTTCTAACTGTGTGCCAGTACTAGATACATTTTGTTCCCTGTATTAAAGACAACTTGTTCGATTGCTTAAACTTTACTTTTTAACAAAACACATCAAAATGCTTCATGTCTCTACATTGGCTTGGGGAAAAAAAGCTAATATTTGGGCTATAAATTTCAAAATCTGAACAGCACTCTCAGACACAGACAGCCACCTTTGAAACATACACAAACCAGCTATTTTGCTCACCCTGCCTGCATGTTTTACAACTGCACATAAGGACCATAACGTGAAATTCTTTCTGGCAACTCCTCGACTACAATAAAACGCGTTTACCGTACAGACGTGTGGCTAAAACAACCCCTTTCCCCCAACACAAAACACGTCCAACGCAATCTAATGCATCCCAATTTGAGAACAGCAAAGAAGTCAACAGCGATAATTTGGGCATTTTACGCAGCGTGACATTTGGGTATGTGGGAGTCAGATCGCTTTATTTGGAGGATGAAGGCTGCGTTTTACGTTTTTGTGGTGCACTTTATCTCCGCTACTTTACGTCACGTTGATAAAATCGACGTCTACGTGAAGTCACTCTGCAGAGGTCAACCCTAAAATAAAAAAAAAACCGCTCGCATTATTATCAATACCGCGCCGTGTGCCAATAGCGGCTATTTACAAGGATCGATGCTTGTTGCGCGCGGTGGGAAAGTTACAGTTTTGGGCGTTTTGTTTAGTTTTCTTGACAGTGCATGGAGAGGGGGAAGGCTCTCGATAAAAACACGAATCAAATAGGACGTGCGTGTGTCTAGACAGCGACGTATACGCAGACAAATTAACCCAGCGAAACGCGCACGTTACGCGGGGAGATGAAGAGAGGAGGAGAAGGGGAGACGGATGAAAAGGAGGAAAAGAGGAGAGGAGACAATGCGCACGATAGAAAAAAAGGAGGGAAAGACAGAGCGGATCAATTGGGGAAGGAGGGAGGGGGGTGTAGATCGCGAGCTTGTGTCTACCCGTGGCACAGGGAGCGAGCGCCAGTCACAACAAGCATAAAACAGCGTTCAATATTCCAGACATGACTTCGCTCTCACGCACGCACGCACGGATCGGCTGGGCACTGGCACAGGCGCAGGCACAGACACAGACAGACGCAGGGACCCCGTGCGCGCAGCGAGATAATATCCCAAAGTCCATCATGGCACGCGAGGGAAAACGCGCTGCCGTATCACAGGTGGTGGCGGCGGCGGCGGCTGTGGCGGACTTTGTTTTGGAGACGTGCGTGAAGCGTGCCAACCGCGGACAGCGTACTGTAAACACGACAGCCCCGGCCGAACCCCGGTCGCAATGTCACCGCGCGTGGATGGATCGAGCTGTCACGCACACAAACGCACGTAATGTAATGGTCACGTCGTATGAAATCACCGCCACCATCACAAACACCAACAAGAGCCCACGTCCCTACCCCGCGAGCCGTAGCGCATACTAAACGGGAAGACTGGAGACGGGAGGCTTGCACGTCAGGTTCTGGAGGAGTAAACTTGGAAAAAAAAAAACACTAACACTTGTCACTTCACTTGTTCACGCGCACAAGGTGTTGCTCCTCTGCGAAACACCGTAACTTGCCACGAGCGTAAAAAAAAAAAGTTCCCGATGCAGCCAGCGCGCGGGGGAGAGGTTGCACGGGGACAAGACAAGACTGGAGAGGGTGAGGGGGGGTGGGACGTACACATACACATACACACATGCACATGGTGAATGGGAGAAAGCCGTGAGAGACGCGTGGATCTCCGGACACGAGCGCTGCCACTTGTCGCTCGGTAGTAGTAGTAGTAGTAGTGGTGGTAGTAGTAGTAACAGTAGTAGTGTTAAGTCTACTCACCCACGGGTACTTGCGGGAGTTTTTGGGGTAGGGGTTATCCGTCTATCCGTATGTCGGGGAGCCTCCACACACGCAGCACAGGGCACGGGGCCGTCAGGCAGTTCGCAGTGCCCGCTCTCTCTCGCGCTCTCGCTCTCTCTCGCTCTTGCACGCACGCACTAACTGGCTCGCGCTCCGTGGTCGGGCTCCTGGGCGAATCGACGCTGATCTGACGTCAACAGCAGCCGCCACAGAGCAGAGCGGAGCACAGAGAGGAGCAGAGCCAGAGGAGCAGAGCACAGAGAGGAGCAGCGGTGACTGGACTGGAGGCAGGGTGACAAAGTGAGACACCTACAGGGGTTTGTGTGTGTGTGTGTGTCTGTGTGCGCGCGCGTGGGGACGGGCCGGAGGCTGAGGCTGTGGTGCTGGTGGTGGACACGCCCCCTCTGTCTGTGTCTGCTGCTGCTACTGTACGGGCTCTACTGTACGAGGGGTCACGCGGGGATTCCATAGCGCTCCATGCAATATACGGAGGATTTCATAAGTCTGAGGTGGATACAAACAAATAAAATGAAAGTAATATTTATTTTTTATTTTATTATTTTTTTTATGTTTTGGAGTAAGTCGATGTATTTCTCAAATTATATTAAATTAATATTCAGATTAGATTTTACTTAATAATTCGACTTAAATAGGGCTGCAACAGCTAGGCGAGTCACGTGACTTGTCGAGTATGATTTTCAAATTTTTTTTAATAATTTATCTGGACACTAAAACACATAAAAACAATCCTTTTATAACAAGCACAGCGTTAGTATTAAATTAAATAAAAAATTCATACACTTTATAAATATTCATAAATATTCTCGAAGTTTCCGTCACCGTATTTCAGCCTTGGTTTGGTTGCTAATGTATTTTTGTAATAACCGTTTGACTAGTCGACAAAGTGGAAAAAAATAGCCTAATCAATGCTAGTCATCTACTAATGTAATAGTTAGTAGTAGCCCTAAACTTAAAAACTTAAAACGTAAATAGTTCAGTTAATATTTGCCTGCCATACTACAAGGTTAAGCTAGTACACATCATGTAGCCTGCATGCTAATTTAAAGTAAGCTAACACTGTGCACTTCCTGTCTTATATTTTGGACTATTTTCTTACAAATTACATTGAAAAGTTGTGTAAATTGTGAATAATTACAATTTCAGGCAGGAAAAAAAAAAAAAAAAAAATCTTTAGAGAAGTTACATAGTTACTAGCCACAGTAGGGTATGCAACTTATATTTGCAAACAATTTTGGGTTAACTTTGTTTCTATGGAATCTTGCAGGTGTATCTTTAAGGATAGGCCAAATATAACAGATAATAAATCATAATCAGGATGGTAGGACAGAAGGATGGAAGTTAACACATTGATTGCAATTACTGTAGCATTGTGGGTATACAGTACAGCGTTTCCCAACCAGGCCTACTCTGAACAATTTTATATCTTTAAAAAGGTGAAATTAATTTTTTTTTGTAAAAAACACTAGCATCTTTAAAGAAGATTATTATCTAAAATGTATTTTTTTTAGAGCTTTTAACCATGTTATACTTGCTTCCCCTCACCATTTACTCACCCAACATTGTATTTAGAGTCATTTTTGCATGTTTGAACAGTCTTTAATCGCTTATTTTCAAGTAGCCATATTGCCGATCATATCGCTGCCACCGGTACACGCTCATTGCTCTGTACTTACTTAGTTCTCTTCTTTTATTTTCTTAATGGGTGATACGCGCAGGATTTGGCAGCGCTGTGTGGTCATTTTGTTACTAATGAAAAAAAATCTACTTCCCGGTGCCTACTCTCAGTGGACTTGTTTCTTTTATTAAGTAATTTTAGATGAATATTGTGATTTAAAATGAGCAAATTATAACATAATGAATCACGGGTGTCATAGATAATTATAGAGCACAATAGGTCGTCTTTAAGAATAATTTAGGTTATTTTGCCATAAATAAATATATATAACAAAATATAACAAGTAATATTTATCACCATTGTGTACTAGTAAACAGATTTAAGGGATACTCAAGACAAAAAAAATAAAAAAAAAAAAAAAATAACTACATTTAAACCTTCATTAGATCTCAAAGTCTGTGTGAAATACTTTTACTTTTTACTCTTAACAACAGGTCTAAAAGTGGACTAAACCTGGACTAAATTGTCACTATATTCATAAATGCCAACTCAGATTTGATTTTGCAGGGATATTCAAGATGAAAAAATAAATAAATAAAATAATAAAAAAATTATTATTCTTGTAAATTCTAAGTAAAATATAAAGTTACTCATTTAAATGCAACTTACTGCTTCTGAAAAAGTACTTTATAATATTTATTAAAGACTGTACCACAAGTATATTGAACTTACTGTTGAAGTTTGGGTTATCCCTGCAGACAGTTACAGTCCAGCAGCAGCTGAGTCCAATGACACAGGTGCTACATCGTTAGCGTTACACCATGTGACACTGTAACTCCTCCACTCACCTTACAGGTAATGCATTTGACAGCAGGCGCAGGCAGAGTACTGTTACTTCAAAGTACTCGGGGAAAGAGAGTAATTATGAGTAACTGGATGGATGAAATATATTGAAAAAAAATATATATAATGCACAAAATCTGGTATTGGCAAAAGATGGACACAAAAATGATACAAACTAAACCATGAAGGAGCGGTGCAAAAAAAAACAAATGTTCAAATCATTTCATATTGTCGACATAAAGCGTTTGTCATTTGTAGGCTTACTCACAGTGGGAGGAGTAATCAAAACTTTTACTTGAGTAAGAGTACTATTACACTGTCAGATATGTTAGGGGTATGTATGGTGTCTGAAAACTACTCTGAGAAGTACAACAGTTACTCAAGTAAATTAGCAAATGCAACTAAGTACTTGTATAATGTGGGAGGTGTTACTGCTGAGTATTTGAGTAAAGTATTTGGCTAATTCTGGAAATAGCCAAACGGTCATTTATGTTTGACTCTAGTGTTGATTTGGACCACTTTTAGTCCACTTCTAGTCCACTTTTAGACACGGTCCGACTTCGAAAGCTGAGTACTGTTACTTCAAAATAACATACTGAAAGACAACTCCAAATAGTGGTCCAAGTAGGAGCAGAAAAGTATTTGGGGAAAGAGAGTACTGTAATTGTGTCTGGATGCAGCATCTGATGTATAATTTGAAGTTTTTGTACCTGAAGGAAAAAATATTGATCTGGTAAAATGTGGTATTTTTAAAGGATGGACACAAAAATGAGACAAACTAAATCATATCTGAAGGAGCGGTGCAAGAAACACAAACATTCAAATCATTTCATATCGTCACTCAGAGTGAGAAGAGGAAGCAAAACATATACTCGAGTAAAAGTACTGTTACACTGTCAGATGTGCTAGCGGTGTATATCGTGTCTGAAAAGTACTCTGAGAAGTACATTCTTATAGACAGATATTCAAGTAAATTAGTAAATGTAACTTAGAACCTGTAGTCTGGTAGGTACTTCTATAGTGAAGTATTAGAGTCAAATACTTGGCTAATACTGCAAAGTCAAATCTGAGATAGGATTTAGTGACAATTTAGTCCAGGTTTAGTCCACTTTTAGACCTGTTGTTAAGAGTAAAAAGTAAAAGCATTTCACACAGACTTTGAGATCTAATGAAGCTTCAAATGTAGTGATTTTGATGCAAATTTGTGCTGAATTTTGCTGAATTTTTTTTTCTGTCTGTTTTTATCTGTATATTTGTTTGCTCAAACTATGACCTTGATAAAAAATAAACCCCCAGCTTTTTCTGCTGGTCTCAAGCTATAATAATAAGTTGCAGTCCAGTTTTTAAAAATGTAGTGGAGTAGAAAGTACAGATACTACTCTCAAATGTAGTGAAGTAAAAGTATAAAGTACAGATACCTACCGTGTTTACTTAAGTACAGTACTTTACTACTTTTACTTAATTACATTCCACCACTGATCGTTAGAACCGTAGGAATTTACACTACTACTACTACACTAAGGTCATTTTATGTAATAGCAAAATTCCAATTGATATTTATGGCAAAACTGTAGTTATATTTTGTTTGTGGTTCACAGTTACCAAGGTATTTTATTATGAATGTGCATTTGATAACTGCTTTTTTCTTTGTTGAATGTTACAGTTCGAATTCTGCTTGAAGATTGAAGCTCAAATGATTGAAAATGTTAGTTAAATATTAATTCATAATTTCTGGGAAGTTATGCGGAAGAGAAATAATTTTTAGGACCATGCACCAGTGAACACAGGCCGTTGAAGTAACACGAGGCAGTCTTGGGTTCACCTTTCAGATTTCATCAGCCTGTACTTTTATGGTCTCTCACACCTAAAATTAAAGTCAGAATTATCCTTCATTAGCTAACAGTTTTGCATTTAGTTACACACCTTTTTTGTTGAAAATCAAACATCTAAACAGGACCACGAACACTTGTATTGAGCTCCTGAAAATGTGTTGTTTAAATCCATTAAGTGTTTTTCTCCTTTTTGGCACTATTTGCTAATGTGTGCATTGTGTCACCATGGTAATTGCTGAACATTCTGCCAATAGAGATACATGTAGAACACCCCCAGCGTGATGTCACTGCCAAGTATCCATAATGATGCTGCGTTCTGCTCTGATCGTGTTTCTGACCTGGTCCCTGCATGTTTGTGTGAATGCGTCCAGGAGCTGCAGAGCATGGTGGTGCGTTTCCGTGGCGACCTGGTGACCGTCCACGTCTCGACAGACGACCTGCAGGAGAGGCTGAAGGCTGAGATCTTCCTCCTGAAAGAGCAGATCCAGGCTGAGCCGTGCCTGAAGGACAATCTGGAGGACACGCTGAAGCTGGAGATCGAGGGCTACAAGGAGGAGATGGATGAGGACCACTCACAGAACACAACAAAATAGTTTAAATTGTATACTATGTAGGACAGGTTCTTGAATCTTGTGAATATATAATCAGGGCTGCAAGACGCAATTAGGATGCAATTAGCAAATCACAAAGGCTGCAATTTTTGAAGTACCATAATTTCCTCCACAAACATCAAAATCTCCTGTTGTAAGCCCACCAAACACAACAGGATTTTGCAGAACTAAATGATATTTGTCAGTAGTTCAGTTGGTAGAGTTTGTCCACTGATCCAAAGGCAGATGGTTTGAATCCCACTCTCAACATAAGAATCCCGCTCCCAAACAGATGAATGCTGTTGTTGTGTCCTTGGGTAAGACACTTGACCCACCTCAGCCCCAGTGGTTCCTTCATGTAAAGCACTTCATGTGTCTTGAAGGTGAAAAAGAGCTGTATAAAAAATAACCATTTGCACGCTCTATCACGAACCATGGCATCTCGATAAGGAATCTCAATGAAACATTTCCATAATTTGATTCAGATCATATTGTTCAGAAGTAGGACAAGATGTTTAATTTATTTGCTGATATTGTGATATAGTTAGGTATAAATAGAAAATCAAAATTTGATTTGTAGAAAAAGGTCAGACTTAAAGATACAGTGTGCAACTTTCTGGAGGGGACACGTTACCTGCATGGTTCCATAGAAATAGAAAGTTAAAACCATACTCCGGAACATTCTCCATGGAGATAGATACATAAGTTTTATGCGATACTGTGGAAGATTATAACCAAAGCAGCAACATTTCGATGGAAACAAGCTTCAAGAGTCCCTCCTCCGGGCCGAATACGAGTCAGGTTTATGGAGATGCAAGCCTGCTCACAATAAGGATGCATATTTTCCACACAATAAACACATCCATAATGAAAAAAGTTGATTTTTTTGACTAGAAATTAGGCATGCATGTAAGAATGCATGTTTTTCAAGGTATCTTCTATCAACAAAAACAGCTGTAACTAAATAAATGCAAAACAGATAAATTTAATGCCATACTGTGAAATATTTGACAAGGCAAGTTTATTTGTATAGCACAATTTGTACAGAAAGTAATTCAAAGTGCTTTACAGAATAAGAAAGACAATAAGAGGCAAAGCAATAACATCTCTATGGAGACAAGCAGAAAAATGAATGTGCACCCAGACTGAAGTCAAAAAGTTTGCGCTTAATGGTCCTATATTAGGCAAAATTGACTCTTTAAAGCATGTTAAAATTATTACCTCCTCATAAACATACCCAGAGTTGTGTTTTGTTTCATGCGCACATGTTTAAATAATCCTTTTTATCATTATTCTGTCCACATCTCCAAAGCTAAAAATGCTCCACCTTGTGATGTCATGAAGTGGTAGTTTTCAAGTTAACGCTAAACCTTCTACCTTTAGTTTAGTACAGATTGTCAGGTCAAGGGCTGAAATCATCCACATGATTCTGGTAAAAGTATATGGAGTTTAAATACACAGTGGAGCACTTCCTGTATTACAATATGACATCACAAGGTGGAACAAAGTGTTTTCTGTTTGAGAGAAGATCTTTCTTTTTAAATTTGCAAAACTCCAGGTATATTTTTGATGAAGAAACAACATAGACCAGAAAATAGCGCAATATGGGCCCTTTAAAAAAATTGCAACTTCCTTTGAAACCTTGACCACTACTTGGTTAGACTGCTCAGAAGTCCTCAAAATGGCACCCATAACAGGAAAAACACTTGTGACTGAAACCCAGGAATTGTTTCCCTAAAACATTCTGATTCCCTTTATCGTCATGCCCGCTAAAGCCATCCCACCTCATAACTTACCGCTTTTAGTCTTTCTTTTTTTTTTAAGTTTCAGTTTTCAAGTTAATGCTCTTTTTGAAATAAGTGCATGTTGTTTTCCATAACCCTTTGTCTGAATACGTCCATTAGGTCACATACTTATGAGGCTACACAAAGCTTTTAAGTCCGCATCTAAGCACCTCATCAGTAACATTATGTCATATTAGGAGCCGCATTTCTGATGATGGTCGATACCACAGAGTAAAACTAGTATTGCGATATTGATCCGATACCAGTGAGTTTAATATTAAAATGCATTCAAACTTGGTACAAAGGATTTAAAGAAGACCTATTGTGCTTGTGTCTGCTATATAGTTATAATCTATGACACCCGTTGATGTTATAATTTGAAATCACAATATTCATCTAAAACGACTTAATAAAACAAGTCCGCTAATTTCGGCGTTGGAAAACTGCGTTGCCCAGTGCGAGCTGATGTCGGCGTAAACGTCATGACAACAAAGAGCCGCAAAGCTGACGGCCCTTCCTGTGGATTGTTGCAGAACACATGCTAGCAACGCTGCCGAATCCTGCGTACGTCACCGATTAAGAAAATATTGGAGAACTAAAACTTACAGAGCAGTGGACATGTGGTGGTGACGGTAAAAACAGATAATCACATGTTTCTCAAATGCAGAACCCATCTCCTCTAGAAAAGTCTCGTATCATTCAGACTAAAATCTATAACTTCTTTTACCTGAGATGAATAATAATAATATGGTGCTTCACATCTGGACCTCTCTGATTGGTTAATCCACCTGCCAGTCACGCCCTCTGAATCTGAGGAGACACTAAAAACCTGAGTCAGTCACCATGGTAACTCTGTGAACCTAACCTGGTCCACAGCAGGTTTTATTCCTCTAACCCTCTTAAGGAGAGCTTTGATTGGACAGTCACAGATGAACCAGGTGCTCGTAATGGAGCTCAAAAGTGACCTCCCGTCCCCTGGTTACCGAACTAAATTTCTCTTAATTTTTTTTTCCATAGACTTTCAGAAAAAAGAAAAAAAAAATGATAAAAGTGTGAAATCTTACTCAGGGCTAATCAGCTATGTGGTAATGGGCTAATGACCACAAGACCTATCATTTTATTTAAAATCTGTTTCTGAAACTTTATAAACCGCTAAGTTGGACTATTATGGATAATAGTCCACTATTATGGATAATAGTTAGCATGTAGCTGGTTAACCTTCATACTGCCTTTGAACTCTTAAGATTTGATTTTTTTTCCAAAATTCTATTGGAAAAAATATGAAAAAATGGAAAATTTACTTCCAGAGGTGGGACAGGCGGTTACTGTTGAGGTCATTCATTTATACTTTACATTTATTTTACTCAAATACTTGTTTCATCACCCTCTGCACTACAATGTGCTGGGAAGTGCATCATTAGATTAGTGGATCATACTTTATTAGATTTAATTCATGTACACTTTTAAATGCTGATTTATGTAGGATGCACACAAAACTCTGCAAGCTACACAGCTCTCAACATCCTTCATAAGCAAAAAAGTTACTTAGCTGATTGAAATTAAAATCTGAAATCAAATATTAAAATTGTAATTCTGAACTTTTGATTTTTTTTTTTTTTTAAGTAGGCTGCAGCAAAATTATGTAGGCTTTTTTCAATAATACTATTAGAATCTTCATACTAAAATAGGATAAACTGATTAAACAATGTGCTCCTCCACATTTCTTTTATATTAAATCTGAGCAATCCAAAGTGCCATCCTGCCTCAGCCCATCCTCTACTATGAAGAATTTAGCCTTGGTGACATATAGAGTCTATCATTACACCAAAACAGAATCACTTTTAATATGAATCTACAACGTGGTGTCAAAATAAACTTCCGATGCCCTTTCAAAATAAGGCATCCTAAAACACTAGTCTCATAAACCCTGTGAGTCAGATCCAGGATGTTGGGGAATGATAATGATGGACTACGTGAGGTTTATAGTCAGGGTGGATAAATATTATACACTTTACGATGTCATACAGCAACTTTATAATGACAATTTACAGGCTAGAAATGCACATGCAAGAACCACCCCCGGCATTGTCCTCGCTGTCAGCTTTTGTATAACTTTAAAACATAATAAATCTGATTGACATGTAAGCGACATAAAACAGTGTAGTGTTTAAATACAAGAATGTACAGAGGTGTTGCAGGAGCAGCTCTGAAGCCTCTGACGTTTTTAAATATATGTGTGTCTGCAGCTTGGCGTGTCTGTCGCCGTATCTCCAGGTGTAAATTACGGGCTCTCATACTAAACTACTTTAACTAAACTGAAATATAAACAATCCATTAAAAAAAAACCCTCTTTAAATGTGATTCAGTGAAATTGTTTGTAGCCTATTGCTATTTTGTGCATAACAGCCAGTCACTCCTCTGCCCTGCTCTCAGAATATCAGTGCTAGTGTTTTATGTGCTACGTGAGTTTAGCATATAGCACATCACAGACAGATAATTCCAGAGATAATCAGCCCCCCGTGGCTGTGGGTTCTATAGGCTCTGATGGAGAACTGCCAGGACTCAGGTAAAAAAAAGTGATATCGTCAATGTCGTCTGCTGATGTAAAGTGGGCTCGGGACATTTCATATGCAGATCATGTTCATTGGAGTCGAATTGTCTGTTTAGTCTGTGGTAAAATGTTTGCCCACATACACAAAAAGTTGGCAGTTCGATCCCTGTTAGTTGCTCTCCAGTCCTTACTTTCTGTTGGTGTGCTAGGAGCAAACTTCCTTGTCAAAGCCAGATCCCATCAGGTCTCAGAAGCCTGTTTAGTGCTTGGATGGAAGATCGCTGGGAAAATCGGGTGCCACAATGGGGCGCCAGTGGCAAAAAGTGTTGTTGTGTCCTTAGGCAAGACACTTCACCCACCTTGCCTAGTATGAAAGTGGTGTGTAAGTGAACGTTGGCGCTGGTCAAAGGGCCGATGGCGCAGGTGGGCAGCCTTGCATACATCAGTCAGCTCAAGGCAATACAATAGTAGCTTACCACTACTGAATGTGAGGTGAATGAATAATGCACAAAATTGTAAGGCAACTTTGAGCTATAAAAGACCAATGCATTATTATTATTACTTCTTGCCTGACGAGCCAGTCCTCTCTAGATTCTGTTTGAGTCCGGAAAAGTCTGGAATCAAACCATAAAGTGGGTTAAACAACCGTCTTAAATTGGGGGGTCCAACCAATATGTCTTTGTAAAGTTGCAGTGGGCACCGCCGTCGTCATTCAGCTTGTATTATTTTGCATGAGGCTGCTAATGTTGACACCAAATGTGTTCTATATGGACTACAAAACCGTTTTAAAGCCTCCCAGAGAATCGAGGCATTGTCGACTTGTCGGTCACACGAACAATGAACATTTTACACAAATCAGCCGACTTTGTATCATACTGTATATCACCATACGGGGCAGCACAGTCCAATCACAGCTGATCATTTGCAGCATGTGTTCCGCTAATGCAGTAGCCATCTTGAATATTCAGAACAAAATGTAGAACTTCTGTCACCTCAGAGTTTAGTTTTGCACGTCCATCTGGAACATATTTCGCTGAAAATGGTCAGGAAAAGGCAGAATATCATGAGTAATCTTCGAATGTGATTGGTTAAACCGTCACAACAGCAGAACAAGACGATAAATCTAAGTTTTGTTATATGCAGTTGAGAGAAAATCACATGTGTTCCTCTAATTGGTTAAATCACAAGTCAATCAGAATTTGTGGGGTAGAGTACTGTTACATTGTACTATATATTAAGTAGGAGTAAAGCAGTGCAAGGTGACAATTTCTTGCACTGGTAGATTTGCACTGCTGTTCTGCACATACTGTATATTTTGTATGCTCTTATTTTATTTTATCGTAGTTTATATTTACTATCATTCACTGTTTTATGTTGCACTATAACACTGAAGCAAGTTCCTAGTTTGTGAATTTTGTTCTCTGACAATTGCAATAAAACTGATTCTGAGTGAACTACTCTGAGAAGTACAATTGTATGAAAAAGATATTCAGGCAGATGTAATTGAGTAAATGTAACCGAGTACTTCACACATCTACTCGATGAGGGCAACCTGTACTCTCCCTCCTGTCACTCCCCCCTCCATCCGCTTCCCCCTTTCTCCCCCTCATCTCTCCCTCCTCTCTTTCTCTCTCCCCCTTCCTCTCTCTCTCTCTACCCCCCTTCCTCCTCTCTCTCTCTCTGTCTGTTTCTCTCTGCCCTGTGCTGTACTTACTCGTGGCCTCCCGGTGCAGAGTGCTGTCCACAGCGGGGGCTTTTTTGGGGGACACATTCTCATTTCCTCCAGACGACGGTGCAGTGCTGAGAATACCTCTGCTCCATCCAGAGCCCATCACACAAGAGCTTCATTACCTCTGAGGCTGCGTGCTGCGCGGCTTACCCACGGATCAGGCTAAAGGCACTCCCTAATCTGGCAATAATCCACCGTTTTATACCCAAAAGAGAGTGAGAGAGGAGCAGAGTGAAATTATGAAAGGGAAATTATAATACTGCATGTGGGGATGGACTGGAAATTTAGGACAGTGTTGGACAGCCATTAGAGACATGGTCATTTTCCCTCACAGCAAGAGGGTTCCAGGTTCAATTCCTGACCAGGTGGGGCAACTATACATACTGTTACAGGGCCAAAAGTGCTTTATAAATAAAGTTTGATGATGTGTCATGCCTAGAGACATGACACACCAATATATACACACACACACACACATATATACACACATACACACATATATATATATATATATATTATATATATATATATATACACATACATATATACTATATATATATATATATATACATATATACACATACATATATAATATATATACACATACATATATATATATATATATACACACACATATATATATATATGTATATATACATATAT
The DNA here is from genome assembly GCA_019594935.1 of Periophthalmus modestus. NCBI lineage: Eukaryota > Metazoa > Chordata > Actinopteri > Gobiiformes > Gobiidae > Periophthalmus > Periophthalmus modestus. The sequence continues at coordinate 14,278,353 of JAIEZT010001243.1, forward strand.
ACACACACATATTATATATATATATATATACATATACACACATATATACACATATATATATATATATATATATACATACACACATATACACATGCATATATATACATACACATATATATACATATATACATACATATGCATATATACATATACACATACATATACACATATACACACACATACACACACACACACACACACACACACTACACTATATTAAGACACAACAGGCAAACATTTGTTTTTTGGTCAGTTTGCTGCTAACCTGGCCATTAAGTTGAATTCTTGAATATTTATGAATTCAAAACTCACCAGAATCCATCTGGCCTGGCCACCGCTGCTGCTTTTGTCCAATCAACCAGTGGTTAACTGAAGGTGAAGGACCCAAAGGAACCAAAATAAACATAGCTACACCGACAGACGTACTTAAGCCTATTTTAGCGGAAATACTGACTTTTGTTTGTGAAAAATGTGCAGCGCTTTGTGCATTCATGAAAAGGGAAGACAGCTGTGCTTTTCTCTCAATGGGATGTAACCATAGACCAAATGGCTGTAACAAAAGTTAGATTTCTCAGTTCTGCTGTTGTGATGCTTCCACCAATCAGATTCAAAGATCTGTCATGGTGCTCCGCCTGTTTGATTGGTTTCAGCGACAGCCATTCCAGACTGATAATGTTTACAAATCAATTCAGAGTGCGACACAGGTTAGGCTCCATCCTTTTTTTCAGATTTATATGCCCACATATTGGCATGTTTAATGAATTGTTCAATTTATTTAAAAAAATAACTTGCTCTTTAAGTGCATATGGCAGATTAGATTACCAATTCCACTAAAGGGCCTGTATTTGAGTACAGATATATTGTATAAACAGCTTTTGAAAATAAGTCTGCTGTGTACTGTCTGTTTCCAGTTATAAAGCATAGTTTTGTCAGTGCTTAGCATGCTCTTAGGATGTTCAGAATCCATAAGGTAAGTGAGGAATAACTTCAGTCCCCTGCAAACAGTTTTTTTAGACAGTGGAAATCAGCTACAGCGTCTTCAAACTTAGTAATGACCCCTCCTTGTGTAGATACTGCCATATGATAAGTAGATTTGGGATCCCTTTGTAGAGAGATGGCATGTTGTCCTGTGGTCATGGGGGGTGTGCGATCTAAACAGTACAGCTTTGTGAAACCCGGCCCATGCCTTGCCTCTCAATGAGCTCTTTTTACACTTGTGTAAACCTGGGGGGCGTCTCCGGCTCAGAGGCCACACCCCCGCGACCCCTGACCTTCACCTCTGACCTGTGCCGAGCTGGGTCGGGGAGGAAGTGCTTCAGGCTCGCCATGTGCTCAGGGTCTGTGCGCTCAACAACGGTGCTAGCAAAATTTGAGGAGCTGTGATAGTTTGGATCCAAAAACGAAGGAGAAATATGCGTAGCATTAGTAGAATGAAAAGCAACAATCAACAAATATTTTCTCAAAAGTAATGTCAAAGCAGTGCTATAATAGAAATAACATTTGAGCAAAATGCCTCTTACTCCAGTACATATATATCTGAGCAATTGAGGTCAAAATATTTCCACCGTGTACTGTCTGCATCTAACTATAAAGCGTTTTATTGGTCAATAATCAGATCCACACGTTAGCATGCTAGTTGTTGTTAGCTTTCTGTTCATATCAAACTCCGCTCTGGCTTCTCAAAGTTGTGGAGTGCTCATAAACTCATCACGGTGAAAAATTAGATATGTTAGGAATGCATTAGGTAAGTGAGGAATAACTCTGGACCTCTGCAAACAGTTTAAATGAACTAGTTTGGGTGCTGTACTTGATTTTAAAATGGTAAAATACAGAACTAGTTCATTTTAAACTGTTTGCAGTGGTACAAGTTTATTCTTTACGCATTTCAAGCATTGTATTAACAATATCTCATCTTTATGTTTAGTTTCCTCAAGTCCTTCTAAAGTTACAAACAGATTATTTTTTCCCCTACAGTATTGATCAATTAATGATATACTATAATTATTTATTGTTTTATATTGGCGACAGTAGCTCAGTTGGTAGATTGTCCTCTGATCCGAGGGTTGGAGGTTTGAATGAGAGGTAGAGTTGTCAGATTCACTGACCCACAGGTTGGCAGTCGATTCCAGCTCCCACAGATGAATGCTGTTGTTGTGTCCTTGGGCAAGACACTTAACCTCCCAATGTCTGCGTACACTGGTGTATGAATGGGTGAGTGGTTCCTTGATCTAAAGCGCTTTGAGTGCCTTGAAGGTGGATTAGCGCTATAAAAAAAATTTGATCATTTACCATTTATGTAGCACGTTTGTGAAATTTGTGCACTGGCAACTGGAATCTTGCAACATTTTTTCCCCCCAATTCTGTCCTTAAATTCATCTCAAGTATTTAAATAATAAATTATTGTCTGCAAATATTTTAACCATTCCCATTTTCCAACCAAACATCTCTTTCAAACTAACCCACTGTACTTACTCTAAGCTGTATTTTGCTGTATCGCTCCACTGGCTTCGCCCTGTACACTTTTGCATCTTGTAAATTCCATTGCATTCTCACATTTCTCTTCAAAGCTGCTGACCTGCGACTGACCAGAGCCGTGTTTACCTCCGTACTGGTCCTTCCACATAATAAAGGGCCTTAGCGACGCAAGCTAATGGCTAATATGTTGACCTACAGATGTTTGTCTGTTTATCCGGCCTGCTCGGAACATTCAGGTAAGCTTTCAGTGTTCAAATATGAAGCTGTGTGGTCATCCAAAGAGCTTTTTACCTGTTCCATTTCGTAACCAGACAATAACGCCGTGTTACAACAGAGGTCCAGAGGTCAGGGGTCAGCGCCAGGCACACTGGTAAGGGATTATCGGGGTTAGATGGACAAGAATGGGCAAGGTGAAGAGTGGAAAGTTGAAATGTAGTCCCAGAGGCAGGTCAGTCAAAATGGTTGACGATATAATGGAAGGATAGTGATGGTAAACGTTTGCAAGTCTACATGAGATTTTGAGGTTCTCGAAAAAAAAAAAAAAAAAAAAAAAATGATACAAAAAAAAACTGGGAACATTTAAAAGCCCTGTATTCCATTTTTTCCCCATGTATTTGAGTCAATTTGTCTTGCCCCAGTACAGAGATACTGTAGCTCTTGAGGGCAAAATATTAACACTGTACAGTCTGCATCAAATTATAAAGCGTTTTATTGTATTATAAGTACACTTTAGCATGCTAGTTATTGTTTACTGTAATGGTAAAACGCTGAAAGTTGTGGAAGAAGCTTATAAACTCATAGTGGTGAATGATTAGGATGGTGAAAATGCAAAAAAAAAAAGTTAGGTGAGGAATAAATTTGGACCACTGAACACCGTTTAAAGGGGAGATATGATGCTAAATTTTCGAAAAATCGATATTTATTTTTTTTTAAAGCTTTTTTTTTACCATGAAATAATGTTCCTTCATCAAAAAAACATGCTCAAAGAGGTTTTATATGTCATCCTTGCATATTTAACACACAAACCCTGCATATTTAGGCTGAGTTCTTCTCTCAAACAGAAAACACTCTGTTCCACCCCATGATGATGTCATGTAGTGATACAGGAAGTGCTTCACTGTGTTTTTAAACTCCATACACCTTCACTAGAATTATTTGAATAATTTCAGTCCTGGAATGTCCAATCTCTACTGAACAAAAAGGTAAAACGTAGCTGTTAACTTGAAAACTACCGCTTCATGACATCACAAGGTGGAACAGAGCATTTTGAGCTTTGGAGATGTAGACAGATTATTAATAATGAAGGGTTACTCAAACATGTGTGAATGAAACAAAACACAACTCTGGGTATGTTTTTGAGGAGTCAACAGCATTGTAACATGTCTTAAAGCCCACAAGAATCCATTTAGTTTAATATAGGTCCTTCAAAGTTATAAAATTTGAATTTTTCCATACATTTTCACTATATTTAATACATAAGATATCAATTCTCCCTGGTAATAACTATTAGAAAAACATCAAAACCTCTCATATGCCCTTCAAGTACAAAACCAATGAGAATGTAACTTCTCGACTTGAAATTCCCACCCCCTGCTGACCTTGAGTGCTTGTCATTCCAAATCTCAATCTATCCCCGGAACAGTAAGTACATTAACTTCACACTTGACAGCAGACCACAACAATGGAAGTGTGATTTATTTCATTATTTGTGTGTCTTGAGAAGGTTTTCCATCCACACAGTTGTTGAAGTTAGGACAGAGGCCAAGGCAGTGCTGCTGCTGAACCATAATAGAAAAGTAATAGGATGTCTTCTACCAGAGCCCTGGACTGTGAAACCTTGACCTAGCCACTGGGAAGTTTAAGTAAATAACAAGCCACATAATACTATTAGGAACTTGTACAATGTGTTCAATTGTGGGTCAATGTGTTCAAAAATGGACCAATCTGACATGTCTTGTACTGTATTGAGTGGTTTTCCTTAAAGACGGGTATTTTACTTCTATGGGGTATTGCTAACACATAACATATTTAGATCGCCATGGTGCCTTATATTGGTTTGGACATCTGTTGAAAATCTGTTTCAATCTCGATTTTGGGGCTCAAAGTCCCCCTCCCCTTTGCTCTCACTCCTCCTTCAGAGCACTATCACAACACAATCAGCGTGCTTTCCGCTAATGAAACTGCTGCACATCTTATCGGGTTTGTCAAGTTGTTGTGTACAGTTTTGTATCATGTTTTTGTAATAGAATGGCCGTGCAGGAGCATAGTTGACGTAGGCTTGTGGGCTGAGCATTGGACAGAATCTTACAGAATCTTACAGCTAACCTAAAGATGGTTTGAACAGGGCCCAGGAGAGATTGCTAGATTATTCAAGCATACATGGATGACATATTAAACCTCTTCAGGCATGTTTTTGATGAGGGAACAACATTATTACATGTTAGAAAGCTCAAAAAAGTTAATTTTGCATAATACCCCCTCTTGAATTAAGCATGAATTAATCCTTTATGTCAGAGGTGCCCAAACTTTTTTTTTGATCAAGGGCCACATCTCAAAACATATTCGAAGCAGAGGGCCACACACCAGTGATCTATGCAGTGTGGTGCTTTAAACACAGCTTTGACAGAGCCACTGTATAATAATAAGGCTTCAAATACATTAATTTTAGGTCTGTATCACACTGCAATGTGATGTTTGAGGATATAGTGGTAGAAATAGTTTAATTTGCTGTTAAAAGTACTGCTTATGATCAATTAGGCCAGTTCAGCAGGAGGCCCAAGGGCCAATAAAAACTGGTCTGAGGGCCGCATTTGGCCCCCGGGCCATAGTTTGGACAACGCTGCTTTATGTAAATCTGCCTGTAAAAGGGGCAAGGCTTAACATCACCACACATAAATATATATTAGTTTAATTTTACATTTTTAGGGCAGCACAACATGAGCAAATAATTAAATAATATATATTTTTTTTTTTTCAAAATCGACATATTTTTGCTTGTATAAAATGTAATGTGAAAGGTGCTGTACCTGACTTTTACCATCTTAAAAAAATAAAACTAGTTAATTTTAAACAATTTGCAGGTGTCCAAAGTTATTCCTCACTTACCTTATGCATTTCGAACATCCAAACTATTCACCATGATGACTTTATAAGCGCTTGTCACAACTTTCAAAGACCAGAGCGCAGTTTTGCCATCACAATAATGCTAACAAAAACTAGCATGCTAACCACACACTTCCTCATTCTCAGTCAAGTAAACGCTACAAAATGAGATGCAAATGGCACATAGTAGACTTATATTGCCCTTGAGAGCTGCGAAACACATTTTGCTCAAATATATGGGAAAACGCATAAAACCTTAGACTTAAAATACCTACATCCATATAATCCAGTGCCTCCTACATGAGTTTGCTCCCTGCTTGTTTAGAGAATAGCCTCCCTGCTTCAGTACTGATGTGGTTTTCACTTAAGCAGACTACAGCGCTCCGTCTCCTTCCGAGCTCCCTAGGATAGAGGGGGGGATGTCCAATTCTAATTTTCCCCCAGCAAGTGAAGACCCCATTAGGCAGAGCTCAGAGACAAGATGGAGGGACTCAAACCAGGAGCAATTGAACAGGTAGACAAACTATTTATACAGCAAATGGGAGAGTCGGGTTGTAAAGTGTTTGCTCTTATAAGTGAGTTTTCTAGTTTAAAGATGTAGTTTATCGTTTTGGTGGTGAGATTTGTAGTCTATTTGCAGAGGTGGGTAGTGCTCTGTTACATTTACTTGAGTAAACTTTTAAAAGAAATTGTACTTTTTAGAGGACTTTTCCAGCAGGATACTTTTACTCCTGCTTAAGTAATATTCTTATTGAAGTAACAGTACTCTTACTTCAGTAAAAGATTAGGTTACTTGTCCCACTGAGTCTACAAGAGGCAAAAGTTTTATGTTGACAATATGAAGCAATTTGAACATTTCTGTTTCTTGCACTGCTCCTTGAGATGTGATTTATTTTGTACTATTTTTGTGATCAGATTTTGTGCATTCCATGTCCTTCCAATGACATTAACCCTAAATTATAAATCAGATGTCATTTCCTGACTGTTACTCTTACTTGAGTAATTTCTTCTTTCTTACTTTGCACTTCTGCTTGAGTAATATTATTCCGAAGAGGTTCTGAAGTAATCTTATTCTGAAGTAACTTAACTCATCGTGTCACTCACTATAATGAGTTTGTAAACATTTTTCACAATTTTCAGATTCCAGGGCAGAATTCTGCCATCATGCCACTGCTAAAAACTAGCATGCTAACTGTGCAGATGCCTTACTTCTTTGTTCACCGACAGTAAAATTGCTTTATAATTAGGTGCGGATGCTTTTGACTTTGACTGCTTTATAGCTGTACTGGGGCAAGACAAAAATTACTTTAATACATGATTTATTTAAAAAAAAAAAAAAAAAAAATCTCTTTAATCATGCTAATCGAATCTTAATTTTGTGAGAAAAACCTAACTTGCAAAGACAGACTCCGGACCCCCTGGTGGACTTGGGGGAGGTAATTAATAATAGATTCTTTTGAGTTCGTTTACAGTGCGAGAGGGTGTGTGTGTGAGAGGGTGTGTGTGTGTGTGTGTATGTGTGTGTATATGCGTGTGTGTGTGTGTGTGTGTGTGTGTGCGTGTGTGCGTGTGTGTGTGTGTAAAGGGGGACTGCCTTCTTCTCAGAGTGGTGATTTGAGCCAGCCCTGAGTGTAGTCTGAGCCAAGAGATCAATGCTTGGATCTGTGTAATACTCAACTATACAGTGAGATAAGAGGAGGGCGCTGACACAGAGTTTTTCACATTACTTAAAGGTGCACTGTGGAACTTTTCTGGTGGGGAGTTCTGCCACTCATTACAATGTTGTTGCTGAAACTTGAATGTTCCACAGTATGGCATTAAACTTATCTGTTTAGCTTTTTGATATAACTGTTTTTATTACTCTGCGTACCTTAAAAGCCCCAATGTGCAATTTCTAAGTAAAAAAATAGACTAAATAAAAACATGTTGCTGCAGTCTTGTCTAAGGATACAATGAGAGAACTTTTGAGCAGAAATCGATTCTCCAAGCTTCAGGTTTGGGGTCCACTGCTCTAATCATAGAGTCACTGTCTCCACTCAAAGTAGTACTATATGTGTCAATCCTAAACTTCCATTACCTGAATGGGTTGAGGTAAGAAGGGCATCTGGTGCAAAACCTTTTTAATGGAGTGCCTGCCACCTGCTTATCCGGTTATTGTATTCTCGGGATGTTCCACAGTAGACATTAAGCTTCCATTTACTCTGTTAAACGGTCTGACCTGCCACTTGTCATGGTAGCATGATCCGATTGTCCCAATGGAGCGAGATAAATTTAAAGTCAACATTCCATCAAAGGAAAGTTACATAGTTAACCTTTGACTGTACATTTGCCTTACATTCTCCCTTCTTATTCATGGGTGTCAGCTTCCTGTTATATGGTGCCATTTTGAGGATAGTTGACCATTCAAATAGAAAATATTTTTGTTTTGAAATGTTAATTGCTATGGTCACAGTCCTAACTTTTCATCATTGGATAGGTTGTGTTCATATGACATCACAACAGTTTTAAATTCCTATAGTTTAACCTGAACTGGAGACAGGTCAGTATTCTATGGTGGTCTATTTAACTGTCAGATTGGAGATTTGTTGAGCAGGTTTCTGGTTAATATCTCTAATTACTGGGCCTATCCACATGAAACAAAAACTGGCATAAAGTTAAGGGCCTTCTCTGCGAGCACAAATAAACAAAAGTGAAGTGGTGCCTTTATTCGACTTTGAAGCAGTGATTGTTGACAGTTGAAAGGACTTTAAACCATGAGATTAAAATGGCAGATTGTGTCATAATCTCAGATGTTTGGCAAGGGCCAATGCAACTCTATGGAAGATCCACTGTTTTTAAAAGAAATATCCAAAACAAACATCCACAAATATTGAACCTTATGAATATTTGTTAGGGACTGTCAAACTTGCCATATAAATCTCAGCTGTTTTGTTGTAATACAGTGATTTCTTGGGTAAATGGGAAATGGTCACATAGTTTAGTACTTTTCCAACTTCAAGGCACCGAAAGCGATTTACATTAATAAACCACTCCCTGATTCACACACGTACACCAGTGTAACCAGACACTGGAGACGAGGGGGGTTAAGCGTCTTGCCCAAGGACACAGCGACAGTCTTCATCTGTGGCTGCCAGAATTGCACTACCAACCTGTGGGTCAGTAGATCTGACCGCTCTACTAATGATGTGTATGTCAAGAGCGAGATTCGAACCGACAACCTTCGGATAAAAGGATGAACCCTCTAATGATCAGGTTTAACATTTGTGAATTTACCTTTTGAATATTTCGTGGTAAAGTGCAATGTAATTAATAGGAAAATCTAGTGCTTGGCCCCCATCTGAGAGTGTGACCACCAGTCTGAAAACCATCAGTACCATTTTGTGAAGCATTACGTGACACTATTGGATCTTTAGTTGTGTTTGTATTAAACGTCTGTAGCTCTCCTGGCCTGACTCTTGCTGTTGGCCAGTGGTGTTCTGGGCAGATAAACCCCATTGTAACGGGGCAGAGGCAGTTCGCTCGGCTCCATAGTGCCAGACCAGTGGAGCGGTGGCAAATGAAACAGTAATCACCTTACAGTGTTTGTGGGGCTTCTGGGAAAAAGGCCTGCTCACCGCGGGGTTTCTCCTGCAGCTAATCCTCGGCACATCTCTCAGCTCAGCTCCACAGCAGCCATCTTGGATCCTGCTTCACTCATGTAACACACAGTTCAGACGGAAATAGACAGTTTCTTCCTAAGAAATGTGATGTGTTTAAAGTGGAACGAAACACTAAACTGTGTTTATGGTGTTTTAATGGCATTGTCTACTGCTCCTAGTACTTTTTTGGCAAATTGAGAGCAAACAATGTATATTTACAATTTTGTGTTCATAAAACTGGGCATAAAAATGAGTGTGGCCTGGCTCTAGTGGTCACTATAATGTTAAGTACCTGGTGACATCACAGATGACTGCCCTGATTACAGGCAGGTGTTTCTGATTACAAACACCTGGCTGCAGGGGCGGAGTTGTGTGTGTGGATACCTGTTAGACCAATCACAGTGTTCTTATACCTCTAGACCCCGCCCCCCTCTCCCCCCTCACTCTCCTAAAATGCTAAACTGGGCAGTGCTCCAGGTACTCTCCAGTTTAGCAGCTCTATTTGAAATATGGTTTTTAGAGGAGTTTACATGTTTAGTCACACTTCAGATTACCTAAGTATTATTAATATGTGATGTTCCCCATGGGCTCAATTTTATTTTATGTATGTTTTACGTGTTTTGGAAAAGCTTTTTCTAAATAAAAGTTTTTCACATAACATAGTCATGCTTTGTTAGTATATGAAAATGATTTTGAGTCAGACTGAACTGAATAAAAGCAATTTCTCAGTACTTGTGATTAACAATAACATTGTTAACATGTGGGCATTTCTCTATAGCAAGCAGGTAATTTTTAAATTTAACAATTGAAACATGTATATAACCTGGAGTGTGAAGTGTTTTGAATAATTCCAAGTACAAGGCAGTGGATGGGAATAAGGGGTAGGTGAAAGCAAACATTTTCTGAGCATTAAGCCTCAAATTCAGGCCAGTTCATTTCTCTAAACCTTTTTTTATTGCTTGTTACATGACTGCAATAAGACAATATAGAGTAAAGCCTTACTGTGCAACTGTAGCCAAAAGTAGACTACAACAAAATTATACGTTTTCATTCTGTATTTGTATTGCACTGAAAAATAAGATATTCTCCATGAAATGTTGTTCCTTTGACTCTAATATTTTACAATATGGCATAAAATGTGTCTGTTTTCATGGAGAATGGAGATTTGATTTTAGCAATTTTATTGATTTTATTGATTCTAAGCCCCAGCCCATTAAAAAAAACAAAAAAAAAAAAAAAACAAAAAAAAAAAAGAAAACATGCTTATCACCAATTGGTTTGCCATTTGTGGAGAGGAAAGCTACGACATGATTTCTAACCCAACATTTTTCTCATAAACTACACAGAACCGTTCAAACACCTCACTTTGGTATAGTTCTTTGTGCGTCTGTTGCATGTTGTCCTGAGCCACTTGGAGCTCCCATTGTGAGGAGCCCATCAGAAGGTGAAGGTAGCAGCTCTTGACCCCTCTGCCCTGTACTGGACGGTCTATGTACTGTCAGTGAGCCCGGGTAGGAGAAAGAGGAGGAGGAGCACGAGGAGAACAGGTCAAAAACACCTATTATCCATCAAGAGCCAAGGACCACGGAGGGAATCAATACCTAACCCTGCAAATATAGCAAATATATGCCCTTACTCTTTATGCTAGTCACTATGGGTGGGACCAGGAAAGAAGAAAAGATTGGATGTGAAAGACGGTGGACAAGATTTTAAGTAAAACATTTTTCACATGAATTAAAGCAACAAGCAATATAGATGAACTAAAATCACTATTGAACCCGAGTTGCCAGTGCGTTGCCTGCAGATATTAGGTATAGGTTTTTCTCATTGTCAGTATATGGCACAGGTCATGCACTGATTAATGTTTGGCTGCAGATGCTGGGGTTTAGGTAGTGACTATTCAGATCAGAGACAGTCCTCTCATGTAATCATTTCTTTCATTCAACCCTCCACCGCAGTTTTTCGACTGAACAGAGAAATTTCTGTGAGTGCCAACCCCACACTGCCAGCTCAGTCCTTATCATCTTGGTATATACGCAAACAGAGGTATAATACTCCCTACAACGGAAGCATAGCCAGGATTCGACCTGCCTGGGATCCAGAACACACACCTCAATACTCTATGAAGATGTGAGTTCAGATGGACAAACCAATGAGGAATGTAAATCATATATCTGTATCAAAACACATATGGCTGCTTACAACAAAAAAGAAGGGGAAAAAAAAAAAAAAAAATTCAGACAGGAGACTGATAAAGATAACAGATTTCTGTTAATCTGAGAGGAGAGAAATTTGATTTTGTTTGTAAATGATAGGTGACCAATGAGCTCCTTCGTTTCACATGCGTCACGGAAAATTAACAAATCTGATTGGACGATCATGTTTGGACAACACAGTGGATATCACAGTGTCTTGAGGGTTCGTGTCTCTGGGTGCTGGGCCCTGTACTGATGCTAAATAAACGTTTCATGCCTCTTCTTACAACTCTCCGACTGCTTACGCTGCTATTGCTAAAGTGTCCAAAAAGTAGTTAAAAAATCCCAAAGTACTCATCGGATTCTTCGGCTCCTTCACAAGTCACTTTACAACAATTAAAATTCCTTTAGCTTCCCTCGTGCCAACAGTCGGGATCAGCGCTCACCTGATCAAAGCTATCTACTCACTTTGGTACTTTCGCTCTCCCCCGTCACACCTGGGCGAGTGCAGGGCCTTGAGAGGTTGCGTTCATGTTCTCGAATTTAATGATGTCATAATTTCAGGTGGAGGGTAAGGGCCTATATAACTCAATGGGAGATTTACTGTTTTTGAAAGAAATATTCAAGCTTATGCAAATGCTAAACCTTTTAAATGTTTTTTAGTGATCCAAAGTTATTCCTTATGTACCTTATGTATTCCAAACATCCTGATTATTTCACTTGATGAGTATATAAGCGCCTTTAATAACTCAGAGGTGAGAGCAGAGTTTACAGTGACACTAAAATTAGCAACAATTAGCATGTTAGCAGGCCAACTTCCTGATTATCGGACCATAAAACGCTTTATTATTAGAAGCAGACAGAACAGTGGTCTTATTTTGACCTCATGAGCTGCTTATATAATAATGTTGTTCCCTCCTCAAAAACATACCTAGAGTTGTGTTTTGTTTCATTCACACATATTTGAGTAACACTTTATTATTAGGCTCAAACTGCTCCGTTCTACCTTGTGATGTCATGAAGCAATAATTTTCAAGTAAACATTTACTTTTTACCTTAGTTCAGTAGAGATTGGACATTCCAGAGCTGAAATTATCCAAATGATTCTAGCGAAGGTGTATGAAGTTTAAAAACACATCAGAGCACTTCCTGTATTGCACAAGAACTCAACCTAAAAATGCAGGATTTGTGTGTTAAACGTGTGAATGAAACAAAACACAACTCCAGGTACGTTTGTGATGAGGAAACAACACTATAACATAGATCAGAAAATTTCATAACATGGGCCCTTTAAACTATAGGGATTCTTGAACGTTGGGATGTCACATGAACACAACCTACTGCTTTTACTGTATGTACTACCTGTGGCATGTTCGGGGGGCCCGTTGGACAAGAAGGAGGAGTCCCGACAATGGGGACAGCTGCGGCCCCTGACTGGGAGCAGGGCCCTTTTACTTGTGAACTGGTGGCTTTTTTGTGGGAGCTAAAAGAAGTGAAGTGGGGAGTGAGTTCTTTGAAGAAGGGCCCGACTGAAGATTGGCTGATCAAAACTGCACCAAAGCAGAGGTAATTTACACAACGCCACGGGAGGGCACTGAAGCAGGAGGGGTGGGGGCAGGACTTTTTTTTTTTGTTTTTTTTGTTACAGTGGTTAAAGGCCCTGTACCTGATTTTTACTCTTAAATTTTGCAGAACTGAACTAGTTAATTTAAAGGGTAAAGTGGTCCAAAGTTATTCCTCTCTTACATTATGTGTTCTGAGCATCCTAATTATTCACCACAATGGGTTTATGAGCAACACAATAAAGCTAGCAACAAGTAGCATGCTAACCACGCATAGTCTGATTCACGGACAAGAAAATGCTTTAGTATTAGATGCAAACAGTACAAAGCAGACTTGTACAATGAATCTGTACTGGGGCAAAACACATTTTGGT
>JAIEZT010001243.1:14296698-14365982 GCA_019594935.1 Periophthalmus modestus
ACCCTACATTTCAGTACACCTGGGTCATGAAAAGTCTTTCAGCTTGCTAAACAAAAAGAGTGACATATGAACTGACAGATACAAGAATCACCTTTCAGAACATGTTTGAACAGATCTAAACTACAGCATTAGCAGTTTTTATGCAGAATAAAAGAGGATATATTAGGGTACTTTAAAAAATTGCATGTGCTGAAGCACATTAATGCAATTTTTAAATACCCCATATTACACTATTTTCTGATCTATCAAAAGATACATGGAGTTGTGCTTTGTTTAATCCACATGTTTAACACACAAACCCTGCATATTTGGGCCATGTTAGTCTTTCTGTTCCACCTTGTGATGTCATGTTGTGATTCAGAAAGTGCTCCACTGTGTTTTTAAACTGCATACACCTTCACATGATTTCACCACTAGAATTTCTAATCTCTGTAAACTGTAACTGAAAACTACGACTACATGACATCAAACGGTGGAACTGAGCATTTTGAGCCTTGAACATTTAGACAGTAATAGTGATGGAGAGTGATAATGAGGAGTTACTAAAACATGTGTGAATGAAACAAAACAACTCCAGCTATGTGTTTTGGAAGGTAACAGCATTATAGTATGGCTTAAAGCTCACAAGACAAATTTGTTTCTGTACTCCTCCTAGCATGTTTCTAATGTATTTCTGTACTCCTAGCATGTTTCTAATGTGTTTCTGTACTGCTAGCATGTTTCTAGTGTGTTTTTGTACTACTCCTAACATGTTTCTAATGTGTTTCTGTACTGCTAGCATGTTTCTAGTGTGTTTCTGTGTTCCTAGTGTGTTCCTAGTGTGTTTCTGTGCTCCTAGCATATTTCTAATGTAAATGTACTGTATTTCTAACATGCGTTTTTGTGTAAAGTGTTGTACTCACTATCAGTGTCATCTCATTCCTTTTTTCTGAGTAAAAAGCCTTTCTAGGGACAAGTGCTGTAAATTCGCTCCAGCTATAAGCACCATGATGCATGTGTAAAGTTGCTGTGCTACATTTAGTCCCTTTTTTTGTATTCATCCCCTTAACCAGATAAATAAATGAATAAATACATAAATAATTAAATAAAGAAATATTGCCATATGAAGCTAATTTGAGCTAAAAAAAAAAAATAAAATAAATAAAAGCTCCAGACAGTGCCACTCAGTCGGAATGTTGAGGGGATTTTTTTCAAATTGAAATGTAATGTCAGTGTGTACTGTCTACTGAAAAAGTGTGTATTTTGGATTTCCCGTGTTGTTGATGACACGGATAGAGGTATTCTGTTTTAGAACTCACCACTATTTCCTGTACTTGTGTACTTTTCCTTTCAACTTGTTTCCACGAACTGCCACTTAACTGATGTACAACTATGATAAACATTTACCGCATGTTCTATCCCACGAAACCGAGTAATAACTTGAAAAACATGAAACCCTGTCATAGGCACTTCAATGTTGAGTGATTGTAGGAATATCTGTGTGTTGCAGAATTTGAAAAATGTAAAAGAGTTGTATAATGACATCTCCTTCCTTTTCAAAATACACACTGTAAAGAACGTATATAAACCTGTCTAAGAACAGCATTCCAAACAATGAAGTGTCTACAACAGGGCCAATCCAGGACACCAGACCTGTCAAAATGCACATTACACACTACCACTCGAATGTTTGGGAACTCCCAGTTATGTTTTTCTTTATGTTAACTAGTTTGTACATTTTAGATACTTGCAGAAGACATCAAATTTATGCAGAGTTTGGTATTTTGAAGAAACATTACTCTTACTTGAGTAAAATTTATGGCTTAAAAAAAAAAAATTTTTATATATTTTATATTCAAATTTCTTCCTTTGTAGACAGTACTGCAAAATCAAAGGGTGATCATTTCCAAAAAAAAAAAAAAAAAAAGAAGATAATCTAAAACAAGTTTGGAGTTATTTTGAGTTTATTTTTGTTCACTACATTCCATATGTGTGTCTATTCATAGTTTTGATGCTTTCAGTGAGAATCTACAAGGTAAATAGGCATGGGAATAAAGAAAATGCATACATTTAAAAGTATGTCCAACCTCTTGACTGAAAGAGTCTGACAAGGTGCATACATTAACACTGAACTATTATCATTATAAATGGAACTGGATGAGGTGTTCCTAAACACTATGTACAAAGACAAGTGTTTAGCCAAGAGTAGCTGTTTACCAAGATGTTACAGAAGCAGGTTTTGGTATGTTCCATTTGTAACAAGTCTACTGTGACAAAAGCTTTATGTTGACAATATGAAATGATTTGAATGTTGGTCTGTCTTGCATCGCTCCTTCGGATATGATTTGGGGTTTTTTTCAAATTTTTATGTTTATTCTTTGAAAATACCAGATTTTGTGTATTATTTAATATTTTCTCATTCAAATGATATTAACTTTAAACTATAAAGCAGATGGCATGCTCCAACAGTTAGTCTTACTTTTCACAAATACTCTTTACTTGGACCACTACTTTGTACTTCTAGTCGAGCAAAATTATTCTGAAGTAAGGTTACTCTTACTTAAATAGTGGTGGTGGTGAAAACGGGGTTGATCATCACGCACTTTTAAATCTTAATTCTTTGGATTATGATGACATAATGATTCACATAAAGGTCTTGTCAAGGCATAGATAGATAATTTAGTTGGCCTCTCCTAAAAATCCCAATAAGTATTGTACTGGGGAAATTGGATATTGTTACACCACTATTTGCTGCATGACTTTAAAGTACTACAATCTACATTGAAAAGCATATGAATAGCAAAAATACGAGCTGTATTTGGAACTTCAGTTTGGAGTCCGTGTAGTCCCTCAGTTGTCCAGGTCTGATCCATACCAAAAGACGAATTTTAAATCAGTGAACTGAACAAATTGTTGTAGGAGTGAAGACATTTTGCTGCTCATCCAAGCCACTTCTTCAGTTGCGTTCCTTCATTTAATGACTTGAAATGACTTGAAGCTCCAACAAAGAACTTGGACTCAACTTGGACTTGGGGGCCACTGACTTGGGACTCGACGAACTTGCCTGTCTGAGACTTGGGACTGGACTCGGACTTGAGGCCATAGACTTGAGACTTGGTGGCTCAGTTAGTCTTCTACTGCAATTGTAATGTAATGTGTACTTTTAGTGCGTTTACCTGCCCAAGGACTACAAATGGAAAGTAGCAGTAGCTAAGTCTGGTACAAATCATCTTTTCTTTTGTGAGATTAATGAACAAAGAAAGAATAAACTCAAATAAGTAAACCCTGTAAACAAAATTAATACTGATAATAAAACACACCAAACTACAGTGTGTATGTGTGTATGTATGTATGTATGTATGTATGTATGTATGTATGTATATGTGTATGTGTGTGTGTGTGTGTATGTATGTATGTATGTGTATGTATGCGTATGTGTATGTATGTATAATCGTATGTATGTATGTGTTGAGTGTGAAATAATCATAACATCTTCCTCATTTTCCTAATTTATTACAAAATGCAGTTAAGGTTTTGAATGAGTTCCCTACATTTTCAATCTACTGTTTCACTATTACCGACATAGTAAAAAGCATATGTGGAAGAAAGACAAAATGTTGTTACAAAAAAGCACAGATATTGGAAAAAAAAAAAAAAAAAACGCAAGTAAAAGTATCACAAAAAATCTACTTAAAAGCATTAAAGTACCTGTTTAAAAGTAAAACTATTTTCTGCAAATTTTGAAGTCTTATGAGGCTTCAAATGTACTTATTTTGATCATCAGATAGTGGAACAGCTTCCAGACAGTCTGACATTGTCTCTAATTTTGAATAATTTTACTCGAAATATGAAAAAGTACATTTTAGATAATCAAATGTGTACACATCAGTCTTTTTAATTTGCACTGTTCTGTATTCACTGTAAAAACCTGCACATAATATATTTTTTTTTTTATATTGGTTTGGACTATAGGAAACATGATGTATTGGACATGACATTTTATTGTATTTAACTGCTATGTTAATGATAAAAAAAAACAAAAAACTGCAGCCACCTAGACACTTAGACAGCTAAGTCACTTTGCACCTATAACTGAGAAAACTGTCAAAGAGATCAGTCACACCAATCTGAGTTCATTTACATGCTGCTTCGATGTGTTACCCACTAAATTTCTAAAGTCTGTGCTCAACACTTTGCTATCACCACTCACATGTATAGTTAATAAGTCACTTTAATGTAGAACATTCCCAAGAGCTTAGAAAACTACGGTGATCAAGCTTCTCCTAAAGAAGAGCAGTCCACAATATTGAACAATTATCAACCCATCTCAGATCTGCCGTTTTTTTCAAATTAAATTATCAACTCCTTTGGTATTTTCCAGTCAGGTTTTAGACCCCACCACAGCACTGTGACTGCCCTTACCAAGGTGACGAATGACGTCCGCCTGAGCACTGATGCACTGTTGATCATGGGATCTTCTTACAGAGACTGGAGGACTGGGTGGGCATCTCTGGTACAGCACTAAACTGTCTCAAGTCCGATCTAGAAAACAGGGAGTTATTTGTTGAAATTGGAAAATGTGTCTTAGATAAAATGTCCCTGACCTGTGGGGTGCCCCAGGGGTCAATCCTGGGACCCCTGTGTTGTTCAATCTCTATTGCTGCGTATTAGGCTGGTTAATACGCAGCAATAATGTGTCCTACCACAACTATGCAGATGACACTCAGCTCTATGTCTCACTGGCAGCATATGAATATGGACCGGTGGATTCACTCTGCCACTGCATCCTTTGGTCCACAGAAACATAGAGAAAGTGTCAGCAGTCACCTCCTGTCTCTTTCTCTAAAACCTTCAAATCAGGCTAGAAATCTAGGGGTAATAATGGACTCAGACTTGAACTTTAACAACCACATCAATCAAGAACTTCTGAAGCTTTTTACCATCTAAAAAACATTGCAAAAATCAAAGGTATACTGTCAAAGCCAGACCTGGAGAGACTTATCCATGCATTTGTCTCCAGTAGGTTAGACTGCTCACTGGCCTCTTCAAATGAGCATGACTAGAACCAGGAAGTACAAGCACATAAGTCCTGTGCTCAGGTCTCTGCACTGGCTCCTGTGGCTCAGAGAATAGACTTTAAAGCAGCTCTGCTTGTGAACAAGTCTCTCCATGGCCTAGCACCAAAGTACATCTCTGAACATGTTAGTGCCATATGAACCATCTCACACTCTAAGGACTTCAGGGACCAGCTTCCTACTGCTGCCGAGAGTCAGGACGAAACATGGGGAATCAGTGTTTCAGTTTTATGCAGCTAAAACCTGGAACAATCGTCCTGAAGATGTGGGACAGGCCTCTACTGTGACTATGTTTAAATCCAGGCTTAAAACAGTTCTGTTTAGCTGTGCATATCACTGAAAGGGTTTTATTCTGCACTCTTCTCTTTTAATGTTTATTTTACGATGATTAGTTGTTTTGATTTGTTGTATTGTGATTTTAATGTTTGTCTTATTCTGTAAAGCACTTTGAATGACTGTGTATGAATTGTGTTATACAAATAAACTTGCCTTGCCATGAACTGTTTTATAATGTAATTGTAATGAAATGTGTATTTTTAATATGTGCTCACCTGCCAAGGACTGCAGATGGAAAGTAGCAGTAGCTAAATCTGGTACAAATCATCTTTTCTTTTGTAAGATTAATGAATCTGTACATGGTCCCTGACAAATAAAGAATAAATGAAGAAAGAAAGATTTGCGCTGAATTTTGTTCAACAGAAACAATTGAATTGATAATTTTTTCAAAGGAGTTTTTATTTGTATATTTTTGTTTACTCATGCTATCAATGTGCTAAAAACAAACCCCTCAGCCATTTTAGCAGTTCTCAAATAATAATAAAATACTTTTGATGTAGAAGAGTAAAAGTACAGATACATGCTCTCAAATGTACTGAAGTAAAAGTAAAAAAGTATCCACTTTAAAATATACTTAAGTAAAGCTATGATACCTAAAATGTATGCTTAAGTACAGTACTTTATTACTTTTAGTGTGTCACATTTGCCACCACTAGTAAATACTAAAAAGTGTCAGTTAAAGGCCCTGTACCTGATTTAAATTTGAGCAAAATGTGTCTTGCTCCAGTGCAGATATATTGTATAAGCAGGCCTTCAAAACAAGTTCACACAGTACATTATGCATCTAATTATAAAGTGTTTTATTGTCTGAGAATCATGAAGTGCGGCGTTAGCATGCTAGTTGTACGTTAAACTCATGCTGAAGTCCCGATGATTTGACAAGGACAGGCAGGCCTGTTTTTCCTGCGCTCACGCTCACACACACTACTAGTCAAAAGTTTGGACACAGATTTTCACCATGGTTTTCTTTACGTTCTTGAAGGCATTAAGACGAGGAACGAACTATAAAAATTTGAAATACCTGTGATTTTAGATACTTCCAAATAGCCACCCTTTGCTTTGATCACTGCTTTCCTGACAAGGCGCATCTGTGAAGTGAAAACTATTCCAGGGGAGACTTCATCAAGAAGCTCACTATAAGAAGGTCACGAGTTTGAAGTACTGTCAACAAAGCAAAGCGTGGATATGGCAAGTAATCTAAAATATAAACATATTTAGAGAGAGTTACATTTTTGTCCACAATTTTGAACCTGATCATTTCTATTACTTAGTGCTTTTCTAGCAGCATACTTTTACACCTGCCTGAGTAATATTACTTTTATTATATTATAACTCTCTTACTTGAGTAAAAGTTGTGGTTACTCTTCCCACTGTAAGTCTACAAGTGACAAAAAAGCTTTATATTGACAATATGAAATGATCTGAACATTTGTGTTTCTTGCAGCATTCTTACATTAACTTCAAATTGTTACGTCCCGATAGTTACTCTTAAAGTTACTCTTACTTCAGTAGTACTTTTCCCACTTTTTCACGCTCACTTGAGTAATTTCTTACACCAATACTTTGTACTTCTACCTGAGTAATATTATTTTGAAGTTAGTTATTACTCTTACTTCTCTTACTACAATTTTGGGCTACATTTTAACTGTATTCATTTTGGCTTCCCCCCTTCTGTACTACATATTGTTGGCTTATAGAATGTTGTGATACCATTAGACACCCATCAATGAGAAGGTGAAGGTAACAAAGGACAAGTAGTAAAGTACTGTACTTAGGTAGAATTTTTAGGTGTCTGTACTTTACATCAGTACATTTTACAGTTGATACTTTTTACTACATTTGAGAGCAGGTACCTGTACTTTCTATTCCACTACATTTTTGAACGGGACTGAAGAGTAAAAAGTACTTTTCATATGATTTGAGGGGTTATTTTGCCATGTTCACGGTAATATCCTGACTGACTGAAGTTTTCGAAATTCAAGCTTCGGCTTTGAGCAAACAAAAATAAATATACAAAATTCTTAAGAAAAACAAAAAAAATAAAATATTTGTATTGCTGCTCTTGACCAAAATATATATCATTTTTAAATCAATATCACTACATTTAACACTTTAACAAATGAACACTTGTGTGAAATGCTCTTAAAGTACACATTTAAACAAGAGCTTTAATACATTTACTTAAGCAGATTTTTTCATGTACTTGTGTAACTTTTTACCTCTGTATCTGTACTTTCACTTAAGTAAAAAACTTGAGTACTTAATCCACCACTGATCCAAACTTTTGTCTGGTAGTACAGATAAAAGTGTTATCAGTGAAGGGCCCTACAGAAGCGCTGCGGCCTACACTGCGCCTTTGTTACTTTGTTGGCCCTCTGAGCTCTCTCGTGGGGGAGGGACCGACCTTAATCTGATTGGCCTGTGTGGGGGTGGCATTTGGCGGCGGAGTACGGCATTTAGAGAGGAACTATGAAACAAAAACATTGGAAAATCTATTGTTAATGAGGGTAACGGTGACAACATCTGTATTAAAGGGTCTAAACCTGTTCTTTTTCACAAAATTGACTCTTGTGAGCTTTACGCCCTGTTATAAAGCTGTTACCTCCTCAAAAATACACCCGGAGTTGCGTTTTGTTTTATTCACACATGCTTGAATAACCTTTTATTATTAGTCTGTACTGCATCTCCGAAGCCCAAACTGCTCTGTTCTACCTTGTGATGTCACGTAGTGGAAGTTTTCAAGTTAACAGCTACCTTTTACCTTTAGAAATTGGAAATCCCAGGGCTGAAATCATCCAAATGATTCAAGTGAAGGTGTATGGAGTTTAAAAACACAGTGGAGCACTTCCTGGATTATCACATGACATCACGAGGTGGAACAGAGTGTTTTCTGTTTGAGAGAAGGACACAGCTTAAATACGCAGGTTTTGTGTGTTAAACGTGTGACTAAAACAAAACACAACTCCAGGTATATTTGTGATGAGGAAACAACATTATAACAGATCAGAAAATAGTGTAATATGGACCCTAATGAAACAAATGTAGGACAATTTAGGAATAAACAAGAATAATTTAAACTACAAATTATACATGTATAACTTATCAAGTCTAAGGAAAGAAAAACAAACTATTCTAGATCTGGACTAAACAAGGGGGAATTGAAATCCAATGTGTGAAACCTGTTGGACACCGAGCATGGCTTGCCCTGACTTAGGCTGCCACCTACTGGAAAAATCGGGTATTGCCATCTGCTTACAGAGAGGAGAGCATGAACAGCTTATTTCATCTTGTTTGCAATAAATAAATACATAATTACATAAAAATTTATCAATCTAAATACATAAATAAAACAAATGCATACAACAAACGAATAAACAAAAATAAAAGTAATCCATGGCTACAGAAAAGTTTAAAAGTCAATATTTTAATTAAAACAGTAAGTAAAAAGAGGTTTTATTAAGTGCTCAAATTAACTAGAGATTGTACAATACAGTATATATGCAGTATATGAGAGTCCTGTGTTTTTTTTACAATTCTGCCGCCCTCTTGTGGTCAATGAATGGTTAAGCTTTTTCAGAAGTAACTGACTAAACCACTTTAGGATGAGCCCCAATCATGGATCAATGATGATAGACTATATGTGGTAGTCCACGCATATGATTGTGGCGTATGCTCCTATATATGGATTGAAAAGTTATATGGAATAAATATGAAAAAAATGTATCTACTACTAAATAAACGTGTATGTAGTTAGTTACATCACATTTAATGGTCTTATATTACACAAAATTGACTCTTGTGAGCTATAAGCCATGTTAGAATCTTACTTTAAAAACATACCTGGGGTCGTGTCTTGTTTCATTCACACATGTTTGAATAATCCTGCATTATTAACCTGTCTACATCTCCAAAGCTCAAAATGCTCTGTTCCCCCTTGTGACGTCATGCAGTGGTAGTTTTCAGCAAAATTTATCTTTTAGTTCAGTAGAGACTGGATCTTCCAGAGCTGAGATTATCCAAATTATTATAGTAAAGGTGCATGTAGTTTAAAAACACAGTGAAGCACTTCCTTTATTACCACATGACATCACAAGGTCGTTTGAGAGAAGAACATGTGTGAATGAAACAAAACACATGTTCTGTTTCCCCCTCCCCTCACCTGTGTACAAACTTGTGGGGGCAGACATGGAGAATGGACAAATAAAGCCTGACCCTTATCCATCATATAGCCTTATAAGTTATTCCAGGGGTGTCCAAACTTTTCCCATTAAGAGTCACAAATAAAAACACAGACAAAGTTGAGGGTCGATTGAGGGCCATCGACTGGTCACCAAGACAGTGAATACTTCAAATCTGTGTTATCATTACAAGTTAGACAGAACTAACAGACCTGTATTCATGCTTATATCCTCACTGGGACACATTAAATATCTGATATGGGCTTGTTAAAGCAGATTTTCAGAAGTGTACAGTAAAAAGTACTGTTTAAGGTAATATGGGCCAATTCACCTGGAAGCTTGAGGGTCAAGAAAAATGGGTCTGAGGGCCACATTTGGCCCCCGGGCCACAGTTTGAGCATGCCTGACTTACTCTAACCCATCATTCAGGTCAAGTGTTTGCGCTATCCCCAATTATGTTTATTCTAGATATTTCTGTAACTTGTGTAAGAATATAACCGTAATACACATGCATTCTATGTCATCTAGGAGCAGTATTGGGAAGTAACATATGTAGCGAAAACGCATATTCAGAATAAACATGGCAAATGGTCACATTTTTATATAGCGCTTTTCCACCTCAAGATACTCAAAGCTCTTTACATGAAGGAACCACTCACCCATTCACACACACATTCATGCATCAGTGTACGCAGACACTGGGGGCGAGGTGGGTTAAGTGTCTTGCCTAAGGACACAACAACAGCACTCATCTGAGGGAGCTGGAATTACACCACCAAACTGTGGGTCAGTGGAACGGACTACTCTACCAATGATGTTTATGTTGAAAGTGGGATTCGAACCTCCAACCTTCGGATCAGAATACTACACACACATAAGTCTTCCATCAGGCCAAAGCTGGCACACTATCAGACAGCAGTAATGTAGACAGCATCTAGTGGTGTAATGTGAGAATGCAACATGACCAGGTTGGCCAGTTTAATTCCGGATGGTAACTTTTATGCAGTGTATTTCTACTTTCTTGTAAGGTTAGAATGAATAACAAAACTATTGACTGGGTTGCATACATATATCAAACATTCTTGGGGATATGAGGTAAATATTACAAAATAAAAATAACTATATATTTTTTTAGTCTACTTTTTTGTGGTTGGGCAAAAATCAAAAACATCTGCATTTTAAATATTCTTCTTTCCTGCCTCCCATCTTAGTTTTTAACTATAGTTTCTTTTAAAAAATGTTTTGATGTCACATGAATGCATCCTCTTTGACCTGGAGCCGTGCACAAACAAAGCAGACACAAGTAGCGCTCCCCTTTCCCGTTTTGCATGCGTGTCCCTGAACGCCTCACCTCTCTGCCGTTTGATGACTTTTACTGTGTATGTTCAGTGGCAGCTCCAGACTGATAGAACTCTTTGAACTCAGAGACAGAAATGCAAAGGGATTTTTTTTTTTTTCTCTGAGTATTCCTAAAGTTTGACACTATCTTTTAGCTGAAGTACTGCTTTCATCCCACAGCAACACAACACATACGCGCATGGCCTAGTTATTGTTTATTTACTGCACTTTAAATATATTAAAATGAGTGTCCTGCTGTTGATTTTGTTAGCTCATTTTGTTACGTTAAAGACACTGTAGCCTGATTTTTACTAAAAACATTAAAAGCAGAACTAATTCATTTGGAACAGTGATCCTAAGTTATTCCCATTGACTGTATATATAAATGGACATAGCTAACCTGCTAGCCACCGTGTTACAAATAGGAAGTGAACATGGGCGCACTTCTGGCTCCATGGATTCTGGCTCCTATTCACTTTACATTGCAAAACTGGAACCCCTCTCTCAGTAAGTGGTGCGGTCAGGCTCATCATTCTGATATTAAAATGTTCATATTAACTTGCTCCACATGATTCTGGTGTTTTTTTGTTCGCTATTGTGTCCATAAATCAAGATATGAGCATTAATAATAGACAAATCAAGCGCCTTTTTTCCCTGAGGTCACTCGCTACCGTTAACAACAGGTTTTCCCAGCTGCCAGGGTTCTGGCGGGACTACCGCTTTCAACAGCTTAGCTCTAGATTGGCTCTTTGCAGCCCTAGCCTTTAGCGGGGCCTCTCCACTTCAGTGCCACATATTCATATTTGACAAGACATCATCACAACCAGTTATAAAAAGACTGCAAATTCCAGAGGCTCAGAACAGCAATAACCACAAGTATAACAGTACATAAACATGTAAGGAGGGGGGGGTCTGCCAAAGAAATTCAAAACAAAAAAAAGAAATGTCCAGAATTTTTGTCTCTCGTGCATTTTAATGTGTTCCAGTTGACTAAAGTGGGCTTACATTTATCAAGTCTTTGTCATAAAATGCAGAATTGGATAGAGTAGCCAAACGATGTACTTAAACCAGGACACACTTACTTCAAAATCATCTCACTCAAGAAGTACAGAGTAGTGATCCAAGTTAAGAGTTGAGAGTTAAAAGAAAGAGCCTGGACATAACATCAGATTTATAATCATCAGATCATTTGGATGGACAGAACATTAAATAAGTGAGGATTTTAGGATCACATTACTTTTGTTTATTGTCAGGATTTGGAGGCCAGATTTCGCTTAAATGCAAATACTAATGAGTAGGATGCACAGATACCGGTATTAGTACCGGATGCCAGTACTCGTACTCGTCAATGGGCTGTCGATACCAAGAGCCGATACCACTGTAATTGTGCTGCCTCTTGTTTGAGGCTCACAGCTCATCTCTCCACAGAGCAGTGAGCTCTGGACATAAAGCTGCACATTCACTGTTCTGCACATTAAGCACAGCTGTGATCATATGTGACTGTTGCATGAAATATATAAATATTTAGGACTCTAAAGGTTTTTATAGTTCAGAGGATATCAGCACAGTGCTTGTGTTTACACTAGTTGCATGCTAACGTTTCTAAGTGGCGCTGGCGATTATTTGCTTGTGCTGCATTCTAACTTATCATATAATGACAAACATTTGGGAACAGAGCGGGTTCAGAGCTGTTAAAAGATGTATAACATGTCCATATTGGTCACAGTGTGGCCGTGGCCAGTCACTGTTACGCTAAGTTAACATTGCTAACAGCGGCGCGTTAGCAGTTAGCGCGTTAGCATCGCTGAGCGCAGTCTGCAAACAGGAGGTGGTAAATATTAAACTTAACTTTAACTACACTCACAACCACAAAGAGCCAGTGTAATAAACGGACTCACCTGTGTTCTCTGCCGCGCTGAGGTGTGTCCTGTCTGCACAATTACATATCTGCAAGTCCACTCATGTAAAATGGGACATATTTCGAGTCCTCTCTGAAAAGTCCCTCTTCTCCAAAACGATCTTCCTCTGGGCTCTTCATGCATTGTCCCGTCCTTTAGATAAACTGAACTTCACTAACTAAAACACCTATTCAAATGTCCCGCTGCTGCCTCAGTACAGCCAGAGCGCACCTGGAGGGAGGGGTCCTTCACAAACACGGAGCTGTCCACACCACTGCCTGACTGAAAGAATGTAGGCAGCACATATCTAGCTACTAAAACACATCTAATCGTTTAAGAGGGATATGTAGACTAGTATAAACACCCGAGTGACATTTAGGTTTCAGAAAAAAAAACTTTCCAATCATTATTTTCATATATAAATGTATAGGCTGTTGGGGGCCCTCTGGTGGCTTAGGGGCCCTAAGCAGCTGCTTAGTCTGCTATAGGCTGGGCCAGCCCTGGCTCTTTGGTTGTCATGATACTCACAGTCCAGATTCACCCTTATAACTGCTAACCTGAGGAGCTTCTTTTGACTGGAGCCAAACACTATGGGTGATGCCACACTCCCACTTTTCACAAGTTTCAGAGGCCAGAGTGGAGTTACACAATGCCATATATCTTGCATCATGTATTTTCCATCTTCCATATGTATATAAAATTTAAAAAGTAGTAAACAAAGAAAAAAAACATTGATTGAGAGGGTGTGTCCAAACTTTTAACAGTGACCCTACAGCTTGGACCCCTTGACAACCAAGCAGCATCCCCGTTTTGTTTTATTAGTTACCTATACAAACAATACTGATACAAAAAGTAAAAAAAAAACAATGAATAAACACACATTAAACACATTTTTGTATTGGAATGTGAAACGTTTATTGAAAAGACACTGAGAGGAGTAGAATGCATGCCACCACGTTCGGTTTCAAAGGCACTGTGTCTTTAACGTCCGCTGCTGTCAGACGACCCCTGACTTCATCGGTGAAACTACAGCTAAACTACCACCCGGCTAACACAAGCTAACACGCTACGCTGCACACATTCACATGGACTAGAGCTGTGATCTACACAACACGGCAACACTGTACAAATATGGAGGATTCCTCGACCTTTGACCTCCGCAGCAGGAACTATGGCTTTGTTTAGTTAAATAAGAGATGAAGCGATGGGTGGATGACATAAGCACTGCATACCAGCTCCTCTGATTTTCTATTTTGTGTTATCTCAAGTTTGCGACAGTTACGTTGCGCTACTTGTAAGTCGGCAGGTAGGGCATCCGGTGTAACCAATGTCTCATCAGTGAAGAAATGAGTGGAGGAGGCGATGAAAGCTGTTGTTTATTGGAATCCCATTAGCATTTTTCTTTCTTTCTTTCGGAATTGGACTTTGATTTAAATGAATTTGATTGCTTCTCTGCTCTATTATTTCAGAATTTTTTTATTATTATTTTTTTTTTAGATTAAAATAGCTGTTGAGATGTAGTCTACAACCGACATGCTAGGATTCAAGCAATCGATCACATGTAATTGGAAAAAAATAATAATAATAAAATAAAATAAATTTTAAAAAAAATCTGAAACTTTAAATAGCCTAAATTTTGAGAAAAATTAAATTTTTTTGGAAATGCAAAAAAAAACAACAACAAAAAAAAAAAAAAAAACAACAAAATAAATACAGAATTGTGACATCAGGAAACTATCTTTAAACATACACCTCAGTAACTCCAGTCTTGTGGTCAGCTGGTCTGCAGTGCTTAAATTTGACCTCTAAAAGCAATGGAATACACTGTGACAATATGTGACATTAAAACATGTATGAATCTAGATCTAAATCAGTGTACTTACGGACAGGACATGAAACACAACTATTTGTACAGAAACACCAATGGGAAAAGTGAACGCATGACATTATCCTGCCTTCCCACAATCCTTTTGGTCTCTGCAGGGTAGTGAGCATTTCCACCCTGACTGCTACGGTGAGAAGCTAGCATGTTTGCATAAAAACCTTGGTCCAGTTATGTAAGAGGAGCATTTGAATGTAGTTTGTATTTGGTCCTTTTGAAAATAGAAACATTGGAAGGGCAGTACGCTAGCCACCACAACCAATACATGAGTGTTTTGTAACAAGGAACATATAGCTGTAGAGGGGAAAGAGACAAAGCACTGTTGGAATGTGAACATCTCCTATTGTACAGGTCTTCGTAATGAGTCACTTATTATGCCTAAACATCCCTAGATCTGCTGTATCTTGGCAGGATTTTAGAGTTCAACAATTGAAACAATGTTGTCTGAATTGGCTCTGTGCACAGCAGTGTGCAACTTGCACTGTCTCAAAGCCAAAGCTAACTTTTATTAAAACCTAAAATGTGAAACAAGCAACCAACTAAAGTTAAAAGAAGACAACCTGATTGTTTTCATACATAGATTACTTCAGTTTGTGGCATTATTTTAATATTTATATATAGCATTAGCGTTAACATGGGCACAAAACCTATTGTTATAAACCCAGAAATGCCTCCTGTGAAGTTTTCACTTAATTTGTAAAGTTTTTTAACATGTTGTCATAGAGATACAGTTGGACAGGAAATAGTAACACGAGTTAACCATTCACTGTTGAGCACAGAGCCAATCCCAATGTTTGTTTGCTTTTTTCCATTATATGTTCAGTTATTGAGTTATCCACCCGATCATAGGATGTGGAGAAACGCAGAGAACCATAGTTACAAAGTAACATGATTTCCTTTGAGTTGGCTGGGTTGAGAAGTTGTCTTTGAATTCAGAGAACTCAGGTTACAGAGTAACCCAAAAACATCCAAAAATGCCCAAACTGTCCTATCACATTCTCCTAATAATGAACAGTTACTTTTCAAAATCCACTTCATAAAAACAAAGCCATTTGTTTTGTTCTACTTCCCTTTTCTTCACAAATGCATCCCCTAAAATATTACCGTAACACTAATTTGACAATGCCAAATCCTGACCACTTGTTACACTTATGAACTGTAAAAACACCACCTATACATTGGCAAATCATAAATAAACATCATAGTATGGGACAGAATTGTACGCCCTGCACTTTTCCAGCACAAATAGTGGTCTTTACATAAGTTTAATAATGAGAAGGCAAAATTCACATCAGAAACTATAAGAGCAAACGGTGGCAACATTTAAGAATAAAACGGAAAAATAAAATAAAACAACAAGAACGGCAACATGTTGAAAAATACAGTAACTTTTGCAGTAAAAATCAGGCATGCTTTAAGTTCTAATCTCTAAACCTGGAAAACACATTCAAAAAGCTAAATAGGCATCCACACATTTTTAACATTAACAAAATCCCAACAGGAAAAATCAAATGGCAAAAACATTAGCGCTGTTGGTAACGCGCCGGGCTCTGGCTGTGTCCAAACTATTGCCGACATTTTGAATCTGTAAAATTGAAATTTACAAAGTTTAGAAAATTCTTCTTCTTTTGGGTTTAGTTGGGGACAACCCATCTTCAAATGCATTACCGCCACCTACTGGGCTGGACTATGAACTGAAATTGAAAAAAAAACAAAAAACTAATATCTTGTTGGTAAAAAGCTGTAATTTTTTTTGTTATATTTTTACATTTTTTGGATACCTTCTTTATGTTAGCCAAAAAAAAA
Source organism: Periophthalmus modestus (assembly GCA_019594935.1). Lineage (NCBI taxonomy): Eukaryota > Metazoa > Chordata > Actinopteri > Gobiiformes > Gobiidae > Periophthalmus > Periophthalmus modestus. The sequence continues at coordinate 14,313,191 of JAIEZT010001243.1, forward strand.
CAACTTTGAAATATGCCAGTTATTCAACATTTAAACATTAATATAAATCAGCCTCATAATTGATCAATCCATCGTCAATTTTGTGCATTTTTCCCCAATTTTTCAGTTTGTATACCTTTGTGAATCAATTATTTTAACTAGCCTTACAATAGATCAACGATACATGGTACTAACTTTTCTTTTGGATCGAGCTGGAGGATCACAGTACATCTTTAAATGCATCACCGCCACCTACTGTGCTGGAGTAAATTGCACCTTACATCGTGAACTAGTTTTCGGGATGCAATTGGATCGGTCACCCGCTGATGTATTGTCGTCTAGTTAGCTGCACTCCAACAAATGCTACAAGACGCTACATGCTACAAGACGTTGCATTGTATTAGTCACAGTACTGCCTACTCGCCAAAATACACAGTGAAGCATTCCCTGACATTTAGTTTGCCTGTTAACACTATTTGAAGAATGTTTTTGGTATCGCTAATGGAAAATTCACAAGAAAAAATTGAAAAGAATGTGGTGCTTTTTCCAACAATTTCAGTTGTGGATTCTAAAAAAAAAATTAAATTCAACTACAATTTTGCAAAATGAAAACATTAGTTTGGACAGGGCCTTTTAAATAGCTGTTCCAAATGGAAGTGGTATTTGTCCCGTTGAAAATTATTTCTCAAACTTGTGTCTTGATTTTGTGTGAACATTTCTGGAGGAACTAAGGCATGTGCAGGCTGTTACATACTGTTCTAGTTAGAAAATAACCCAGGTTGTATTTACAGATTTGCTGGAATGGTACAATGCACAGCAAAAAAAAGGAAAATCTACATTGGTTAAATTGGCTTTCTTATTTAAAGCTACATTTTCTTAAAGTTTGTAAATGAATATTGCAATCTTTTTGAAATTCACCAAATATTTTTGCGTAATAAGTGAAAGAGGAGGTATTACACTTCTACGGGGCATTAATTCTTACCACATAATATATATTTAGATGACCATGTTACCTTTAATTATTTTGGCTTCTGTGTAGGCTCTGCACACCTGACTGGATCGACGGGTGCGTTGGAGGAAAAAAACTTCACTGAAAACGTCTTTATGAACACTCCCGCACACCGTCTCACTCTTGGTTCACTTTTATTAGCCCAGCGTTTCAGTTTCTGACCTTCCTTAGGTACCCGAGTCTTCTTAAAACCCTTTAATTGTTTTGAAAATGCTCCCCTCCGTTTGCTCCTCACACTAAGTCACTCCCCTTCAGAGCGCTATCACAATCAGAGTGCATTCTGCTAATGAAACTACTGCACATTGTATAAGGTTTGTAAAGTTGTTTTTGTATACTTTGTATCCTGCTTTTGTATATTTATAAAAATTGACATGTGGGAGCATGGGTTAGATAGGCTTGTGGGCTGAGCCTTGTTCAGATTGAAAGATTGAGATTGAGAGATTGCTAGATTACTCAAACTTGCATGGATTACATATAAAACCTCTTCGGGCATATTTTTGCAGAGTGAACATTATAACATGGTAGTCACTCAATGTTGCATAATACCTCCTCTTTAATCAATCTAAACCAGTGACAAATCTATCAAATTCAGAGAGTTTTTCTCAATTAGCTTCAGCAAATATAGATATTTTAATTACATGGAATTCAACCAATTTCAATTTCCCTCTTTTGCAGTGTTTGAGATTTGTCGGAACGGTATGGCATACGACATTGCTTTGAGGTTTCAGTGACAGTGACCCCTCCCATCTCCCATGCCCCTCCCATTTTCCCCTCCCTCTGGCCCCGCCTCTTCCTGGTTGCTGGGTTACGCTTTGCTCTCATTGCCGTTGGCCTGGGGAGCCTCGCTGGGCACCGCCTTGACTTCAGGCACAGTGACATTGTTGGGTTCAGCCGTGCCGTTCTTCACTTCTCCGGCCTCTTTTACCGCTTTGCCGCTAGAGCAGAAATAAAACAGTAAGAAAATAGACAGTTAATATGAGCAATAAGTCATAGTTTCAAGGCTAAGTCCACAGGTGTATGAATAAGTTGTACATTATCTGTCACATCCTTCATTTATTTTGTATGTATTTTATTGTCTTAGTAAGAATTAACAGAGCAGTATGTAACTTTTCTAGTGATGATGCCACTTTTATTATGAGCGGGGTCAGCTCTCCACAGGTTTAGCCGCTAACTTGGCTTGGTTTTCACTACATCACACTATGGAACATTCCAGGCAAAGCATTACTCTTCAAGATAAACAGGTGGAGGACCTTTAAGACTAAGAATGTTTTTTTATTACTGCACTTACAATACTCTTTACCGTAGATGTTCAGCTAAAAGTTTGGTCAGGAATAGCTGGATAAAAGCCTCACGTCACTTGGGAATTGAACCTGAGACTTTCTTGCTGTGTGGTATGAATGCTAACCACTCTGCCACTTTGCTTCATGCTAACTATTGATGGCCAAGGTGGTTTGTAAGCCTATGTCTGTATTTCTTTATGCAGAGTCGTATCAGTCTGGACCCGACTCTCTCCCTTTCAGTGATGCGTGTGAAACGATGGAGCTCATTGGTCATCCATCATTTTGAATAAAATCACGTTTCTCTCAGCTCGGATTAAGATTATTAAGAGTTTCGTACCTTGCTCATTGATACTGCAAAAATCTGTAACATTATTCACTCCCAGTGTGTATTTTTCTTTTCTTTTTTCCTCATAAGCAGCCATATTTGTTTTGATACAGACGACCCGTGAATATCCCTGATCATCTAATCCACCTTCAAATTACGCCCATGAGATTAAATGATGACCAGACTCACATCTTAGTAAAGTACTAAAGATGGCAAGTGTTCTATATCAACTATTACTATACACCGAAAGTACAAACACTAGAATTTGTTAATGAACCAAACACCTGTGGACTTGACCGTAGTTATTTCTAGTTCTTCTCATCAAAAAGCAGTAACAGAGGCAAAGCAAAAGTGAGGAGGTGAAAACATGCACAATGCTTTGGGGGAATGTGGAACAGAATGCATTTCACACATAAAGCGATAAAGCACCCTATCCGCGCCAGACATCACGTAACGACTACATGGATGTCACAGCTATTTCCAGGGAACAAAGCCTCGGGGATGAGACAGCGGCGGTACAGTAGAGCACAATACACGGAGCCTAACAACAAACGCGCCACAATGCACAAGAGAATTACACGCCGTCTGCTGCTCGCCTTGCCACAAAGGGAGCAGACTTAGCATACACTTCAAAACACCATTGTTAGCATACAGGCTATTGTCAGTGTACATTTGTGCTACCGTGGCTTTGCGAAACAGATGTAAGATGAGAGAGAGGGCATTGTGGGGAGTAATTAATGTAAGTAAGCTCCTAATCTGCTGTCTTGTTATACACTATAGGGTATTATGCAAGGTACTGTTTAGCGTAGTGTTGTTCTTTCTGGAAACATTCTAGTACTTTAAAGTGAATATTGTAAATTTGAAAACATGTTATTTGGAAGAACTAGGTTTCTGATGGAGCTCTTTACACCATCTACTGGCAGAACTGAATGAAACATGAGAAAATTATAAAAGGAAAATTCAAATCTGTCAACTGGGCACAAAGTTTTGAGGGAAGACGTCTGGCTGCTAATCCAAGCTGCTTCTTCAGTTCGCTGGTGGACACTACCTTATATCTATCAAAATGTGACTCAGGTACAACTCAGACTTAAGGTAGCTCAATGGACCTAGCTAACAAACAGAAAAAACAAAGGTCCATTGAGCTTCCTTAAGTCTGAGTTGTACCTGAGTCATATTTTGATAGATATAAGGCAGTGTCCACCAGCACTCTGTCCAGAACTGAAGAATCGGATGTGCGGCAAAACATCTTCACTCAAAATTTTTCTTTTACTATGGATCATACCCGGACGACTGAGGTATTACATAGACACGAAAGAAACAAAGGATCATTTTAGCAACCACCAAGATAAGATTAACATGTTTTGGTAATGAATGCAGTTTGAGTAGAGGAAATGCTCAGTGATGGGGCTTGAAAACTGCAGAAACAAGTCTTCCGGGTTGTAAAACTGGAGAGCGTCATGAAGCATTAGGAGCCGATTCCATCCTGCACCTTCATGGTAGGTCATCGTAAACGGCATCACAAGAAAGGAACGCATGCTTTTGGCCCCTTCTATGGATATCTGCAGACCACACAAATCAAATCTAAATGGCTATGTGCTGCTGCCGTATTCTATGTGTATCGCTGATTAACAAAATAAAATTGGAGAATGAAGTAAGTACAGAGCAGTGAGCGTGTACTGGTGGAAAACAGGGTGGATGGGAACGACGACGTCTTGAACGCAGGAGAATAAGCGTTACAACAGGCTTGGATCACTCTAAATACAACTTTGAGAGGATAAATGAAAAGGAAAAACAATTATAACATGGTTAAAAGCTCTGAAAGGCCGATTTTACAGAATAGGTCTCCTCTAAAACTTGAAAATCTATTTTACATGATGTTTGCATCGCCTTCACAGTGTTCCGTACATCTGTCAAAGACACAGAGCATGTACAATATTTCAAGTTAGGCTACATGAAATGCCAGTTCTCTTGTTTTAAGTTTGTTACTGTAGGGCCGTTAAAGCAGGTGTGGGGTAGTAATTGGTTTGAGTTGCTGTCTGACGCTATCTTATTAGTGCATGTTGTTCTACAGTACATTGGCCTTATGTAAATTTGTGTACCAGATTTTGGATTTGAATTTTGCTTCAAACTGTCAGCGCACACTTTGAACCATCTGGCCTTGGAGTCCAGCTGCTGTAAAACTCTAAAAGTGCTTTTGAAGACATTAAAAGTCAACTTGCAGATTTGTTTCCTTAGTAACTTGGTAAAAATCTTTAAAGGGGCCATATTACGCTATTTTCTGATCTGCTATAGTGTTGTTTCCTCATCCAAAACAAAATAGCACAATACTCCAGCTAGGTACTCCTGACCACCGTGGTTCAACACTCATTCTTAAAGGCCCTGTATCCGTTTGTTTCGATGCATTTGAGCAAAATTAGACTTGCCCCAGCACAGAGATTTATAATGTATAAATAACTTTTGAGGTCAAAATATGTCTGCGGTCTTCTGTCGGCATCTAATTATGATCAGGAAGAGCACAGTTAGCATGCTAGCTGTTGTTAGCTTTACCATAATGGCAAAACTCCTCTCTTAACGTTGTCTAAAAAGCTTAAAAAACTCATCAGGGTGAATAATTAGGCTGCTTAGAATGAATAGGGAAGTGAGGGATAACTTTGTACCACTGCAAAATGTTTAAAATGAACTAGTTTTGTTTCTCGTGTTTTTAAGGTTGTAAGAATGAGATTCAGTGTGCTTAAGCTAGGTACTCCTGACTAACATCCTGGCTCATTATAAAACAACTTTCTTAATTCAAGCCATGTTACAGACCCCGTTTACGATGAGTTTACATGTGTCCTTCTTTGATCCATTGGAGTCCAGCTTAGTCCTGCACTTGGCCTGTTCCTGCGCTAGTCCTGGTTTATTCCTGAGCTAGCTTCACATTAGGTCCCAGCTATGTCCCAAATCTGACACCACGTTCCAAAGTGAGACAATCTACTTCTCCAAAATCCAATAAACCCGCCTGGATCCTGACACGCTTTTCAAACCGGAGAACAATCGGCGCTTAGATCGACCGCCGAACTTATGAAGAAGAGGGGTGAGGATGGGTCTCTTTGACGCGCTTGCTTTTATCGCGGTGATGTGGCGCTGACAGAAAAGCCCGTGCGACGCTCCATCAATGCCACGCGCTCACGGCCCGTCCACCCAAGTGAGATGGAGGAGAGGGGGAAGCAGCGGTGATTGTCAGCGAGGCTCCTCCATTCATCATAGGCCCGGAGAAGCAGCAGTCATGGAGCTAAACTGACAAAAGTTTCAGGCTAAATGAGAACTCTAGCAGCTTCGAAGGCTTTTCAGGACTTTCGACAATATTTTAAAGGAGACATATTGTGCAAAATTGACCTTCCAGAGCTTTTAACAGTGTGTAATAGTTTCCTCTTATCGTTTACCCACTCAAAGTTGTATTTAGAGTGATTCCTGCAAGTTCATGTTTGAGTAATCTTTATTCTCCTACATTCAAGATGTCACTGCTCCGATTTACCCCCACTGTCACTGACACAGTTATACGCTCACTGCTCTGTACTAAAGCCTGGAACAGTCTTCCTGAAGATGTGAGACAGGCCTCTACTTTGACAATGTTTAAATCCAGGCTCAAAACGGTTCTGTTAACTGTGCATTTAACTGAAAGGTTTTTATTCTGTACTCTTCTATTATAATGTTAATTTTATAATGATTATTTATGTTTTGATTTGTTGTATTGCGATTTTAATGTCTTTCTTATTCTGTAAAGCAGGGGTGTCAAACTCAAATTCACAGAGGGTCAAAATTAATAACTGTGACTGAGTCACGGGCCAAACTAAATATTTATTGAAAAATGTCAACAAAATCTGCGCGTTTTTCAGGGGTGGATTAAATTTGAGTGAGGCGACAGGTAGCAAATGCTGATGAGTGTCAACAGAAGTGTACTAGAAGTGTGCTATACTGGCACGACGGCCAGTGGGCCAGCTCTAATACATATTTGATGATCTTGCGGGCCAAATATATTTATATCGAGGGCCAAATTTGGGCCACGCGCCTGAGTTTGACATGTCTGCTGTACAGCACTTAGAATCACTTTGTGTACGAATTGTGCTATACAAATAAACTTGCCTTGTCTTGCCTACTTACTTCATTCTCCAATTTGTGATACACGCAGAAGTCAGCAACGTCATATAGTCATTTTGCAACAAATGTAAAAATAAAAATCTGGTGCTCACTGGTGTGATCTGCAGCTATCCATAGGAGGGGCCGACAGCATGTGGTACTTTGTTGTGATGACCCTTAATACACAAACGAGCAGGAGGGAATTGGTTCACATTAGTCTCCACAACTTCCAATCCAACCAGGAAGTCAGTGGAAACATTTCTCTTATTAAGTCATTTTAGATCAATATTGCAATTTAAAGCTACCATCTGTAATTATCATCTGTTGTATTCTCACATAACACCACTACATGCCGTCTACATTATTACTGTCTGATATGTGCCATCAAAAACATACCCGAAATTCAGTTCCATTTACTCAAGTGCATTAACTTAAGTAGCGCTTTTAGTCAAATTGTACTTCTCTGAGTACTTTTCAGACACCATGCTTTCACCTCTACTGGAGTAATACTGTCATTTTTCAGCTGCTCTACCAACGTTAGCTGACGTGTTTTATTCAAGCTTATTTTAGTCTGATCCTGCACATTTAGCCAATTCATACTTTCACCAAACTGTTTTAAATCATTTAAGATTTGTCATTCACGAGATAACGAGAGTGTTTAGTCCATATCCATTTACTTACGCATCGGTACCTATGCACATTCAAGCAGGACATGTCTCCATTCACACATGTTGTAGGCGACAGAGGCTGAGAAGCTGGATGGTGGACATGGAGGAGGAGGAGTAGTGGTGGTGACTTGCTGTTAAACAATGCTCTGGTAGTAGCACCAATTTTTACTTTCACATATAAAGAGTTGAATAAAATATTTTCGTGTTTAGATTTTGCAAGCAACTGATATACAAGTCTATCTCTAATGCATTTGATTAGATTACATGCCTGTGAAATACTTGGTTTTGATGTTTTTGAATGTGCAGTGTTATAGCAAAATATTTCATTCTTTCTAATATCTCCAGTGCATTTTTTTTTTTTTTTTTTTTTAACTTCAGACCAAATTTAGAGTAATATTTTTTTTCATACATGGTTTAAGTAATTTTGCATCTCTGTTGCTGATTGTCTGAATGAAAATAGTTTTGTTGTGTTTATTTATGCCTCCTATTCACTTCTACTCCTCGAACTACTGACAGCTGAGAAAACCTTGCAGAACTCTGCTGCCCTCTGCTGGCCATTTGACCCACGTTTAATACAGTACAATGTGAAGAGGAAATAATAAAACACTATTTTTTTTATCAGTCAGATTATGTTTTTAAGAAGTTTTATACACCTCCATTCTTCTTAGAACTAAACACTGAATCAGATTTGCAATTTCAGGTACTACTTGACATCACCCAGGACCATCCTAATTAAAGTGTGGGTACCTGTTAGACCAATCACGCTGTTCCTTATACCCTCAGACTCCGTCCCTCCCCCTCACTCTCTTCTTTAGTCCTGCAGGTATTGCCCAGTTTAGCAGCTCTATTTGAAATAAGGTTGTGGGCGGAGTTTAGGTGTTTAGTCCCACTTTAAACTGTGAAGTCATACCTTCTATTTAGTTAGCATTTTGATGTACTACCAGAGCATATGACTTGACATGACATGGATGGGTGGGTGCACATGTTAAAAATGACTTGTGTCCATACTCATTTTGACCCGAGGAGCTCTGGGGGGCGGGCTCTTCCGTGGCCCCGCCTTCTACAGGACTGCTGTTTACTGGTTGGACGTTAGCGGCGGGAGAAGGGTTGCTGATTGGTTCGGGGCAGTTTTGGGGGGGTGGGCTTCGCTTAGGTCAACCAGGGCTCCCACTTCGGGCTGGGGGGCAGAACCAGGGGGACTGTTCTGAGGGGCCGGGACGGGCTTGGTGGGGCTAGCGGTTAGCGTGGTGCACTCGCTAACCGGGCTGCTCTGTGCTGTGCTATAGCTCTCGGCTACGGAGTTAGTGGCGGTGGAGGGGAGCAGGGTGACCGCGGGGGTGGAGTCATTGGTAGCGGGCCTGTGCGGGGGAGGGGACAGGGGGTGAGGAGTGGGGTGAGGAGAGGGTAGAGAGGGAAGGCAGAGAATAGAGCATAGAAAGGGAAGGGGGGGCGGGTGCAGGTGTAGTTAAAGGACAAAGTGAGTGCCAAATAAAAAGAAAAGGTGTACATTCAAAAATGTTAGCAACAAAAGTCATAATCAAACCAATATAGTAACTTAAAGGTGGCAGGTTAGGATTTCAGGGTAAGATGTAGCGTAGCCTTAAAATCAAAATTCAATGATCGGAGTTGCTGCTCTATTGATACTTTGCAGTGACATCACGCCTGGGGGTACTACATGTATATCTATGGCGAAATGTTTAGCAGTTGCCGTGGTGACACAATGCACACATTAGCAAACACTGCCAAAAACTAAAGAAAACATACAAAATTAATTTAAACAACACATTTTCAGGAGCCTGTGATCAATACAAGCATTCACCGTCCCGTGTAGGTGTTTCAACAACAACATGAGAGTAACTAAAAAAACTGGTGGGTAGTGCTAGTTAGCTTGTGACTATAATGTTTTTCACGAGGTACTTGTTTAACATCATAAATCAGCCAGTTAGCGAAATCAGTTCTTTATGGTCAGATCGTGTTAAAACGAAGCTCAGATTAAAGTCTAACTTGAGTAACAGAGCTTCAGACAAAGCAGTCCCTCTAGTTAGCTTCAGCCCCTGGGAATGTTGTTGACATCAGCTGCAAAGTATCAATGGATAAAAAAGCTTGTTCCTACCAAAATGCCATGTATTTAAATTTTGTATATACCTTTTACAATTGAAAATAAAAGTCTAAGCGCGTTAAGCTAGTTTGCAGTATTCTCTGACACAATGTAAGCATGATTCCAACTTTTATAACCAACAGTCTAGGAAATACTGCTTGAATAGATTTCTTCCATTAAATACAAGTTGAAGTTTTCAGTGGGATAGTTCTTTTGTATGTGACTCACTCTGGTTCTGTCAGGGGGGTGGTCTCGTTGGGCTCGGTGGCGCCCCCTCCCTCCTGATTTGAAATGTTCTCCTCCTCTGTCCTCACCTCCACAATGGGCTCCTTTGACTGGTCCTGGCTCCTTTGACAGCAAAAGCATTCATCTTATATACTTTACATTTTGGTACATTATTCATTCACTCATCAGTTTGACCACCTTGATCACGGTTAAATACCTGGTAGAGAGGAATGAGCAGCTGTTTTTAACACAATAAAACTGCTATCTGATGGAAAAAATGTTTAATGCAAAAGTATATTAAAAGTGTGAACAAGGGCAGAACAATATATCGCACATTTTATCGTATTTTATCCAAATTTTGCCTGTTTTGATCCTAAATTTGTCTTAGTCAAAGGCACTGTAGCTGATTTTTACCATCTTAAAACCATGAAAAACAGAACTAGTTCATTTTTAATGGCTTGCAGTGGTGAAGTTATTCCTCACTTACCTTATGCATTCTGAGCATCCTAATAATTCACCGCAATGAGTTTACAATGTGCCTCTCTGGAAGTTGCTTTTCACAACATTCACCGACCAGCCTGCTTGCCGCCCACTTCCTGATATAATTAGAAGCAGACATTATTCACCTTATTCTGGAAGTTCCCGTGGGCGCCGCCATCGCCATTCGGGTTGTATTACTTTGCATGGGGCTGCCGATCTTGACAGGAATAGGAGTTCTAAGGGACTACAAAGCTGTTTTAAAGCCTCCCAGAGAATTGGTGCAGTGTTGACATGTTGGTGCACATGAACATGGGATTCCCACATAACCGGAAGTGCCACCACAAAGAAAACGCAAAGTTTAGTAACATTTACGGTAAAAGTAGGCGGGGGCGGAATAAGGTCAATACAGAGGACGGGAACAGGACCTTAAAGCTTGAGTTTTGACACACTTAGTACTAATAACCCTTAAATTAACTGAATTTCCTAGTATATTAAAACACCTCAATAATATCTTTGTTGCAGTTTTCTACATAACAAAATGACACCTTTGAGACTGCATACTTGTATTTAAATCAGCGCATCCACACCTGATGTTCCCCGGGCTCACTCGTCTCCTGGGAGCATGCTAGCTTGACGTTAACCACACACACTGCAGTACATGGCATCTGGCTTTTTCTCCTCTCAGCTCTAAATACATGTGTCTCGGGTGATTTCCGTGCACAGAAATAGCAGCTGTGGTGTTAGGGACTCCTCGCTGGGTTAAACGTGCTCCTATCAGCTCTCTGCACTCAAGCTCTAATGGTCTCTTCATACCTGCTGTGTGCCGCGAGAGCTCTGGCGTTCAACTTTGTAAATTAATATTACATTTCAACAGGCACAAATGTTTGTGTGGTAAGTGTGTGGTAGCATGCATGCCGTTGCTGACTTTACTGTGACATCAAACTCCAGAGTCTCTGAAAGTTGTAAAAAAAATGCTTATAAACTCATCGTGGTGAATAATTAGGATGCTCGGAATGCATAAGGTAAGTGAGGAATAACTTTGGACCACTGCAAACTGATGGAAGACTATATTTTGGGCCTCAGTATTTATCGTGAGTAGTTTTTCTTTGCAAAAGTGGGGAGATTTTGGGTATTTCCATTGTAATACGATAAGATTTGAGCTGTGTAGAGGTGAAGTAGTATTAGTCATCCTTTCTAATCCCCTATTTATCTGTTTACCTTGCATTATTCCAATCTTAATCAGTGGCATGAAGTAGTTTCAATATCATCACAATATTTCTCTGTAGCGACATATCATGCTTCAAAATGTGTTATTGTGACAGGTCTAGGTACAGAGCCTTTACTGACCCGTGATAATACACAGAAAGCAGACTCACGTGAACGCAGCCTTCCCCTCCTCGATGTCCTTCCCTTTGGCTCCGGGGCCGCGCTTCCCGCAGATGTTGACGGCCAAGCACATGAGCACGCCGCACTTGTTCAGGAAGTAGCAGGTCACATCCACGCCCACCAGCAGCAGGAAGAAGACCACGATCAGGATCCCCACGATGGCTCCGGTGCCCATTCCAGTCCCGTTCGGGGGGCCTAAGGTAAAGGGAGGGGCGTACAAAGAGAGGACAGAGGAGCGGAGGTGGAGTGGAGGTAAGAGAGAGACAAGAGACATGGCGTGGTCAAGACCTGTATGGAAATGCGTGGATTTTGGCAACAAGACAAAAGTGACACGATTGCAATGGGAGAACTGTTACGAGGCATTAAAGAGACCGCAGGGAGTAGCAAAACTGCTGTCGTGTCCTTAGGCAGATGATCATTGATGGTGGTCATAGGGAGCGATGGCACAGATCGGCAGCCTTGCATACATCAGTCTGCCCCAGAGCAGCTGTGGCTACAAAAGTAGCTTACCACCAGCAAATATGGAGTGAAAGAATAATGCAAGAAAAGTGAGTTTAAGCATCTGGAAAAGCACTATATAAGATTAATGCATTATTGTCCTGTACAGATCTGTTCAAATCTGAAATATGGAATGATGGGCACGATATCTATAAGCTAAAAGCCAGTAAACCTAATTTTAAATAAATGTTATGGAGAAAAAAAAGCAACTGTGGAACGGGCCAAGTGAATAAATGGAGAAAAAAAATTGTCAAGAAGCCACATTTTTGGAACACACTGTTTGCTTAAATTGATCAATACAGAATACATTAAAAAGACAAACTTATGCTCAATGATTCTTGAATAACTTGTTTTGAATGATAAAAAAATAGAGACCCTAACTCCAAAATCTTTATTTAAGCCTGAATCATTCTTAATAAACTATTTTTTTTTTACTAGGAATTAAGTCTTTATTCATCCTTTATTGAGGCTGTATTATAAGTGGCACCCTGCATTTTTATAAAGAGTCAGACTCCTCATCTGTACATTTATGTATGTATTATTGTTATATTTAAGGTGCACTACATAACTTTTCTGATGGAGGGCTCACCAAGCTTGTTTCCATGGAGATGCTGTAGCTTTGCCTCGAAGATTACACTGTATGTCAGTTATGTATCTAATGAGCGGGGTTGCTTTTCCACAGATCTGACTGGTTACTTAGCATGGTGAAGCCACTTTCTTGTCTCCACTGAGACAGAATTTATTTTAATAGCCTCTTTTTTCGCACCAAGGTTTAGCTGTTATCATACTTGACAGTTTCGATGGCTCACTAGCGATCTTTCTCAGAGTGGTCATTTGATGTTACTGTGATGTGTCCAGTCAGCTGATTTAAACAGGTTTTGTCGCCGTCTTCCAACCGATGGAGGCAGAACGACAGCGCCATCTGCAGTCCGACTTCTTCAGGACAGTATCACAGGTGTGTGAGAGTAAAAAAGCCCCCTCATCCTGGTTTATAGTCCAGTTTATAGTCCAGCGAGGATGTTCATTGTCCTCTGTCCCAATGATGTTTGCTCCGTCCAAGACCATTAATGTGGTTCTCTCTTTTGCAATGGTCAAAAGTGGAAAGTCGAAAAGAAACTAAACCTTGGTCTGAAAAATGAATCTATTAAAATAAATTAACGGAAGACTAGATGAACCTTATTGGACTAGAGATAGAAGTTTAATGCCTACTGAGGATTATTCTATAGCCAAAACAATGAAAAGTCTATGGAGACAAGTAGATGGCAATCCCTCTGCCATAAAAAATGAAATTGTACACCTATAACTGCAATGATCGTACTTGTTTTATTAGTTTTTTTGTTTCTTTTACCTTTCAGGGCTCCTCTTTGATATATTTGGTACACACCAGATTCTCCACCCTGTACCCACAACTGTATCAAAATCGGCGAAGACACTTTTCAAAACCTAAGCGCTTCCAGCCATTTTGAGAACCCCTTTTGACGATAAATAAAAACATCTTCAAACTTCCATCTAGCATCTCGCCGCTTACCTCGAGAGCAGAAGGTTTTAATATGGCATTTCGGATTTTAGCTGTCAACAACTCCGGTGCCATGTGCGAAGCAATAAACCCTTGTGCAGCAAAGAAGGCTCGCTGTATCCTGAAACGTTATATTGGTTTTGTAGTCTGCCTGCAAAGTCATTCACGGCCGACACACTTGGGGAGTTCAATTTCAACTGAACTCAGATGAACAAAAGGAATTATGAGTTTTTGCTAGCTGCATACGCAAACCAAATATTGCACTTTTGTCCTGTAAATTAATTCTTACAAGAAGCGTGGTTTGACTGATGCGTTAGAATATTGTTTTAACACTTTTTGCATGGAGCGTTTGTAAGTGATATTTGGCAGTGACATCACAAAGTACCCGAACAGCAGCTGAAAAATAATATACTTATTTATTCTACCGGGAAAAAGTTTGGTCACACCTCATTCAGTTTTTTATGTTATGGCTTTTTTTTAAACAATATACTACTGAGACAAGTTTACATACACTATATAAGAAACATACACACTTTTTTTCTCACTGTCTGACATGAAATCAGACTAAACTTTTTCTGTTTTAGGTCAATTAGGATTACCAAAATTATTTATATTTGCTAAATGCCAGAATAATGAGAGAAGGATTTTTTTTTTTCCATTAATTTCTTCAAAGTAAATGTTAACATATTTTTCATTAGTATTTGGTACCGTTGCCTTTAAACTATATGACTTGGGACAAATGTTTGGATATGACAACATGATGCTGCCACCCCCGTATTTCACAGTTTGGATGATGTTCTCAGGCTTCCAAGCTTCCCTTTCTTCTCCAAACATAATGATGCTCATTATGGCCAAACAGTTCTATTTTACTTTTGTTAGACCACAGGACATGGCTCCAAAAAATAAGGTCTTTGTCCCTGTGTGCATTTGCAAACTGTCAGGCTTTTTTGTTTCTTTTGGAGTAATGGGTTCTTCTTCCTGGCAGTACTTGTTTCACTGTGGATAATGACACACTCATACCAGCTTCAGCAGCGTCTTCACAAGGTCTTTTGCTTTTATTCTTGGGTTGATATGCACATTTTGGACCAAAGCATGTTCAGCTCTGGGACACAGAACCTGTCTCCTTCCTGAACGATGTGATGGCTGGACATTCTCATGGTGTTTATACTTGTGTATAATTGTTTGAACAGATGAACGTGGCACCTTCAGGCATCTGGAAATTGCACTTAAGGATGAACCAGACTTCTGCAGTTCCACAATTCTCTTCCTGATATCTTGGCTGATTTCTTTTGACTTCCCCATGATGTTACACAAATAAGTAGTGTGTTTCAGGTGTACCTTCAAGTACATCCACAGGTGTGACTCTAATACATTACATTACAATACAGTACACTACATTACACTACAGTACACTACATTATATTACACATTGCACTTTTAACTTATAAATATGTATTTTATTGTATATCTGTATATTGTAAAGTTGTTTTGTGTGTCTATATATGTACAGGACTGCAGATGGAAACTAGTATCTGGTACAAACATATCTGCCACTGTGCTTCATGCAATTGTACAATGTCCTTTTAAACCAATATATCAAATGAAATGAAATGAAAGTAACTCAAATGTTGTCAATAAACCTGATCAGATGCTTCCAAAGATATGACATCATCATCTGGGTTTTCCCAAATTGTCTAAATGCTTAGTAACCTTACTGTATGTAAACTTCTGACTCTTCTGAAAAAAATCCTTCTCTCATTATTCTGACATTTAACAAATGGAAATAATTTTAGCAATCCTAATTGAGCTAAAACGGAAAATTTAGCCTGATTTCATGCCAGACACTAAGAAAAAAAAAAAAAAAGGTTATTTTGTCTTTTTATTTAATGTAAACTTCTGGTATCAACAGCAGATACAGGCTGAAAATGTCAGATAGTTGTATGGAACAATATAGTAAAGAATAAAATGTTACATACATGTTATATGTTGTTATATTTTAGATTTGGATTCGTCAAAGTAGCCGCACTTTGCTTTGCACTGATAGATCTGCACTGTTGTTCTGTCCATACTGTACATATTGTATTTGTACTTCAAAGTCTATTGTTATTTTCCTTATTTTAATGCATCTACTTATTTTTTGCTTTGCCATAGTTTATATTTCCTATTATTATTCCATAACGTCAAAGAAAGTTCCTTGTTTGTGAATTTTCTTCACTGACAATGGCAATAAAACTTACTCTGATTCTGATCTGTTGACAGCGCTGCAAACCCTCGGCCTTCTCTCAGTGAGCTTCATGATAAAGTCTCCTCAGATGGTTTTCTCTTCACAGCTGTGCCTTCTAAATCGCAAATTCATCTAAAAACTTCATCCCATCAAAGAGCCACAGCTGTTGGCAACTCCTATGGATAGATTTTTCATTTGCGCCAATGAAAATGCTGCAGAATCCTATGTGTATCACCGATTACGAAAATAAAAATTGGAGAACGAAGTAAGTCCAGAGCAGCAGGAGTATACCGGGGGAATACAAGGTTTGATCGACGAAAATAAGCGATTTAAGATTGCTCAAACATTCATATTCACTCTATATACAACTTAAGGTGCGTAAATCGTCAGGGGAAGTAACTATAACATAGTTTAAAGTCTCTGTAAAGTCAATTTTGCATAATAGGTCTGCTTTAAAAATGTTTTGAGTTCAGTGAGAGTGTAAATAGTCATGAAGGTTAAGAAAAAAGTGTAAATCATATTAAAAAAAATGAATCAGAAAAGTCCCCTTGCCAAGTTTCTGAATAACATACATATTTAGGAAGTTGTTACATACTTGCTAGGTTAAACGCAGGTGACGATTTTCCTAATGTATTATTTTTGGCAAGCCGTAAATACTTTCCTGTTCCTCCCATCTCTTCAGGCCCATATAAGGAACTTCACTCCTTGATCATGTTAACAGGTTCAAACCAGTTAGCCGCAGCTGCCGTTTTTCTACTGTTAAGTCAACACTTGTCACATTAATAAAACGCCTTTCGGGCCAAAAGTGCTGCAGCTCGATGTTTTCTCCCACGTAAACAAGAACTTGGCTGAGAGGAGGAGCAAACCGGATTTACAGAAGCGAAGGATTTGGGGGGCTTTGGTTGTTATCTTTAATTATTTCAGAATTTGACGACATTTGAATTAACCCCGGTGCAAAAATAAGCATACGACGAGCTGTATTTCACACTTGTTGATGTGGAATGTTCTGGGAGTCTGTGTATTAAAGGAGGAGTTGTTTACCAAATGCATAACGAGAATGGTTTAAAAAGTCGGTGGAAGGGAGGGGTAGGAGAAAGAATGTGTAATGTATTTCAAATCTAGTGCAGAAGATTTGTAAGTTTGCAAGTTTACTTTGTAGCGTGAGTATTGTCTGTGTTAATTAACATACTTGAGAAGTTGCTTTTCTACATTTGACTTATATTTGTTGGTGTATTTTAAATGAAGCAGGTAACTTTTAAATAAAGTCATCTGCTTGTCTCCATGGCAGGGCCGGCCCAAGCTTTTAGAGGGCCCAAAGCGGAATATGTCTCTGGGGCCCCCGGCAGCAAATGTATCCTGACTCAGCTTGGTGATTCACATTTGACAACATTATGACTCTGCTCTCAGCACCTCGACCAGTTGTATCTATAGGTGTAAAACAAATGTAATTGTTTGAGAGGAATATTTAGGCTGCTGTAAACACACAAGCCCTGTGCCCAATAAAACTTGATATATTATATTTTCATTATAAATGTATAGGCTCTTGGGGCCCTCTACTGGCCTCGAGGCTCTAAGCAAATGCCTAGTCTGCTTATAGGCTGGGCCAGCCCTGCTCCATGGAGATGTTATATGGCGTTGTTTGTCTCTATGGAGAAGAGCAGGTGCCAACTTACAGGTCCGATCTGTGGAGAAGTGACTCTTCTTAAGGCAAGAATACATCAAAGTATGATAAGCATGTGTAATTTAAAAAAAATCACTGTAGCTCATCAGTGAGCTCTTTTTTTTCACATGCGTCACTGAAATGAACAAATCTGATTGCACAGTCGTGACTCATGTTCCAGCCTTTCTCGAGGTGCGACAAAGGTGAGCAGACATGATGAGGGATGTAGGCGGTGGACCGAGACCTTCTATCTGCTTTCTTTCATGAAAACATAGGTCTCCACCGAGCATGGACACAGAATTCAACTTATAGTAGTAGTACACTACATTTTACTCAACGAGACCCACTTTGTTGAGAATGAAAGTCTTGAGATTCTTTCACATTTTCACAAAATTCCCATTTTTATCTTATACACAGCAGCACACAGCTGTTCACTCACAACATGAACAAGCAGCGTCTGGAGATCAGCTTCATATCAAAATGTTAGAAAATGGCGAGCATGTGCAGACAACAAATCTGTAATCTTTTGCGTCAATGTAACGCCACCACCATGCGGCTGTGTGCGTATAGATTAGTTTAAAATTTCCTGAAATGATGATATCGCATACATCCAGACACAAACAAATTATTCTATACTATTCTAGTTTACTTATTTTATGAACACTTTCGGTATTGGTTATCATGTTAGTAAAATTGCTGTGAAAGACGGGTACAGAGCTGATTATCATTCTGGATGTACCAGGCAAATCCCACAGCCCTCGTACTGATACTTTGCAGCTGTTATATTTCCTGGGGGGTGAGGCTAACTAGAGGCACTGCTCTGTTTGAAGCTCTGTTACTCAAGTTAGACTTCAATCTGATGTTTGTTTTAACAAAATCTGACCATGGAACTAGAACAGGTAAGCTGATTTTGTACTGTTAAACAAGTCCCTTTCAAATAACATTATAGTCATAAGGTAGCTAATATTAGCCAACAGTTTTTCAGTTAGTTGCTCTCACCTTTTCTGTTGAAAATGAAACACCTAAACAGGACCCATTTGATCACAGGCTCCTGAAAATGTGTTCCATAATGTATTTTTTTCTTTAGTTTGCTAATGCATTGTTTCACCAGAGTAACTGCTAAACATTCCTCCACAGCCATACATGCAGTACCCCACAGTGGATGTATTACAAAGTATTAACAGAGAAACAAATCCAATCACTGAATTTTTCACATCTTACCCTGAAATCCTACAAACTGCCACCTTTAAGTTACTATATCGGTTTGATTATGACTTTTGTTGCTAACATTTTTTGACTGTAAACCTTTTCTCTTTCCCCGTCCTCCCTCCATTCCAACTCTATCCTCTGCCCCTCCATTCTTTCCTCACCCCACTCCTCCACTTTCAGTTTTCAGACAGATGTTCACACTTATCAGGCTGTGTTGTGTCACCATAGCAACTACTGAACATTCCTCCATAAACATACACGCAGAACCCCCCAGCGTAATGCCACTGTAAAGCATCAACATACATCTTTAGAGTAAATCACAAATAGATCCCAGGCAGTTTCACCGTCATTACTATAAGCACTCTTCTGTATGTACCTCGTGTTCTTGTACCATCACATGTAATTCGCTACCTCTCCAATCTGTTTACCCATACACACATTTTCCTGCAATATCGCGCTCTGCCATGCCCATCCATCACTCAAATCCGCCCCGTCACATCTGTACTGCATCTGTACTGCATCTGTAATTTTCCATGATGCCGGAGATCAGAAGAACCAACCGTACTGCAAAGAGTAGACAGCCAAGCGGACAGCCCTGTAGCTAACCCGTACAATCTCCCAAATTTGCATTTTAACAGGCTCAATAAATCATGTGCATCCACCGCCAAGGGGGGATTTTCGGTGAAGTGTACCCAGAGAGAGACTGTCTACCTGTGGGTATGCCAGTAGCGGCCCCCCCTCCCCCCTCACTCCTCTCCATATGCTCCTCCAAAATACAGTGTTGAGCTTACTCGTAGAATACTACTTTTTCCCCAAATTGGTGTTGTTTTTTACTTGCACAGTAGGGAACTTGTGTTTGTATGATCCTGAGTTGAATTGTTGGATCAAAAGACGACACAAGATTCTACAGACGAATGATATTTAAAGAGGGAGTATTAGATTTCCATGGGGTATTAACTGTTAACACATATTTCGATCACTGTGTTACCTTTTATTGCTTTGAAATTGCTATATTTGCCGAAGACTAAACATTGAAAAGTAGTTTTAGTTAGTCTCACTTTTATTTTTGATGCTCTGAATTTCTCCTCCCATTACTCTCCGTGGTAAGTCACCCCCCCTTCAAAGTCCCATCACAACATAATCAACGTACGTTTAGCTAATGAGACTACTGCACATCGCATCAGGTTTGTGAAGTTGTAGTGTATTGTTTTGTATCATGTTTTTGCAATTGTACTGGTAACCGTAAGGAGGGTTTGAATAGTGCCTGGGAGAGATTGCTAAATTACTCAAACAAGAATGGATGAAATCTAAAACCTCTTCAGGCATGTTTAGATGGAGGTATTACGCAAAATAGTTCTAGGGTCAAGCCATTAATAGAAATGATCAGGTACAACATTTGTGAACATACTTATTCAAGAACAGTTTTATCAGTTGGAAAAACTGGCCCTTGCCCCCATGGGAAATACTGTTGCAATAAAGTAAATAGAGTTGCACTATGAAACTTTCCGGAAAATGATCCCCCAACTGTTTGTTTACATCAGGGTTGCCCAAACTTTTTTCACCGAGGTCCATATCTTGAAAAATATTCGACACGGAGGGCCACAGACCAGTGGCCAATACAGTGGATAATTCAGATGGTGCATTTAACATAGTTTTGACTTCATACTTTAAATAAGGCTTATAATATTTTTAATAGGTCTGTATGACGATGCAATGTGATGTTATTTAGGTTATATAGGTAGGATTACTCCAATTTGCCGTAAAAAAAAAATACTGATTGACACAGTGGATCATTCGATTAAGTTTTTTTTTTTTTTAGTACATAGGAAATACAGCTGCAATAAAGTAAAAAAAGGTACACTGCGGAACTTTACTGGTAAAGGGTCCACCAGCTGTAGATAAGTTTCATGTCATACTGTGGAACGTTCCAGCAATGTAATAATATTTCCATGGAGAGACGCTGCCCCCCCCTCCCCATCCGGCTCATACGCTCCAAAGATACAGTGTGGAGCTTAGAATACTATTTCTCCAAGTTGGTGAGGTTGTTTACATGCGCAGTGGGAGACTTGTGCTTGCGCAGTTGGAGGATATAGGATTTGGGAGGACTATGTAAAAAGGATGGTATAAATCTGCATGCTATTTCCAGGAGTAGCTGGGGTCTTTTGAAGTGGTTGCAGTGAATCATATGTGCGTTGCTGTGCTCGGTCTTCTGCATCAGCTTCATCCTTCACAAACCTTAAAGGAACCATATACAAGATTTTGAATTTAGATTATACAAGCAAACTGCATCTCTGGATACATAGGAGACATGTTCAGATCAAATATAGCTTTTACTTACACTTGTTAGGCTGATTTATGCTTAGGTTTATGTTTAGTTACACACACATTGGTCATGATGGCAAAGTTGGTTATGCCAGTTATCCAAACAGAAAGCAGAAGGAGTTTTTCAATTAGGTTGCCAGATTCAACACTAAAATCCAGTTGGTTTAAACCTGAAATGCCTCTATCTGATCTGAATGGTCACTACCTAAACCCCAGCGCCTGCAGCCAATTATGAATCAGTGCTAGTGGAGCCTCTGCAGCTCAGAGAGTGAATTCTGGAGGTTCGTGAGGCCTGTCCCTATACTGAGAATGAGAAAAATGTGTTTATGCCCTCTATCTGCAGGTTAAGGCAACACAAGATCAGCTGTGATTGAAACACCCTTTTAAAAGAGTGTAGGCTACGTACAGTTTCTTTCATTTCAGGTTTGAGAAGTTGTAGTGTATTGTTTATATCATGCTTTTGTATATTTATGGGAAATTGCAGGGCGGGAGCATGGGTGACGTAGGCTTGTGGGCTGAGCTTTGGACAGAATCGTACCGCTAACCATAAGCAGGGTTCGAATAGTGCCTGGGAGAGATTGCTAAATTACTCAAACATGAATGAATGACATTTAAAACCTCTTCAGATGTGTTATAAAGTGGTAGAAAGCTAGAAAAGTCTATTTTGCATAACATTCTCTCAGCTGGGAGAAGCTAAAAATATTGTTTAAATGTAGATTTTTGTTCTAATACAGTGAGTTTTAGAAATAATCGGGTTCAACACTTGAGAATATACCTTTCAGATATTCAAGTATAGTTTTATCAAAAGGAAAAACTGTCTCTTGCCCCCTTTTTTTCCAAGACATGTACTTACATTGTATTTCTCTAAGCCTCGCCATCGTCTCCAATCTGCAGCTTGTGGTCAAACTCAGAACTGAGACAGGTGTTTTTGGAAGTAACTGCCACAAAAACATGATTTTTTTTTTTTATTTAACGTCTCTGTCTCCCTTTCATGTTCAGATCACGGAGATGAGCAAACCTACTCTTCCTGCTTGTTTTCACATTTGGGACAGAGAGGATGAGATATAAAAATAGTAGAAGGAAAGGGAGAAGCAGGATATATTGCTACAGAGATATACTGCCATAAATGATAATATTGAAACTACTTTACGCCACAATAATGCAGGATAATCCGAGTGAACCATTTTAAATAGACAGCATCATTAAAAGAAATGAGCTGCTACAAAGAGCAGAACAAACCGATAATCAGCCATTGAAGTCACTTATTCTGATTTCTTTCTAATTTTTATGCATTTTTACGCTGATTAACATTGAACCGACAGAAGAATCATCCCAGAAGCAAAACGAGGGACGTGTTTCAGAGCTCGGCATCATCATAACAGTTAGTTTTTAAATTATTATTATTGTAGTGCAAAGTTTTGTTTTTGATGATGCATAATTCCAAAGGGTAAACACACTCCCAGTCTCAGTTCTTCAGTTGTAGTTTGCAGATAAAAAGTTCTCACATCGGCGTCTTTTCAACAACTCTTTGAAATGAACGGACCCAAAAGATTCGAATCCCATAAAAGAGCCGAAAGCCCCATCACTAGTACGCGCAATAAATACTGAGCTTCAACATGTATTGTTCCAGCTCTCATATCTTGAATCATGAGTCAAGAAAGTCATTATAGTGACAGGTCTAAATCTAAGCTTTTAAGCTTTTAAATCTAAGTTTTTAAATTTGAAGTTAATTTGATTGGTTTCCCATACGAGAAATATTTGAAACAGGGAAAATACTCAAAACATTCCTTTATTCAAGCATCTCACAATATCAAAACACCAGACAGTACCACAGCACAGTGGAAAAAAAAAAAACCCTAAACACACAAACAGCATAGTAATAGATGACCTTACTCCACCCTGTAGAACTGTATAAAGAAGTGGACTAAGGGAGTGTGACGTCACCCTAAGCGTTTGGCTCCAGTCAAATGAAGCTCATCGGGCTAGCAGTTAAAAGCCAATCCAGAGCGAGACGGTGACCTTCAACATGAAAATGTTGAAGGTCACCCCTTCCTGCCCACACCGCTGGTTTAGCAGGGAGTGGGCGCTTAGCAACGTCGTCAATCAAACCTGTTGCTTGGGGAAAGAAGGTGCTTGATTGGTCTGGGCCAGTGACGTGCAGTCAGTTGAGGCAGATGAGGCAGTGCCTCACCTGTCATCACAGAGAAAAAATAATGAAATGGTTATATTTGTCCAATGATTTGTACTATAACGTTATTTTCTATTTAACTTTGCAATTTTATTCTTTTTTGTACTCAAAATCGCTGAATTTTTACGTTGAAATCCTGAGAAGAGACGCTGCGAGGCACAGGCGCGCGTCACAGCGCTCTGACTGTGCTGTAGCTAAGCTGCTGTTTTAACCCTTTAAATTCTGAGCACATTATAGCGGCTGTGAAAAGGCGTCGGGTGCGGCGGGCTTCTCTAGTTACCCTGCCTCAAGTTAGGAGGCGCTCGTGAGCCCAGGGATTCTTGTAACTCCCGCAGAATAGGGGCCGCAGACTACAATTTAGAGTTAGCAAGTCAGCTTTAGCGGTTCACTTTTTTCTTCATGTCTGGCCCTGAAATGGAGGAAGATTACATATTAAAGCTCAAACAGTTTTCTAAACTGGACTTTTAGTCGAAGCAGGAGGTTACAATTAAAGGAAGACCAATGCTGAAGGGTTTGATCCAGACACAGGACTAAAGATGTGCTCTTTTCAAACAGAGACGTACAAAATGGTAAGAAATTTAATCACTTCAATCCACTGAAAACTGGGGAACCAGAATAAGGATAAAAAAACAATACAAAACCAGCTTGCTTTTTATTTCATACTATTAGATCAGTGGTTCTTAACCTGGGCTCGGTCGAACCCTCGGGGTTCGGTGAGTCAGTCTCAGGGGTTCAGCGGAGGTCAAGACACGCACCGACTCCTATGATTTGTGATGAGACGCTTGTCCATCACTGCCTGCAGGTTCACGCTGCTTGGCCAGTCTGTGCTGCAGAGTGCCGCAATTTAGTGAATCAGTATCAACTTGTGACTGTCGTGATGGTTTGTCGTGTGATTTCTTTTTTAACTCTATAGTGTCAGATTCTGTCACCGCCAATAGACTCGCGGACTGCGAGCTTCTCCAGACGCCGTGTCCCAGTTCAACAAATGCACCTTCGATGTGCCTATCGAAGTACCCGCCCGACTTAAATGTCCCGTTCGAACAGCGCATTTAAGTCGGGCGGGTACTTCGACCTGCACTTTGGACAGTACATCGAATGGCGCATTTGTCGTTTTGACGCCATGTCTCAATTCGCCAAATGCACCGCTCGAAGTGCTGTTCTCACGGCATGAGACACAGGACAGTCTTTGCTGTGAAAATGACATGAGGGTGGCACAAGGTGAAGCCGCATTTCTGAACTAGTCTCAAAGGCAACAGCAGAAGTCACACTGACACCTGGTTTATATGTTTGTAAATCTGACATCAGGACATCAGTGCCTCACCAGGCATGAACCTCACCGCACGTCACTGGTCTGGGCACAATAGAGAAATAAAAATGCCAGGACCATGTAGAGAGTATGAGAGTTAATACACTGCCTGGCCAAAAAAAAAGTCGCCACCAAAAAAAGGTCACACACTCTAATATTTGGTTGGACCGCCTTTAGCTTTGATTACGGCACACATTCACTGTGGCATTGCTTCGATAAGCTTCAGCAGTGTCACAAGATTTATTTCCATCCAGTGTTGCATTAATTTTTCACCAAGATCTTGCATTGATGATGGTCGAGTCTGACCTCTGCATAAAGCCTTCTCCAGCACATCCCAAAGATTCTCAATGGGGTTAAGTTTTGGACTCTGTGGTGAAAATTATGTCTCGTGCTGCCTGAACCACTCTTTCACAATTTGAGCCCCATGAATTCTGGTATTGTCATCTCAGAATCTGCCCGTGACATCAGGGAAGAAAAAAATCCATTGATGGAATAACCTTGTCATTCAGTATATTCAGGTCGTCAGCTGACCTCATTCTTTGACCACAGACTGTTGCTGAACCTAGACCTGACCAACTGGAGGAGGCTTATACCTATTTGCTTAGTTAAATCCAGGTGGCAACTTTTTTTTTGGCCGGGCTGTGTATGAAGTCAGTGGAGCTGGAAGCGCACCCATGCTTGCTTCCTATTTAGAAAGTTATGGCTAGTGGGTTAGCGATGTCCATTTATATATATACAGTCTATGAATCCACCTCGCCCACTTTCTCCTCTAAAAGCTCCAAACCGTGATTTCTTTGTGGTGGTACATCCAGTTAAGCAGGTATCCCATTCGTTTCAATGGAGAATTTAATAAAAGTTTCGCCTCTAAAATCTGATATAAAGCAGATTGATTTGTGTAAAAGGTTTAATGTTTAATGGTTCTCTGGGAGGCTTTAAAACGGCTCAGTAAACCCTATAGAACTTATTCACTGTCAAGATCGACAGCCCCATGCGAAATTTAATGACGATGGTGGCGCCCATGGCAACTTCTGGATTAATGTGAATATAAATAGAAATTTGTTCATGAGCATTTGGTACAGCATTAGACCGCGATTCAAATATGGTCCTTATATTTTAGATTTGTATGTACCTTGACAGTTTTGGCTGCACCCTGCGCCTTCCTTAGAGATGTCACTGTGACGCGTCTCCTCAGCTGATTTAAACAGTTTTTGCAGCTGTCTTCCTTCGTGGCGTAATAAGACAACAGCGCCATCTGTGTCACGTTACAGCAACATCACGTGACATTTCTGAGGAAAGGTCTGTACATAGGAATCTAAAGTATAATCAGTACAGAAGACCAACTGTGGAACCTAACAAAGTAAAACTAGTAAAGTACTGTAATTAAGTAACATTTTTGGTATCTGTACTTTATGTAAGAACATTGTAAAATTGATACTTTTTGCTTTTATTTCACTACATTTGAGAGCACGTATCTGTATTTTCTACTCCATTACATTTTTGAACAGGGCTGAAAAGTAAAAGTACTTTTCATTACCTGCTTAAAAGGCTGAGGCGGTTACTTTTTACACGTTTTTACTTTGAGCAAACAAAAATATACAAGTAAAAACAGCTAGAAAAAAAAAATCTATTCTGTTGTTTTTATTGAACAAAATTCAGCTCAAATCATTAACAATATCACTACATTTGAAGCCTTATGAGACCTCAAAATCTGCACAAAATACTTTTACTTTTTACTCTTTAAGTATATTTTATAACAAGTATTTTAAAATTTTTACTCAAGTAGATTTTTTCATGTGATACTTTTAGTTTTATTTGAGTACTTGTTGCACCGGTATCCACACTTTTACGTAACAAAATCAAGTACTTCTTCCACCACTACAGAAGACCTAATGAACCTAATCGGTCAATCAAATATGTCCTTCGGGAAAAAAAAAAAATTGCCCACTCCTGATCCAGACCAAAGACTCGAAAGTTGGGGACTACTCCTCTAGGACTTGCCATGGCTGCCAACCTATTGCCTTGTTCTGTCTGTATTTAGTCTGATCACACACGCCTCTATTTAACTATTTAACATATACATACATCAATACACTGTTATATTGTGTATTTATAGTCAATGAATTAGACAATGAATTAGACAATGACTAATAACCAGTCCCCCAAAAGCCTTTTCAAAACTGGCTAAGTTCAGCTGATCCTAAACAGTCCTTTGCTCTGCCACAAGAGGGTGCTGCTGCTTCACTGCTGTATTAAAAATTCCCTTTCTCAGACTGGAGTAGCCTTGTACATAAATATATGCATATACATATACATATATCATGAAACTGGAAGAATACAAGGTGGATGATGTGCTGATTGGACTGTGCTGTCTGCAACCAAAAAGTGTAAGATTATTTCCATTGACCTATGAATAAGAGTTAAACAGTTAAATTGAAAGAGGAGGTATTGTGCAAAATTGACTTATTGGAGTTTTTACGAGGTTATAACGTTATTCCCTCACCAAAAACATGCCTGAAGTGGCTTTAGATGTCAGATGTTTAGATGTTCTCCTGGACCTTATTCGTACGACTCACAAGTCTACGTCACCCATGCTCCTGCACCGCAATTTTGCCATGAATATTCAAGAGCAGGATACAAAACAATACACTACAACTTCACAAACCTGATGCGATGTGCAGTAGTTTTGCGATGACACTCTGAAGGGGGGAGTGATTTAGCGCAAAAATGAAACTGAAACTAATTTAACATTTGAGTATGTTGTTTTCAGCGAATATAGTATTTTCAAACCGATAAAAAGCGATTTATGTTATGTGCTAACAGTAGACCCCATAGAAAAAGTAATACCATCTTGTGAAATTGTTATTTGCTGATGTCCCTCCCCTCTTCCTTTAGAAGCGGTACGATTCTGTCCCATGCTCCCGCACAACATTTTTTCATAAATATACAAGAGCAGGATACAAAACAATACACTACAACTTCACAAACCTGGTGCTATGTGTGTAAAAACAAAACTGAAACTAATTTAACATTGATTTGAGTATGTTCTTTTCAGTGAATATAGCATTTCCAAACCGATAAAAGGCAACATGACGACTTAAAACATGCCATGTGCTAACAGTAGACCCCATAGACCCCGATGTATCTACCCCCCATGCATGTGAACTGTAAAAGAAATGAAGACCAATCGGGTGGATGTGAGTACAGAAAAATGTCTGGATGTTTATTAATCCTCACACATAGAAGTAGAACCACTCAGGGCTGGTTTTAGACTCTTCGTTCTCTCTGCTTTGGAGCACGCCGCTACCTACAGCCTGATGCGTTACAGAGCAGTGTCCAGACAGGATATGAACAAACAGGGGCCTCAGCCGTCTCAACAGTTGGAGCTAATTAGACTAACAGCTTTAGAAGACGGCGACAACCACTGAGAGTCCTTGAATGATATGAAAAAAAAAATCTATGATGTGTTTTGAGAGGTTTAATTTAATAGTTAATAGTTTTGGCATTACATAAGGAATACTTTAAACACTTCAAACCTTTTTGGTAGTGGGTCTAACACCTGCCAGTTGTTTTTGCATTGTCTGAAATGTTCCAATATTAAACTGGCCTTAAACCTTAAATCTCAATTGGTGGTTTCAATGTTTTTCCTATTGATTATGTTGTACTTTCCAGTTAAATATCCAAAAAAGGTAATTGTAAATGTCGAATCTGATCATTTCTGTACGTGACTAGACCCTAGAACCACCAAAAAAGTTACACGAGCACAAAAAATAAGGGCGTTAAAACATATATATTTTCATAGATGCATGTCAGGATTTTCAAACCTAAAAATTGACCCCAAAAAAAGCCGAAAATCTCAAATATTCGAATCTAAAACCGTCCCCGTTTGTTCCAAGTCCTGCTGTTTACATCAGTCACTTCTTTTTTACCTTGATTTTTACATAACACAGCTCAAAAAACACTTTCACACATTCCCAAGAGAAAAACAAGGGTCTAAAATCAGCTTTATCATCCAAGTCCGACTTCATGTGTCATGGCGGCCAAAGCGTCAGGATTGCTTAACTGTCACGGCCGAAATCAACAACCCTAGTTACCATAGTTACATAGAAAATACAGTCAGATGAGACGGACATCAACGAAAAGCACACAGCAATCAAAGGGAGAGGAGGCGGTAATGTTATTTCAGTATGTAAAGAAACATAGCGTGAACCATTATGAATTCTTATATTTCTGAAAAGAGTACAGTATATACACTTTGTCACAAACCAGTATTTCAGCATATCGTTCACTGCGAAAAGGAAAATGACTTGAGTTCAGGGTACATGTCTTGTTTGAGTTGTTTTGACTAGGTTATGATGTTTTTTTTTTGTTTTTTTTTTTATTTACTATGACTTGGTTGGGTGGGATAATGTCTGTGGTTATCATAGTTTTACATCAGATAAAGAGAAGTTAAAAAAACTAACCAAAAAAGCAGACTGTATAAAGAAGTGGGCTAAGGGAATGTGACGTCACCCATATCCAGTCAAATAAAGCTCGTCCAGGCTGGAGGTTACACGGGTGAATTTGGAGCCAGTTTCCATATTTGGAATTCCGAGCGAGTATCATAGCAACCAAGGAGCCAAACTGGAGCGAGGCTGTTGAAAGTAACTCCCGCAGGTTTGATTGACAGCGCTTAGCAACGCTGTCAATCAAAGCTGTTGCTAACGCTAGAGGGAGCGACCTTGGGGAAAGAACGTGCCTGATTTGTTTGTTATTAATATTATTATCTTGACTTAGCCGTTAAGGACTGAGCACATTATAGACCATTATAGCTCGCTTAGACTTTTTTTTCCTTTTTTTAGCTGTAAAAATCCTGTTAAAGGAAGTATCAGCATGTACTTTTGCGCCTTTTTCACACAACTACCTCTATTTTACATATCCATCCTTATTTTTCCTTTGACGCATCAAAAAACTAACTGGGAGAAACCCACCTGCGCTCTGATTGGTCATCTTCGAGGGACAATATAAGCACATTACCGTAATGACAGTAACATATTTAAAGAGCCCCATGCCTCTGCTTCGAGATGCCATTTGAATTTATATGATGCACAATTGGTTGCAGAGTTACGGTAATGGAAAGTTCGCAACCGTGAGTCTGATAGCTATAGACTCTATAGCATCCAACGCTATAGAGTTAAGGACAAAACAGCAAAATAAAATACAAGGATCATGTAGCGCTGATTAATACAGGCATTTTAAGACCAAAATGACAATGAACGATAGGGAGAGAGGAGCGACAGTTTTATATACAGTCTATGGGTAAAACGTTAAAAAGAAATGTACAAAAATACAGGAAGTACACGGTGCTGCCTGTGTACAACCAGGAAGTCAAATTATAAACTTCACTAGAGAAAAATTAATAAATAAAAAAATGGCACTGGTTGGAGATGGGACTGAATTGCAAACCTTCTGGCAATGCATTTGATCCATTCTTCAACCAGAGAGCAACATGGCGGGAGTACCTAGCTGGAGTATTAGCCAACTACGACAATAACTTTGCTAAAAAAATAAAAAAAAATAGATGCAGACTACATAATTATCTTAGTTAATGTCTACTAATGTCTACTGACTAGTCAAAACTGCTCAAAACAAAATTCCTATATTGAACTCAAATGATTTTAAGGTGCATTATGTAACTTTTCTGGTGAAGGGTCCGCCACCTGCTTGTCATCATCGAGACGCTATTGCTTTGCCTGGAATATCCCACCGTATGGCATTGCACTTTCTATCCCCATAAGGTCTCCTCCTCAAGGTATTTTTGAGCAATAAAAAACTGCAAATAGCTATACCACACAAAGCAATGACATCACCACGGAGACAAGCAGGTATCAGGCCCTCCTACCGGAAAAGTTACGCAGTGCGCTTTAACGTCATATTCCTTTATCGC
The DNA here is from genome assembly GCA_019594935.1 of Periophthalmus modestus. Lineage (NCBI taxonomy): Eukaryota > Metazoa > Chordata > Actinopteri > Gobiiformes > Gobiidae > Periophthalmus > Periophthalmus modestus. The sequence continues at coordinate 14,343,603 of JAIEZT010001243.1, forward strand.
AGTTTTTGATTCACAAACAACAAATTACACCCCCACCAACGTTATGTGGATTTTTTTTTTTTTCATAAAACACTCCAGAATTGAACAAAAATCCAAATGAGGCACAGCTCCTCTTTCTTAGGCCCGTTAACACATTCATAATGCTAGCCCGGCCCTGCGCACCCGCCATCCATGTGTTTACAAGTCGTCACGGTAACAGGGGCATGCAGAGCTCATGCGGAGGAGACCCATACTGAGTTTAGTACAAAGTAAAAGTCTATTGCGTAGTTAGAGTGTATTGTAGACACATGTTCAAAGACTGGGAGCATATTGTCTCGCAGTACTATATCCATTCTTCATAGTGTTAAGGCATTATGAATGTGTTACTAACTAAAATTAAAGGTCCCATGTTATGCTACACTCATTAAACTGCTCATTTCTCCATTCAAATTGAAAATAGCTAGCTGCTACTGTCGTTAGCCGTCTTTAAAGTGGAACTAAACACTACTTTTTTGCTACTAAACTGTGTATATGATGTTTTAATAGCATTATGCACTGTTCCTGGTCCTTTTTTTGGGGCAATTTTTGTGCAAACTAGGTATATTCGCAGCTTTGTGTGTGTGTGGTCTAGTGGCCACAGCAGTTTAAAGTACTACGTGACATCACACATGACTACAGCCAGGTGTTTCTGGTTACAAACATCTGGCTGCAGGGGGCGGAGTTTGAAGTGCGTATACCTGTTAGACCAATCACACTGTTCCTTATCTCTCTTCTTTAGTCCTCCAGGTACGGCCCAGTTTAACAGCGCTATTTCAAATGCGGATGAGGGCAGAATAGGTGTATAGTCCCCCTTTAAACTGTCTCATTCTTTTGTGTCCATGCGCCCTCTGCTGGCAACAGTGGCTATTCATTCATTTTCATTTTTTTTTTTTTTTTTTTACAAAATGGATTAAATGAACAGAAAATGAGAACACCTTTACTTGTTGTTTACTTGTTTTCAATATATTTAGATTATTTTAGGTTATAAAAATCCAAAATGCTAATGCTAACTTGTTTGTAAAGCTTAGGAGTTGCATACTATAGGACCTTTAAACAACACAAGAGAACGTCACGCCACCAGTACATTTACATGGCATCTGAACACATATACAGTACAGGATCAGTGCAAGAGGGAGACCTGCTTGGAACTGTGCGACTATTGGAGACAAGCAGTTAATCCTACTGTCCGACCTTTGTATAAAATAAAAATATTCTACTCTCGTTTTACCTGTAGACATTCCAGTGTGGTCTGAACATTCTATTTTTACATACATTTTATTGTGTGGTAAGAAAGAGTCATTGCATGCCTTTATCCAAATCAGTAATGAGGATTTGTAATGCTAAAAAAAACGTATAGTGGTATATTTAAAAAAACAAACCTATAGTTCAAACCTGGGTTAGTACTTCATTACAGTAACTCCAGTTTTCACCAGTTTGACCCTCGTTTGAAATGGATCATGCCAAAGTGTTATTTTTATAATGGTACGCACGATTCTTTTGCATATTCTAACTCATTCTCGTTCTTTTTTAAGCTAGCTGTCCATTGCACGATTATTTGCGATGAAGGTTCTCGAGATTAGTCCCATGACCGAGTTTGTACGAGCAAAAATCAGGTTCTAAGCTCCATCATAGTTGCACGGATTAGCAGAGGCCAGTGCTACAGCTCTGTTTTTGCAGTTGTTAAAGTTGAGCTCTTCTACTGTTACTCCGAAGTAGCGCTTGTGTTTACTGTCGGTTAACTGTTGGTCACTTGTCTGACGAAGATCAATTGCAGACGCAGTGAAAGGAGGCTCACTCTGAGACTCCAAAATATCAGATATGCTCGATATCGGCTGCAGCTCGTCTTTGGTTGTACAGCGGTTCTGAGTTTGACCTTTGCTCCTTTCTCTCTCGGAGACCCGCGTTTGTGAGTCATCGGAAATTTTTCATCGCAGACGGCCAAAATCGTGCAATAGACAGCCAGCTTAAAACATGTGTTACTGCCTGTTTTGACTTAAACTGGTTAAAGGGCCCATATTACACTGTTTTCTGATCTATGTTATAATGTTGTTTCCTCCACTGTGTTTTTTAACTCCATACACCTTCACGTGAGTCATTTGGATAATTTCAGCCTTGGAATTACCCATCTCTACTGAACTAAAGGTAAAAAGTAGCTATAAACTACTTGAAAAGAGGAACATTTTGAGCTTTGGAGATATAGACAGACTAATAATAAATGATTACTCAAACATGTGTGAATGAAGCAAAACTCCAGGTAGGTTTTTGCGGAGGTAACAACATTATAACATGGCTTAAAGTTCACAAGAGTCAGTTTTGTGTAATATAGGACTTTTAGCACTTGTTTAGTACCTGTTTGGACCTAATAGTGAACTGGTTAAGTCCTGGTGACACTCTGTAGTTCAATAACTCCAATTAAGGCCATATCCACATGAGATCTTTACACTCTGGGACCTGGTTTGAAAATGTGTCACTTTCAGATGATGATACGTGCTTTAAATAGAAGATATCTCTGTGTGGACATGGTCTAATCTTCTTTGTAATATCTCTACCTGTTCAATCGCAACTTGATTTCAAGTTCCATCTCACCAGTGCATGTAAATGTACTGAGTGACACATTCCACACAACAACATGACAAAAAAAACAAAATTCAAATCAAAATACCAAAATGAATCTCTCCCCACACTTGCGACAGATGTGATGCCGAGCACCCTGTTATAAACAACATGAACCCAAATGTCTTTATCTGAGTCGAATCGTTTGGAATCTTTCGTGTGGCTGCACCAGTGTAAAAAGGCATAGAAAGCGAAGGAAGGAGTCTGGGCCTGGCAGGTTTTTTTTTCTTTCTCTCATCATCTCTCTAAGAGCTCAGACAATCCCCGGTCTCCGTCTACAGTCAGTCTACGAGAGCCAGAGGGCCGTCAGTGCGGAGAAAAGAAGCGCTCCCCCAAGCTCACCGACACGCATTGGCAGCCCAGGGTAGCTGCGATTTGCGTGTTGAAGAGGCAGACAGAGGCACGAGGAGGCACAGACACAAGAGAAAAAAGTCGTGGATGGAGATGGTTGGATGTTCCAGAGGTGCCCAAGAAGAAGATCACACATGAGGCAGGAGAAGAGGAGACAGACAGACACACAGACAGGGAGAGACAGAGAAAAAAAACAGGTCAAATACATGAAAATACAAGTCTGGAAAAAAGTTCGGAAGCTAAAACAAAACGAGAAGGAAGATTTAGTGTGAGCGGAAGTTATAGGGTTAAAGAAGTGCGTTAGTGCGAGTGGATGACATATGGAGCGAGCATGGAAGAAGCAGGCATGAGGGAAGGCAGGAGGGTGAGGAGAAACGGTGGAATCGTACAAGGTTATGGCTGGGGTTAAGATGCACTGTAACTTTTCTGGTGAAGGGTTCGCCACATGAGAGAGCGTCACCCGTGGCGTTCAGCTAGCCAAGTTGAGGCTAGCAGTTATAGCGTCTAATCTGGAGCAGAATTCCATATTTGGAATATGGATATTTAATAGAAAATTAATTGGAGCTAGAGCTGAATAGCGCCCATGCTCTCACTTCCTATTTGGAAAGTATAGAGAGTTAGCTATGTCCATCTATATATACATCTAGATCTGTGGTCCTCTACCTGCTTGAAATATCTCCATGGTGATATTTTGGCTTTGCCTGGAATTTTGCACAAAATGGCATTGGACATATTTATCGCCATGGAGACAAGCAAGAGATCGGATCTGTGGAGAGGCGACCCTGCGCACAGTAAGAATGCATTTTTGTCCAAGGTATTTTAAAGACATAAAACACCCGTGACTGACTAATACAGAAATGCCATACTGTGCGTCTCATACATTCCAAGTAAACAACATAAGATCATGAGGAAAAGCAGTTGGCTCACACCTAACCAGAGAAGTTACACAGTGCAGCTTTAAGTCTGTATTGGTATTATTGTATTATGAATTATCAGACCATGTCAGTTAAACCAGGCTTCAACTCAACAGCATTAGTTTGCAATGTGGTTAACGGCACATGCTATTACAACCATCGTCAGAACAAGCAAACAAAACCAAATTTCAAAACCAGTTATGATAGAAATATGTTGGAAAATACCTTATACCTTAATATTATTTTTCACCATTCTCATGTTATATTGACCAAAAGGGTTGTTGTCGGGGGTGCTGCTATACCAATATCTCAAACCCACCAGAAGAGTACACTCAGACAATTCAACACCTGACAAGATGGATTTTATAAGTTTGAAATGCTGATCTCATCTTGCAGGAGTAGAAAATTAACAATAAACTTCCAATAATCCAATGTGTTAAAAAAAAAAAAAAAAAAAAGACAATGTTTTGTTCCTCACAAGAATCACGTGATGTTTCTTGTCGGGTTATATCCTGCATTGGTAGCAGCAGAACAGAGCCATCTAAAGTCTGATCTCCACAGGATATTACCTTAATTAACGTAAAAAAATATGGTTCCAGACAGTAAACAGGGACAAGGGGCCCTATCAGCTTTCACAGACCTGAGATGAAGTCAGACTGCAGATGGCGCTGTTTTTCAAATTAATTTAAAGTCGTACCAAATATACACTATTGAAACTTTGCAGCTGATGTCATCAACATTCCTGGGGGTGGAGGGTGAAGCTAACTAGCAGCACTGCATTGTCTGAAGCTAGACCTTAATCTGAGCATTGTTTTAACACAATCTGAACAGAAAGAACTGACTTAGTAGAACTACAACAGGTCAGCTGATTTGTGCTGTTAAACTAGTCCACGCTCACCCTGTTTTGTTGAAAATCAAACACCTCCATAGCCATATATGCAAGCGCCCCCAACAGGATGTTACAGCAAAGTCTGAATAATGTGAATGTGCATTATGTGTACATTATCCATACAACTCAATTGGTAAGATTACATGAATAAAAATACTTTGTTTTTCCCTCAATACATGCACAGACATAGAAAGGCACATAAAATGGTAAATGGCAGCATGACAAGCCAAAGCAGGAGGAAGGCATGCACACACACACCGCAGCCGGTCTGTCTAACCATGTAGGGAACAGGTATTTAACGGTAATGCTGTTATTGTTGTGTTAGCTTAATGTGGGCGTTAGCCGGGTAGATCCGCATAAGCACCTGTCACATCTGTCAGTAATAGTTAGCATTAGCTTGATATTTTGCTCAAAGTGGAGAATGTTTTATCTGTGCACAGCAGGGTGTGGTGTGCACAGCGGTGAGCAGTGGCATTTAAACGCTGCCCAGCCACACATGTTGGTTTAATACAAGATGGAATTATGAACATTTGAATGGTATTTGTGGTTAACTACGTGCCATCAAATCTAGCACAGAGAAATTGAAATGTTGTAAAACAGAATTTTCAAATGTAATGTTACTAAGTACATTTACTATAAGTTACACAATTCAACCCACCAAAGCACAGTTTATAAATCCCACATGATCACCCTTGAATCACAGCAAAAATGTGTATATTTGATGCTTTGAATTCATCTTGTTTTGAGTAATTTTGACAAACTTGCATGTATTTACTATCTCAGCTTATTTAATAACCCTTCAAGGACTGAGCACATAATAGACCATTATAGCTCACCTAGACTTTTTTTTTTTAGCCATAAAAGTGACATTAAAAGAAGTATCAGCATGTACTTTTGCCTTTTTTCACACAACTACCTCTATTTACATATTCATCCTTATTTTTCCTTTGACACATCAAATAACTGACTGGGAGAATCCCGGCGGCACCTGCGCTCTGATTGGTCGTCTTCGAGGCTCAACATAAGCACATTACCGTAATGACAGTAACATATTTAAAGACCCTCATGCCTCTGCTTTGAGATGCCGTTTGAATTTACATGATAGTACAATTGGTTGCGGAGTTACGGAAATGGAAAGTCCACAACTGCACTAGCATCTGACTCTATAAGGTTAATTTGACTTTCATTATATTTTTTTCTTTCTTTAATATAGGGTAAATTCTCTTATAACATGTAGTGCACTATATAACCAGCTGTATTTACATGTAACCAAAATGTTACACTTGAGTAACAAGTTGTAATAACGTGCAACCCAAATGTAAAGTACTGTGTAACAACCATAGACAGTATATATAAATGAACATATCCAGCCTGCTACCCCCCGTGTTCCAAATAGGAAGTGAGCATGGCCTCAAACTGTTTCCTTTAAGCTCTACTGAAAAAAGGTCACCCCTCTCTCTAACTCCTGCTGTCAGACCCGTCATTCTGACCTTAAAATGTTCATTTTAACCTGCTCTACATGGTCCTGGGGGTTTTATTTCACTATTTTGTCCCTAAATAGAGATATGAACAATAATAATAATATAGACTGATTCATAACCTCATTGCTAAGTGCCCAGGGTGTGCACCTTCAACCACATTGCTCCTGATAGGTTCTTTGGTTTCGTGCTTAGGAATTCCAAATATGGTCCCTGGTAGCAGATTGGCTGCAACCAGACGCTATGGGAGATGTCACGCTTCCCTAGTCCACTTCTCTTATACAATCTATGGCAGGGGTGTCAAACTCATTTTCACTGAGGGCCACAACAACAAAATGGCTGCCATCAAGTGCCAGATGTCACTGTAAGGCAGAATAAATGTCACTAAATGTAACCAAATGTCATATAAAATAAATTTAACTACCTTTTAACTTGTTAAATAACTCTTTCAGTATTTATTACTTATTCAAGTTGGAAATATCACATCTGTGTAACTGCGTATCCCCTGATAAACTGACATTTTTAAAGTGTGTATCTGGTTGGGACACACCTGCTCACAGACTCTTAGCACTGCTTTAAAAACAGACTTTTACAGCCGTTTAATTATTGGAAAATGTGTTGTTTTTCTTGAAAGCTAACTTTTGCGTACTTAGCTCCGTGTCTGGTGTCAAAATGCCTTTTAATTTACCTTCTCACGGGCCACATAAAATTACGTGGCGGGCCACATTTGGCCCCCGGGCCTTGAGTTTGACACATGTGATCTTTTGTAACAACCTATACCAACCTAACTGTTACACTGAATGTAACCCATTATGTAACAACAAATAAGAGAACGATTATGTGATTATTTCCACAAATGTAACTATGTCTATGTAACAACCTGTAATAACATGTGTTTAACCATAAACCTCACACTTACTTACATATTCTAGCATGTTTTTACACAGTTTGTAATAAAATACTTGATTTATCAGATGTACCACCAAACTGATTTAAAAATTATCCATAGAAACTTAGGACATAGCTAAAACAAGACACTAAATCAGCTTGTTTGTGGTCTAGTCAAAGGTACTCAAAACAAGATTTGCATTCATTAGTCATTTCACAGATGACTTTAAAGCATATGTCTGTGTGATGTATCACTCATGCGTCTCGTACAGTGCTTTTAAAAATAGAACAGGGCCACTCCGACAGCTGTTTATAGCCGTTCCTATATTAGTAGCAGCTGTGGAACATGGCCAAATGAAATGCAGATGTTGTAGCTCATATAAATCCCTCACACGCCCGGAGCTACAGAACGGGCCTTCAACCGTAATACCATAAACACAAAATCAAACCATTACAATCATTACAGGGAATTACAAGCTAGTGCTGCGCAGAGCTAAATTGACTCCGAGGCTGTTCCGAATAGATCCCAGCCTCCCACGCTAACATGGCTATTTTCCAGCAAGCTCGGAAATTCACGTCAAAACTAAAATGGGAAAAAAAATCCGTATTGGTCATGCACGGAACTTTTTTTTCATTTTGGTACAACGGCTGCATCCCTGCTGTTTTTTTTCCTATTCAGGTCAGAGAATGGATTGAGGTCAAGCGCTAAACCTGGCAGGGGAAGAAAGAGAGTGGAGCTGATACAGACGGAGGACAAAAATAGGGCTAAAGATGAAAGGATGGAGCGGAGATAAAGTGTGGTTAATTTATGATTTTAATATGTTAAAGATTGACTATGATCTGTCGTCTCAACACTTGCCAATGTACAAAGCATGAAGAGCTAGCATGTTCCGCTAGTACCTTCTTAGCCCGGCAGGGTATTCCTCAAAACGCCATGTTTTTGAGCAAAATTTGTCTTGCCTCAATACAGATATAGTGTATAAGCAGCTCTTGAGGTCAAAATAAGTGTACTGCCTGCATCTAACTGTAAAGAGTTTTATTGTCCTAGAATGAGGAAGTGCGTGGTTAGCATGCTAGTTGCTGTTAGCTGGCTTCTGAAAACTGCTTTTAAACTCATCATGGTGAATAATTAGGATGCTCGGAATGCATAAGGTACGTGAGGACTAAAAATAAGCTTTTAGAGTTTTTTATGACAGCACAAATCAGGTACTGTGCCTTTAAGATTAAAAGAGTAATCGTTATTTGCATGTCCCAATGGCAAGTAGCATTTACAACTGTAGGATTAGCAGCTGTAGAATTAGTAACCTCTAAAATCAATTCAACTGGCTCATATTTTCACGTTTTTTACTTTAAAATCACATGAATAGTGGCAAATGGCCTACATCACTCAGAGGACCAAGGTTACAATTTAACCTGAAGGATACCTGTGATTCTTCTCATGGTTTTGTCCTTGTTCAAAACTAGTTTGCTGATCGTACCACATGTTTTAATTTCGTCCAGCAAGTTAAAAATTATCATGATAGCCATAACGCTGTATAACGCTGTGATCCAAAACAGAAGTAAAACATTCACAGGATAATTTGTATTTTTTACAGCTCGAAAACTAAAGTGGATTTCAAACGATTTAGCACTCAACACTCAGTTTTATATGAAATTTGGCAAATGTGAAAATGCATATAATTCTGAAGCAGGCGTTTGAGTATGCATGGCAACCCTCGTCCATATATTAGCATACATTTTCTACTACTGTGATGGTATACTGACAAGATTTGTTGACCTCAAATCAGATGAAAATGAATGAGCAATGAATAAACTGGACTTTTTAAATGCCATTACTGGAGTGTAGGCAAGAGGGACGAGATCCAAGCTACTAATTTAACAGTTTGGATGCAAATCATTCTGAAGATTCCCACACATTTTTTTTTTGTCGACGGAAACGAGAAAGAATTATATACATTTGGGGCTGGAGGTTAGGGTTGGGAAAGTACTATATCAGTACTATAACATATTATGCTACTTTCTGATCTATGTTATAACGTTTCCTTTATCATAAACATACCTCGATTTGTGTTTTTTAACAGTTTGCAGTCGTCCCAAAGTTATTCTTCACTCACCTGACGCATTCTGACCATCCTAATTATTCACCGTGATGTGTGTTATAAGCGCTTTTTTTTTTTTTACAACTTTAAGAGACCAGAGTGGAGTTTTGTCATCAATAACAGTAAATCTAACAGCAACTAGCATGCTAACAAATCATTCCTGATTATCTGACTTGACGTGCTTTCTAGTAAGATGCAGACAGCACGCAGTGGACTTATTTTGACCTCAAGAGCTGCTTATACAATATATCTGTGCTGGGGCAAGACTGTACTGGGCTACTCCATTGAACACCATTACACGGTTATATATTGTGTATTATTTAGGTGAGTGACAGTCGTCTTCGCTTTGCCGGTTCTTGGTTTGTCTGACCCGGGGCTCTGGATGGACTCGGGTGAGTGAAAACAGGGTCAAAGCATGTGTTAATGGGTCACGTCTCAAATGAAGTGTGGAGAGGAGAGCTGTCAGATGGACCACAGACAGACACAAGGAGGAGAGAGGCGGGAGAAATATAGCCACAAGACAGGACAGGAGATTTAATATGGGGAGACAGGAGGAGAGAGAGTGGAGGAGGGATAGACAGAGAGAGGAGGGTGGAGGGGGGTGTAGAGAGGGAGAGAGAGAGAGAGAGAGTGGGGGGAAGAGAGAGAGAAAATGGGGAGAAAAGGAAGCAAAGGAAAGAGAAAGGAAAACGTGAGGGAGGGAGGGACAGAGAGTGAGAGAGAGAGAGAGAGAGGAAGAGAATAGGGGAGAAAAGGAATCAAAGGAGGGAGGAAGGAAGAGATGGACAGAGAGAGAAAGAAAAATAAGGAAGGAGAACGAGAGGAAGAGAGAGGAGAGAGGGAGGGACAGAGAGAGAGGAGGGTGGAGAGAGGGACAGAGAGTGATAGAGAGAGATGAGGAAGAGAGAATAGGGGAAAAGGAATCAAGGAGGAGGAGGAAGTAAGAGATGGACAGAGAGAGAAAGAAAGATGAGGAAGGAGAACAAGAGAAAAGAGAGAGGAGTGAGAGAGGGACAGAGAGCGAGAGAGAGAGAAAGAGAGAATAGGGGAGAAAAGGAATCAAAGGAGGGAGGAAGGAAGAGATGGACAGAGAGAAAGAAAGATGAGGAAGGAGAACGAGAGAAGGAGAGAAAGAACGGAGGGAGGGACAGAGAGAGAGGAGGGTGGAGAGAGGGACAGAGAGCGAGAGAGAGAGAGAAAGAGAGAATGTGGGAGAGAAGGAATCAAAGGAGGGAAAAAGGAAGAGATGGACAGAGAGAAAGAGAGAGAAAGACAAGGAAGGAGAAAGATAGAAGGAGAGAGGAGGGTGTAGAAGGTTGTAGAGAGGGAGACAGAGAGAGAGAGGAAAGGAGAATGGGGAGAGAGAAGGAAACAAAGGAGGGAGAAAGGAAGATGTGGACAAAGAGAAAGAGAAAGACGATGAAGGAGAAGGATAGAAAGAGAGAGGTGGGTGGAGGGAAATGTAGAGATGGAGAGAGCGGAAGAGAAAGAAAGAGAGAGAAGGTGGTGGGGGTTTGTAGATAAGGCGAGAGAGGAAGGAAGAGAGAAAGAAAGCGAGTGAGAGGGTCTGGTAAGAGCAAGGGGAGAAGGAGTCAGGAGAGAGAGGAAGAGAGAACGGGGAGAGAGAGGGAAACAAAGGAGGGAGAAAGGAAGAGGGGACAGAGAGAAAGAAGACAGGGGGAAAAAGACGAAGGGAAAGAAGAGGAAAGGGGGAAAACCAGGGGAGACAGGGAGAAAGGGAAAGAGAGAGCAGGGGGGCAGAGGGAGAGGGAAAATGGAAGAGAGAGAATGAGAAAGAGAAAGAAAAAAAGAAGGTTTGTAGAGAGAAGGATAGAGGAAGGGAGAGAAAAAGAGGAAGAGTGAATGGGGAAAGGGGATTGAGAGAGAGGAAACAAAAGAGGGAGAAAGAAAGGGAGAGAGGAAGAGGAGAGGGGATTGAGAAGAGAGGAAAAACGGGAAAAAAAAAAAGAAAGAGTCAGGAGGGTCAGGGAGAGAGAGGAAGACAGAACAAGGAGGGAAGGGGAGAGGAGGTGGGAAAGAGGGAAACAACAGAAAGGAAGAGGAGAGGATCTTGAGGAGAGAGGGAAAAACAAGGGGAGAGAGGAAGGGAAAGAAAAAGAAGGGGGGTTGTAGAGAGAAGCGAGAAAGAGTAAAGGTTGAGCTAAGAGAGAGAGAGAGAGAAAGGAAGAGAAAGGAATAGAAGAGGGGATTGAGGAGAGAGAAGGAGGGCACGGAGAGAGAAACTGAGAGATTGAAGAAAGGAGGGAGAGAAGGGGGCTAAGGGCTAAGAGGAAAGACTGAGAAAAAAGAGCGAGAGAGAGGAGAGATAGTGAGGAAGGAAGTGACAGGAGGAAGCTTGCAGGCCAAGCATTCACAGGATAATTTGTAAAAAAAAAAAAAATCATAATATGGAGCCAATGATTTGAATGGTCGGTCGTTGTATAAAATGGCCTTCAAAATGGCCGCCGGTTACAGAGACATCAAAACAACAGTAACACTCCCAACGAATATGAACTTCATCGGTGTTCTCAGTGTCGCAATTGTAATCTGATACCACGACCTGAGCTGAGGGACAAAGGCAGAAGTCGAAGTATTCTCCGTATAACCAAATACTACTATAAATACTGGTTAAAGGATTTCAAAATAAATCAGCAAAGACGACAGGGAGTTAGGAAAGGGTAACACGCTCAGGTTTAGCTTAATGGGGTTGCAGCCAAAAATGAGTTCCTTCAATGCAACAGGATACAGAGGAGAGGCTCACCGCGACCACAGGGACCTTCAAAATAAAATGTGTTTTAGTCCTGCATGGTTACGTCGTTTCCATGACCACCCCCATGGTAACAACAAATAGGATGATCCAGTGGCAAAAAAAACGCATCTATCTTTTGTTTAATCACACTTACTTTTCTCAGAAGTACCTCTCCACAGATGTGACCTGTAACTCTGCTTGCTTGCCTCCATGGAGATTAAGTAGTACTTCATCAGAGGACTCTTTTGTGTTGAGAAAAGTAGGTGTTTGGGTCTTGATGCTAACACTAATACTGTTTTGGAGTAATAATAATATTTTTAAAAATCCACAAACTGAAGTAAACTACATATACAATAATTGGGTAGCCATTACTTATTTTTTTGTTTCATATTTTACGTTTTAAAAGGGCACTATGTAACCTTTCTGGTCTTTCGTCTGCCTGTCTCCTTAGAAATCTTATAACTTTGCCTGAAATGTTTCATAGAATAGAATTAAATGTAGCTTCCATTTATTCAATCGCAGGCCCCAAAAACATGTAATCTTACTGCAAGCGGGCCCTCCTCTCCACAGATCTGACCAGTAACTTGACACTGTTGGTGTCTCCTGCTTGTGTCCATGGAGACAGACAAGTTTAATGCCATTCTTTTGTGGTCCGGTGGATGCCTCTCCCCCCTCTCCCCGCTGAGTGAAGTCGCTTAGCCGTACATGTGGGTGGATTGTGTGGTCGGAGGTCGGATGGGTCGGAGGGGTCGGAGGTCAGAGTGATTACCTGGCACAGTGGTGGGCTCGGAGGCCGTTCTGAAGGACATTACCCCCGGCTGGGACTTGCCCTGCTGGTTCTCTGCCACCACGTGCACCTCGTACTCCGTGTTCCAATCCAGCCCGCTCAGCAACCACGTACTCGCTGCCGTGGGGGAGGCGGATCTCGGGCTTCCAGTCTGACGTGTGCTTCTGAGACAGGGACAAGGGGACAGTTAAATGGTTGCAGGTAACAGTTATGGAAGTACATCAACATATGTCACATCTGCAGAAATTATAAACTTTATCCAAATTAAAACACAAAGCAAACGAATAAACAACTAGGCAAGATGTGTAGTCAATTAAATTAGTATTTGTCCACTGATCAGAAGGTGGGTGGTTCAAATCCCGCTCTCACAGATGAATGCTGTTGTTGTGTCCTTGGGCAAGACACTTTCCTTGATGTAAAGCGCTTTGAAGGTGGAAAAGCACTAAATTAAAAAAAAACTTTTCATATGCAATTTAAGAGTCTTAATATAGATGTAAAGCCCCCAAATAGACTAAAATAAAGGCATGTTTTTTGGGGATTATTTCAGTTGATATTGCACTGAAAAACATAAAAAAAAAAAAAGTCCTTACTCTGAGCGGGCTTGCATTGCCACAAACCTGACTCTCATTTGGCCTGGAAGAAGGAGCGCTTGTCTCAGTGGAGGTTTTTCCTTTGGCTATAATCTCCTGCAGTATGGCATATCTACCTCCACGAAGAATGTTTCGAAGTATGGTTTTAACTTTCTATTTCCGTGGAATCAAGCAAGTGATGTGCCACCTCCACAAAGTTACACAGTGTCACATTAAAAGTTATTACGGCCTCAAAAAGAGACTAAAACATCTCCCAAACAAGTGATACTTTTTTATTAGTATGATTCATTCACGACTTATGGTAGACTTGAACCTCAACCGAGAATTTTGTAGTAGTGATCAGACTTTCGGCTCCTTTAAGGGAACTGAATCTTTTGGATCCGTTCCCTTCAAAGAGCAGTTTACCTTTGTCTTACTACTAATGTATAATGTCTACTACTAATGTCTGTCAATTGTATGAAAACTCTCACTCGTGTCGATTCAGCGTTAACCAGTTTAAAAATGCATTAAAATTGGAAAGAAAAAGATTTGGTTCTTTTAAAAAATGAGATCCAAATGAGATCAAATTTAAACCCTATGAGCCTAAGCTACAAAATACAGTATACTATATTATGGCATACTTTAGTCATGCAGTGGTACTTACAGCCTTGTACCGGACCAGGTAGTGCTTGATGGGAGAGCCGCCGTCGTCCTGCTTGAACCAGTTCACCTTCAGAGAATTGCCTTTGTTGTGAACCTTGACCTCCAGTTTGGGAGCAGCAGGTTCCCCTACACACCACAAACACATGCATTAACATTACAGACACATAATCAAATGAATAATAAATAAAAAAGTACTTCAGTTGTAAGTAAGTTGGAGATCGGTAGGTTGCAGTTTTGTATACACCAGTGTTGGCTGTTTAGTACTATGTGTTTTTTAAATAAAGTTGTGGGATTGAGAGGACACTGTTTGAGGCTTGATCAATAAAGTGGTTTATATTTTTTTTAAGCCACAATTATCTTCTTTTCCACCAAATTATTTTAGTGCTATTTTAGTGGAATACGTTGCGAAGGATTACAGTGGGTTGAGTGTCCACCTACTAACTGGAGGGGTAACCGTGTAACCACCCCATCTTTCATTCTTATTTTATTGTGTCATTGAGCAAGACACTTCACTTGGATTGCCTATACTACAGTCACAATATAAGGCATTGGGTGAACACGTTGATATTAAGAGGTTATGTATGTATGAACTGTATGTATGTACTGTATGTATGTACGTATGTGTGTGTGTATATATGTGTACTACCACTACAAGTTTGGACACACCTTCTCATTCAATGTTGTTTTTCTTTAAGATATAAAGTTATAAAACATACAGAAAACTTCAAATATATGAATCAAGTTATATGGATTTATGCAGCAAAGAAAAAAAGTTTATATATTTTATAAACTTTAGATTCCAGTTTCAAAAGTATCAAAATATCCACCCTTTGCTTTGTTGACAGCGCTACAAACCATTGGCCTTCTCTCGATGAGCTTCTTGATGAAGTTTCCTGAAATGGTTTTCACTTCACAGCTAAGCAAAGGGGTGGCTATTTTAAATTATCTAAACTTGAAAATAAGTTATTTGGGGTTTATTTTTTTGTTTACTACTTCTTTACATGAGTAATCATTTATAGTTTCGATGCCTTCAGTGAGAATAATCATGAAAATAAAGAAAGTATTAAAAAAAAGTGTGTCCAACCTTTTGACCGGTAGTGTATGTATGTATATGTATGTATATGTATGTATGTGTATGTATGTGTATGCATGTGCATGTGTGTATGTATGTACGTATAAATAAATAAACTTCAAAAACAAATCCGCCCACACATTCTGTCTGTGGGCTTGTAAAAGTAAAATGACAGAGTTTCTAAAGTTATTCTTGTTTTGGTGATAACAGCCCTGTTCCAAATGTTCCACTTGTTCCTGTTTAGAGTCGTGCTTGGACAGCTTGTGTTGTATGTTCCGCACAGCCAGCACAAAGTGATAAAACAGAGGAGGAAACTGATGTGTCACAAATGTTTTATATAAATGGGCGTTCTGTCATTTCTTCAAACATATTTATCATTTTTGAGGGTTTGTTTTTTTTCTCAAGAAAGGCTAAAATTATGTTGCCACTGTTTCAGATGGCTGCTTCGTAGACTGTATAAAGAAGTGGACTAAGGGAGCGTGAGTCACCCACAGAGTTCACTCCAACCAAATGAAGGTCATCGAGGCTAGCAGTTATGGAGGTGAATTTTTGAGTCAATAGAAAATTGGAGCCAGAGTTGATGTCGCTGGAAGTGTGCCCATGCTCACTAGCCTATATGAAAAGCGGTGACTAGCGGGTTAGCCATGTCCATTTATATATACAGTCTACAGGCTTAAATCAGTCAAATGATCCAATCACAGAAACACATGGTCCGCACGTGTCTAAACAAATATATGGTGGCTTCTGAGTAAAAAAAAAACAAATTATGCTGAATCAATGATGACGCTAAACTCTTATGTAGGCTATTTGCGGAAAAAAGAAGTTATACATTTTGCTCTTAGTGATACAAGAATATACAAGAAAAGACGTGCTACAAAATAGCAGTTGTGATTGGAGAGTCTTAAGTTAGGATTAGGTATTTTAATGTCTCCCATCAAGCTAAAACAAATCTCTCATGCTTATCCTCCAGCTAGGTATTCCTGAGCATGGTTCTATAGCTCAAGAGCTGGAGACGGGTCACCTAACCACTGCTCCTGAGGCAAATGCAGAAGAAAAAAAACACTATAGGAACAAGAAATTACATTTTATTCTATGCTGTGATGAGGTTGTATTTGATAGGTTGCTAGGCTAATGCTAACATCTACGAAATACAATGAATTGGGGCATTAGCTTTAGCATCAAATTTGTCTGTATCCATAAATTTGAGAATTATGAAAAAGCTGGACCGTTTCCATAGTGATTAACAATTTAAAAGAACATATTATATCTTTGGAATGGGAAAAACTCCTCAAAACGTTGCATAAAACAGGAAACTGACACTCACGAACGGCTAAACTATGCTAGCATTATTGACGACATGAAACACCAAATTCCATTGTCACATTCTTGTCATTATTTGGTGAAAATGTAAGATGTATAAACTTACGCATAAACTAAATGTCGTCTCAAGCTAGCGTTAAAAAATGGAACAAGATATATTATTGTGGCATTGGTTGGAACAATGCGTGTGGCAGCATCACTTTAGGTCAAGCCAAAATACACAGAAGCTATAGTACCCCACAGTGTCCTCCCCTTTAAGATCCTCATTAAATTCTCTCCACTGTGCTAGCTTGTAAATAATAGATTCACTAGCACGGATTATAAACGTGTCTAATTTTTTAAACAGGTGGCAATTTAGTCGCTAGTATGTATGTATATGTAAATTAGGATGAAAGTTGTACTGACAATATATATTTTTGCAATATCTTAAGTCACTATTTTGTCATAATGCTAAAAAATAAAATTAAAAAAACTGCACTCTGAAAACTAATATAACCTCAAATTATGAATTCTAGGAGTTAAATACATTTTTGTTATATTAAAACAAAATTACAAGACAGGATTTTGAATTATCTGACACAGCAAGAACAATCACTTGCTTTTGTAAATGTATGTAGGACTTATTCACCTGTTATGAAATGAAATATATAAGTTTGAGTCATGCTAGGCCTTTATAATGTATTAATAATTATATTCACCACAAGCCTGTGAACTGCAATAACAAAGAGAACCAAGATAATCCAGCCACACCAGATTAAAGGGCCCATATTACGCTATTTTTCTGATCTATGTTATAATGTCATTTCCTCATCACAAACACCTGGAGTTGTGTTTTGTTTCATTCACACATGTTTAACACACAAACCCTGCAAGTTTAGGCTGAGTTCTTCTCTCAAACAGAAAACACTCTGTTCCACCTTGTGATGTAATGCGGTAATGCAGGAAGTACTCCATTGTGTTTTTTAAACTATAGACACCTTCACTAGAATCATATGAATGATTTCAAAAATGGGATTAACTCTACTGAACAAAAAGTAAAAAGTAGCTGTGAACTTGAAAACTACCACTTCATGACATCACAAGGTGGAACAGAGCATTTTGAGCTTTGAAGATGTAGACAGATTAATAATGAAGGGTTACTCAAACATGTCTAAATGAAACAAAACACAACTCCAGGCATGTTTTTGATGAGGTAACAACATTATAACATGGTTTAAAGCTCACAACAGTCAGTTTTGCCTAATATAGGACCTTTAAGGTACAATGTTAATCTGACATTTACATATTACATGCTTATATATTCATACATTCAGAGTTAATCGGTGCATATGCATGAAGGCACTTGTTATTGTTACTGTATGCTAGGAAAAAAAATAGTTAGTATGTTAGAAAGGCCTGAAAGAAAAGTTAGCAACATGCAAGTTAAGATGGCAACATATTTCAAATAATAATATAAATACATTATTATTATTATTATTATTATTATTATATTATATTATTATTTATTCCATGCAAAACTAAATTGTTAAGTCGTAGAATAAAAAATATTTCATGATTTCATTTTCATTGGTGAGTGTGAATGGCTCTGTAAACAGCAGCATTCTGGCTAGCTCACTCAAAGCTAATGCTAACTTTTATTACAAAATGCAATACAAAACAAACAACCAATTAACATTTAAAGTAAAGTCTACCTGATTACTTCATTTCATGGTGTTCATTTAATGTTTATTTTGCCTACAAGTAGCATTAGGGTTAGCACTGAAAATACATTTTAAAATACTTGCCTTTTTCACATGATTTGTAAAGTCTTTAAAAATGTTGTCAGTGATATCATATTTATTCATTTTAGCGCTACTCTACAAAACCCCACAGAGCTAAAACTGGACAAGAAGTAGTACGGCTAAGCTAACTGTTGCTAACTTGCTAACTGCAATTGTGTTTTGACAGAGAAATAATATAAAAGCAAATGAAAAAGTCAAATTATTAACTCTTTCCTACTAATATTTCTTCTTTCATCATTCAAATTGAGTTGTATTACATAAAGTATAAAGTAAAACAAAAATTTGAAGCCGTCATAGGCCATGTGTGTCCAGTGTATTTACAAACCTATATAGTACTATACTACTTATCAAAATGCTAATGCTAATTTTTAGGGATGGGACGAGATCTCATGCCACGAGATCTTGCAAGATCATGAGACTGTGTGCGCATGGATGGGAATAACGAGATTTTATGATCCATCTTTACATTTGGCACAGGCATGAAAGGGTTATGCTAGCCTCACTGAAGTTACGGAAAGTTGTATATCTCCGAGACACTGTAGCTAACATATTCAGACTATCACTATTTTGTAGTGATAGGACCAGTACTGACACAAATAATCAGTGCTAAAGTTGGTTTCTACACTTAAAATGTGTTTGAAAGAGGCCTATTTCATTCATAACTGAGTATAAAGTAAGAAAGAAGGAAGAGAGATAATTTAAGAGAGGAATTAAAACATATAAAAAATGGCTTAAGTTAGTCAGTTTTGTCAACTATAGTATTTTCCGTATTATAAGTCGCACTTTTTTTTCATCGTTTGGGCCGGGGGGTTATACGACTTATATGTGAAATTATTAAAGTATATAATTTCACATCTTTGTTAATGTCACACTGACAACTGTGCGAGGGCAGTCTAGACTTGTACCAGTATGACAGCCACACTTCATCTACTTCGTAGCAGGTGGAGTTATTTCCCCCAAAAATGTGACTTATAGTCCAGTGCGACTTATATATGTTTGGTTTTTTTTCTTCATCATATTATGCTTTTTTTTGTTAGTGCGACTTATACTCCAGAGTGATGTACAGTCTGGAAAATACAGTATATAAACACTTGTACACTAATTGTAAATTACTTCAAGATCTCATCTTGTTTTCGTGGACCCCATCTCGTGTCTCATCTTGTGAAATTCTGTCTCGTCCCACCCCTACCAAATATATAATCCATAGCAGTAGCAAACAAAAATCCCAAGATGATCTCAAAGGTATTCCATATTTTTACACATATACATAAAAAAGAAATACTACAAGACATACTCAGACATGACAGTGACGCAGACACATGCATACGAGACATAACTCATCCTGTACGAAGACACAAAGTGAGGTGCCCCATGAACGGGGAACAGGGGGCTCGCATGCTGCTGTACTGCACCGAGCGAGTTAGTATATCCACACACAGAGACATGAAAGAGAGAGTGGTATAGAACAGCTAAATAATGATTTGTAAAATGACAGATGCACTGTTTCGATGTGTGAGTGGAGTGGAAAATAGTTACAGTGGTTTCCTGGAACAATATAAATGTTCTTAATGTATAGGTTACTGGCATGTCCATAAATGTGTGTGTTTGGGCTCAGAAAATCCCCTACATCCTGACTCCATCACATACATATTTAAAGGTGATAAAGTATGCAACTTTAGCCTCTATTTCCATTAGTATTTCATTTTGAGACACTTTGGATTCGGTGTATAAGAATAGAGAGTGACAAGTTAGCAGCATGGCGATAGATGATGCCAACAGATGGACGTCGAAGGCAAAATACACACTGAAAGGATTTTATAGACTTTAATAAAACGAGAGGAGGACAGACGTAATAAATAAGAAATATTCCAGGTATGTTTTTGAGGTACATAAAACAAGCCCGTTTAGCATGGTTTCTCTTTAAAACTGTCAGTCAATTAAACAAATGGATGGCTACGTTTGAAAGACAAAACTCAGATGTACTTCTGTTTTATGTTTATTTCGTAATGTTATTTTAAGGCACTGTGATGAAGATGAAAAATGTGTAAATGAGCTGGGAATGAACTCCCGTGTAGGGCTGCCATAGTACCAAAAGTCACTGACACTTTTAAATCTTAGCTCCTATAATTCTTAAGTGATACTCACCAGATTTTAGCAGTAGGTAAACTGAACCTTCTGAGACTTTTTGGCAATATATACGGTTATAATTATTCACTTACACTTGAACTACTAAAAACTAGGGGAAGTAAAAATTACCTAATTTTTAAATAATGTTTTTTTAAGTGTCCAGCATTTTCAGTTTGACACTGACTAGCCCGATCAACACACTTTGCATAACATTTGAAATCATTTCTGGGCTTATGGCTCTTATTTGATCTTCGATATTACGTTTTAAGTTGTTTATTGTCTGAGGTTTATTCACAAAACATCTTTTCTTTAAAACAGAAGAAATCGGGACAAGTCAGGTCTGTGGAGATCACATACTGCCCCCCGTCTTTGAAAACCACTTATTATTCCTTTAATGGCATTTACGCTTGGGGCATCTCTGGTATTAAAATGTCGACGGTGACACTGCTGGGTTTCTGAATTTGACCCATGTGACTCAAAGTACCACTGTACAATGAGGGTCATTCCCCTGTGCTAAATTTGCTCATATTAATGTCGGAAGGGTAGTTCTAAATGCTCTGAAAAAATAAAATAAAAATATTAAGAAACAAAAGAGTTATGATTTTTTGTCAACTGTCAGTGACTTTTGGGCCACCCTGTATATCAATCAAAAAAAAATCACAATTTTGAGTTGGTACACATGTCAAATTGCAAAGGCTGCATTGTATAGGTAATAGAATGTACTCTGCAAAGAAAATATGTCTTTTTATAGGAAAATCTTACATGTAGTGCAGACATCTACAAATGTGTTTTAAAATGCATGGGATTCTTGTATTAGTTTATAGATTTAAAGTTTCTTCTCAAATGTTAACAATCCTACTTTTTTAAACTTATGTAGCAAATCAACCCACAAATAAATACAGAAAATGTGTAGTAGTTTTTTTTTTTTTTTTTTTGAAAATGATGCAGCCCCACTTTATATAAATCAAAACGTGTTATGAAAATGGTTTTGAGTGTGATTTTGCACAAACGTAACAAAAAACATTACCTTCTGTTGCCGGGCGGAGTCGACATCATCAGCACCATGCAAGAGCCACATGATGCACATGATTGGTCGAGGGGTGGTTGGGGGTGAAGGGAGAGGCGGGGAAACGGGTACATGGAAAACACAGAACAGCTTTGAAATAATGGAAACAATAATGTCAACAAAAAATACACAGATTGTTAACAGACACAAAATGCAACAAACACAAAAAGACAAAAAAAACGTCAAAATTCAGCTGAAACTTTTGAACTAATTTGCAATACATTTTTTAGTTTTTGGCATTGCAGATTAAACCCAAAAGAGAAATGAGAAACACAAAACATGACATATAACAACATACAGCCTAAACAAGGTGCATTATGGGAGTTGTAGTCTACGTGAGGTGGAAGTCTAAAAGCATGAGTGACATTTACTCTGCTAATCGGAGTAAATGTAGGTTAGAAAATGTAATTCAAACCACCAAACTTTATTGACACCACTTACTGATCAATGCATAATGTGAAAATGTGCCATACCGAAACACATCAACAACCCAAACAAACATATATTTTAATGTCTTAAAGATATATAAAACAATTTACTGGAGTTCTAAAAAGTATTTGTTAGTGATTGTACCATCACAGAACCTCATGTAACCCCATTCTTTAGCTGCAAAATTATGCAAACGCTACTGTAAGTTAGCTTCTAGTGGCTAATTTTTCACTGACAAAATTTTGGACAATAGTAGTTTTTCAGACTGTGCATGTTCGAGCAAAGATACAGCAAAGAAATCAGGCCCAGTTTTGGGTTTTTGAACAATTCTAAGTTTTTGAAGGCTGTTTGTATATATTATAAAATTATAAAAATCATATAAGTTTAAATTATATACAAGAATGCATTTTATATTCAAAGTCGCAAAGCAGTGTAAACTTTTCTAATTACGTCATCTGCTTGTCTCCCATGGAGATGTTACACTTAAGTTTTGAACCTAAAGGTACAAGTAACAGGCAAACCCAGGTTAATTTAATACCTGTTTTAAAACAGTAAAAGCACCAACGA
>JAIEZT010001243.1:14366082-14405368 GCA_019594935.1 Periophthalmus modestus
TGATTGTTTTGAGAGGTTTAATTTAAGAGTTAATAGGTTTTGCATTACCATAGGAATACTTTTTTAAACACTTGAAAACCATTTTTTGTGTAGTGGGATTGGGGGGGGGGTCTAACACATGCCCGTTGTTTGTGCATTGTATGAAATGTTCCAAATATTAAACTGGCCTTAAACATTAAATCTCAAAATTGGTGGTTTTCAATGTTTTTCCTATATTGAATTATGTTGTACTTTCAGTGAAAGATCCAAAAAAGGTAATTGGAAATGTCGAATCTGATCATTTCTGTTCTGTACGTTGACCAGACCCTAAGAACCACCACAAAAAAAGTTACACGAGCACAAACATATAGGGCGTGTTTAAAACATATAATTTCATAGATGCATGTGGTCAGGGATTTTCAAACCTAAAAAATGACCCCAAAAAAAGCCGGAAAAAAAACTCAATATATTCGAATCTTAAACCTTCCCCCGTTTGTTCCACGTCCTGATGTTTACTCAGTCCTTCTTTTTTAACCTTGATTTTATTACATAAACCAGCTCAAAAAACACTTTCACCAACATGCCCAAGAGAAAAACAAGGCGTCTAAATCAGCTTTAATCATCCAAGGTAGACTTCATGTGTCATGGCGGCCAAAGCGGTCAGGGCTTGCGGTTAAACTGGTCAACGGCCGAAACCGAAAATCAACAACCCTAGTTTACCATTAGTTCATAGAAAACAAATACAGTCAGATGAGAGGAACATCAACGAAAAGCAACCCAGCCAATCAAAGGGAGAGGACAGGCTGGGTAATGTTATTTCAGTATGTAAAGAAACATAGCATGAACCAGTATGAATTCTTATGATTTCTGAAAAAGAGTACAGTATATACACTTTGTCACAAACCAGTATTTCAGCATATCGTTCATGCCCCCCCACCTGCGAAAAGGAAAATGACTTGAGTTCAGGGTACTATGTCTGTTTGAGTTGTTTTGACTGGTTCGTTGTGTTTTTTTGTTTTTTTTTTATTTTACTATGACTTGGTTGGGTGGGATAATGGGGGGGTCTGTGGTTATCATAGTTTTACATCAGATAAGTAGAAAGTTAAAAAAAACTAACCAAAAAAGCAGACTGTATAAAGAAGTGGGCTAAGGGAATGTGACTGGTCACCATTATTCCAGTCAAATAAAGCTCGTCCAGCTGGAGGTTACACGGGTGAATTTGGAGCCATTTCCATATTTGGAATTCCGAGCGAGTATCATAGCAACCAAGGAGCCAAACTGGAGCGAGGCTGTTGAAAGTAGCTCCGCAGGTTTGATTGACAGCGCTTAGCAAACACTTGTCAATCAAGCTGTTGCTAACGCTAGAGGGAGCGAACTTGGGAAAGAACGTGCCTGATTTGTTTGTTATATTATATATTATCTTGACCTTAGCCGTTAAGGACTGAGCACATTATAGACCATTATAGCTCGCTTAGACTTTTTTTTCCCTTTTTTTAGCTGTAAACATCCTGTTAAAGGAAGTATCAGCATGTACTTTTGTGCCTTTTTTCACACAACTACCTCTATTTTACATTTCCATCCTTATTTTTCCTTTGACGCATCAAAAAACTAATCTGGGAGAAACCCACCTGCGCTCTGATTGGTCATCTTCGAGGGACAATATAAGCACATTACCGTAATGACAGTAACATATTTAAAGAGTCTCATGTCTCTACTTTGAGATGCCATTTGAATTTATATGATGCACAATTGGTTGCGGAGTTACGGTAATGGAAAGTTCGCAACCGTGAGTCTGATAGCTATAGACTCTATAGGACAAAATAGCAAAATAAAATACAAGGATCATGTAGCGCGGATTAATACAGGCATTTTAAGACCAAAATGACAACAGCCGATAGGGAGAGAGGAGCGACAGTTTTATATACAGTCTATGGGTACAACGTAAACAGAAATGTACAGAAATACAGGAAGTACACGGTGCTGCCTGTGTACAACCAGGAAGTCAAATTATAAACTTCACTAGAGAAAAATGAATAAATAAAAAAATGGTTGGAGATGGGACTGAATTGCAAACCTTCTGGCAATGCATTTGATCCATTCTTCAACCAGAGAGCAACACGGCGGGAGTACCTAGCTGGAGTATTAGCCAACTATGACAATAACTTTGCTAAAAAAAATAAAAAATTAGATGCAGACTACCTAATTATCTAGTTAATGTCTACTAATGTTACTGACTAGTCAAAAACTGCTCAAAACAAAATTCCTATATTGAACTCAATGATTTTAAAGGTACATTATGTAACTTTCTGGTGAAGGGTCCCCACACTGCTTGTCATCATCGAGACGCTATTGCTTTGCCTGGAATATCCCACCGTATGGCATTGCACTTTCTATCCCCATAAGGTCTCCTCCTCAAGGTATTTTTGAGCAATAAAAAACATGCAAAATAGCTATACCACACAAAGCAATGACATCACCACGGAGACAAGCAGGTATCAGGCCCTCCTACCGGAAAAGTTACGCAGTGCGCTTTAACGTCATATCCCTTTATCGCAGTTTTTAATTCACAAACAACAAATTACACCCCCACCAACGTTATGTGGATTTTTTTTTTTTTCATAAAACATCCAGAATTGAACAAAAATCCAAATGAGGCACAGCTCCTCTTTCTTAGGCCCCGTTAACACATTCATAATGCTAGCCCGGCCCTGCGCACCCGCATCCATGTGTTTACAAGTCGTCACACGGTAACAGGGGCATGCAGAGCTCATGCGGAGGAGACCCCATACTGAGTTTAGTACAAAGTAAAAGTCTATTGCGTAGTTAGAGTGTATTGTAGACACATGTTCAAAGACTGGGAGCATATTGTCTCGCAGTACTATATCCATTCTTCATAGTGTTAAGGCATTATGAATGTGTTACTAACTAAAATTAAAGGTCCCATGTTATGCTACACTCATTAAACTGCTCATTTCTCCATTCAAATTGAAAATAGGCTAGCTGCTACTGTCGTTTTAGCCGTCTTTTAAAGTGGAACTAAACACTACTTTTTTGCTACTAAACTGTGTATATGATGGTTTTATAGCATTATCCACTGTTCCGGGTCCCTTTTTTTGGGGCAATTTTTGTGCAAAACTATGTATATTCGCCAGCTTTGTGTGTGTGTTGTGGTCTAGTGGCCACAGCAGTTTAAAGTACTACGTGACTCCACACATGACTACAGCCAGGTGTTTCTGGTTACAAACATCTGGCTGCAGGGGGCGGAGTTTTTGAAGTGCGTATACCTGTTAGACCAATCACACTGTTCCTTATCTCTCTTCTTTAGTCCTCCAGGTACGGCCCAGTTTAACAGCGCTATTTCAAATGCGGATGAGGGCCAGAATAGGTGTATAGTCCCCCCTTTAAACTGTCTCATTCTTTTTGTGTCATGCGCCCTCTGCTGGCAACAGTGGCTATTCATTCATTTTCATTTTTTTTTTTTTTTTTTTTACAAAATGGATTAAATGAACAGAAAATGAGAACACCTTTACTTGTTGTTTTACTTGTTTTCAATATATTTAGATTATTTTAGGTATAAAAATCCAAAATGCTAATGCTACACTTGTTTGTAAAGCTTAGGAGTTGCATACTATAGGACCTTTAAACAACACAAGAGAACGTCACGCCACCAGTACATTTACTGGCATCTGAAACACATATACAGTACAGGATCAGTGCAAGAGGGAGACCTGCTTGGAACTGTGCGACTATTGGAGACAAGCAGTTAATCCTACTGTCCGACCTTTGTATAAATAAAAATATTCTACTCTCGTTTTACCTGTAGACATTCCAGTGTGGTCTGAACATTCTATTATTTTTACATACATTGTTATTGTGTGGTAAGAAGAGTCATTGCATGCCTTTACCAAATCAGTAATGAGGATTTGTAATGCTAAAAAAAACGTATAGTGGTATATTTAAAAAAACAAACCTATAGTTCAAACCTGGGTTAGTACTTCATTACAGTAACTCCAGTTTTCACCAGTTTGACCCTCGTTTGAAATGGATCATGCCAAAGTGTTATTTTTATAATGGTACGCACGATTCTTTTGCATATTCTAACTCATTCTCGTTCTTTTTTAAGCTAGCTGTCCATTGCACGATTATTTGCGATGAAGGTTCTCGAGATTAGTCCCATGACCCGAGTTTGTACGAGCAAAATCAGGTTCTAAGCTCCATCATAGTTTGCACGGATTAGCAGAGGCCAGTGCTACAGCTCTGTTTTTGCAGTTGTTAAAGTTGAGACTCTTCTACTGTGTTACTCCGAAGTAGCGCTTGTGTTTACTGTCGGTTAACTGTTGGTCACTTGTCTGACGAAG
The DNA here is from genome assembly GCA_019594935.1 of Periophthalmus modestus. Taxonomy (NCBI): domain Eukaryota; kingdom Metazoa; phylum Chordata; class Actinopteri; order Gobiiformes; family Gobiidae; genus Periophthalmus; species Periophthalmus modestus. The sequence goes on from JAIEZT010001243.1 coordinate 14,370,420, forward strand.
ATCAATTGCAGACGCAGTGAAAGGAGGCTCACTCTGAGACTCCAAAATATCAGATATGCTCGATATCGGCTGCAGCTCGTCTTTGGTTGTACAGCGGTTTCTGAGTTTGACCTTTGCTCCTTTCTCTCTCGGAGACCCGCGTTTGTGAGTCATCGGAAATTTTTCATCGCAGACGGCCAAAATCGTGCAATAGACAGCCAGCTTAAAACATGTGTTACTGCCTGTTTTTGACTTAAACTGTTTAAGGGCCCATATTACACTGTTTTCCTGATCTATGTTATAATGTTGTTTCCTCCTCCACTGTGTTTTTTTTAACTCCATACACACCTTCACGTGAGTCATTTGGATAATTTCAGCCTTGGAATTACCCATCTCTACTGAACTAAAGGTAAAAGTAGCTATAAACTACTTGAAAAGAGGAACATTTTGAGCTTTGGAGATATAGACAGACTAAATATAATAATGATTACTCAACATGTGTGAATGAAGCAAAAACTCCAGGTAGGTTTTTGCGGAGGTAACAACATTATAACATGGCTTAAAGTTCACAAGAGTCAGTTTTGTGTAATATAGGACTTTTAGCACTTGTTTAGTACCTGTTTGGACCTAATAGTGAACTGGTTAAGTCCTGGTGACACTCTGTAGTTCAATAACTCCAATTAAGGCCATATCCACATGAGATCTTTACACTCTGGGACCTGGTTTGAAAATGTGTCACTTTCAGATGATGATACGTGCTTTAAATAGAAGATATCTCTGTGTGGACATGGTCTAATCTTCTTTGTAATATCTCTACCTGTTCAATCGCAACTTGATTTCAAGTTCCATCTCACCAGTGCATGTAAATGTACTGAGTGACACATTCCCACAAACAACATGACAAAAAAAACAAATTCAAAATCAAAATACCAAAATGAATCTCTCCCCACACTTGCGACAGATGTGATGCCGAGCACCCTGTTATAACAACATGAACCCAAATGTCTTTATCTGAGTCGAATCGTTTGGAATCTTTCGTGTGGCTGCACCAGTGTAAAAAGGCATAGAAAGCGAAGGAAGGAGTCTGGGCCTGGCAGGTTTTTTTTTCTTTCTCTCATTCTCTCTAAGAGCTCAGACAATCCCCGGTCTCCGTCTACAGTCAGTCTACGAGAGCCAGAGGGCCGTCAGTGCGGAGAAAAGAAGCGCTCCCAAGCTCACCGACACGCATTGGCAGCCCAGGGTAGCTGCGATTTGCGTGTTGAAGAGGCAGACAGAGGCACGAGGAGGCACAGACACAAGAGAAAAAAGTCGTGGATGGAGATGGTTGGATGTTCCAGAGGTGCCCAAGAAGAAGATCACACATGAGGCAGGAGAAGAGGAGACAGACAGACACACAGACAGGGAGAGACAGAGAAAAAAACAGGTCAAATACATGAAAATACAAGTCTGGAAAAAAGTTCGGAAGCTAAAACAAAACGAGAAGGAAGATTTAGTGTGAGCGGAAGTTATAGGGTTAAAGAAGTGCGTTAGTGCGAGTGGATGACATATGGAGCGAGCATGGAAGAAGCAGGCATGAGGGAAGGCAGGAGGGTGAGGAGAAACGGTGGAATCGTACAAGGTTATGGCTGGGGTTAAGATGCACTGTAACTTTTCTGGTGAAGGGTTCGCCACATGAGAGAGCGTCACCCGTGGCGTTCAGCTAGCCAAGTTGAGGCTAGCAGTTATAGCGTCTAATCTGGAGCAGAATTCCATATTTGGAATATGGATATTTAATAGAAAATTAATTGGAGCTAGAGCTGAATAGCGCCCATGCTCACTTCCTATTTGGAAAGTATAGAGTTAGCTATGTCCATCTATATATACATCTAGATCTGTGGTCCTCTACCTGCTTGAAATATCTCCATGGTGATATTTTGGCTTTGCCTGGAATTTTGCACAAAATGGCATTGGACATATTTATCGCCATGGAGACAAGCAAGAGATCGGATCTGTGGAGAGGCGACCCTGCGCACAGTAAGAATGCATTTTTGTCCAAGGTATTTTAAAGACATAAAACACCCGTGACTGACTAATACAGAAATGCCATACTGTGCGTCTCATACATTCCAAGTAAACAACATAAGATCATGAGGAAAAGCAGTTGGCTCACACCTAACCAGAGAAGTTACACAGTGCAGCTTTAAGTCTGTATTGGTATTATTGTATTATGAATTATCAGACCATGTCAGTTAAACCAGGCTTCAACTCAACAGCATTAGTTTGCAATGTGGTTAACGGCACATGCTATTACAACCATCGTCAGAACAAGCAAACAAAACCAAATTTCAAAACCAGTTATGATAGAAATATGTTGGAAAATACCTTATACCTTAATATTATTTTTCACCATTCTCATGTTATATTGACCAAAAGGGTTGTTGTCGGGGGTGCTGCTATACCAATATCTCAAACCACCAGAAGAGTACACTCAGACAATTCAACACCTGACAAGATGGATTTTATAAGTTTGAAATGCTGATCTCATCTTGCAGGAGTAGAAAATTAACAATAAACTTCCAATAATCCAATGTGTTAAAAAAAAAAAAAAAAAAGGACAATGTTTTGTTCCTCACAAGAATCACGTGATGTTTCTTGTCGGGTTATATCCTGCATTGGTAGCAGAACAGAGCCATCTAAAGTCTGATCTCCACAGGATATTACCTTAATTAACGTAAAAAAATATGGTTCCAGACAGTAAACAGGGACAAGGGGCCCTATCAGCTTTCACAGACCTGAGATGAAGTCAGACTGCAGATGGCGCTGTTTTTCAAATTAATTTAAAGTCGTACCAAATATACACTATTGAAACTTTGCAGCTGATGTCATCAACATTCCTGGGGGTGGAGGGTGAAGCTAACTAGCAGCACTGCATTGTCTGAAGCTAGACCTTAATCTGAGCATTGTTTTAACACAATCTGAACAGAAAGAACTGACTTAGTAGAACTACAACAGGTCAGCTGATTTGTGCTGTTAAACTAGTCCACGCTCACCCTGTTTTGTTGAAAATCAAACACCTCCATAGCCATATATGCAAGCGCCCCCAACAGGATGTTACAGCAAAGTCTGAATAATGTGAATGTGCATTATGTGTACATTATCCATACAACTCAATTGGTAAGATTACATGAATAAAAATACTTTGTTTTTCCCTCAATACATGCACAGACATAGAAAGGCACATAAATGGTAAATGGCAGCATGACAAGCCAAAGCAGGAGGAAGGCATGCACACACACACCGCAGCCGGTCTGTCTAACCATGTAGGGAACAGGTATTTAACGGTAATGCTGTTATTGTTGTGTTAGCTTAATGTGGGCGTTAGCCGCCGGGTAGATCCGCATAAGCACCTGTCACATCTGTCAGTAATAGTTAGCATTAGCTTGATATTTTGCTCAAAGTGGAGAATGTTTTATCTGTGCACAGCAGGGTGTGGTGTGCACAGCGGTGAGCAGTGGCATTTAAAAACGCTGCCCAGCCACACATGTTGGTTTAATACAAGATGGAATTATGAACATTTGAATGGTATTTGTGGTTAACTACGTGCCATCAAATCTAGCACAGAGAAATTGAAATGTTGTAAAACAGAATTTTCAAATGTAATGTTACTAAGTACATTTACTATAAGTTACACAATTCAACCCACCAAAGCACAGTTTATAAATCCCACATGATCACCCTTGAATCACAGCAAAAATGTGTATATTTTTGATGCTTTGAATTCATCTTGTTTTGAGTAATTTTGACAAACTTGCATGTATTTACTATCTCAGCTTATTTAATAACCCTTCAAGGACTGAGCACATAATAGACCATTATAGCTCACCTAGACTTTTTTTTTTTAGCCATAAAAGTGACATTAAAAGAAGTATCAGCATGTACTTTTGCCTTTTTTCACACAACTACCTCTATTTTACATATTCATCCTTATTTTTCCTTTGACACATCAAATAACTGACTGGGAGAATCCCGGCGGCACCTGCGCTCTGATTGGTCGTCTTCGAGGCTCAACATAAGCACATTACCGTAATGACAGTAACATATTTAAAGACCCTCATGCCTCTGCTTTGAGATGCCGTTTGAATTTACATGATAGTACAATTGGTTGCGGAGTTACGGAAATGGAAAGTCCACAACTGCACTAGCATCTGACTCTATAAGGTTAATTTGACTTTCATTATATTTTTTTCTTTCTTTAATATAGGGTAAATTCTCTTATAACATGTAGTGCACTATATAACCAGCTGTATTTACATGTAACCAAAATGTTACACTTGAGTAACAAGTTGTAATAACGTGCAACCCAAATGTAAAGTACTGTGTAACAACCATAGACAGTATATATAAATGAACATATCCAGCCTGCTACCCCCCGTGTTCCAAATAGGAAGTGAGCATGGCCTCAAACTGTTTCCTTTAAGCTCTACTGAAAAAAGGTCACCCCTCTCTCTAACTCCTGCTGTCAGACCCGTCATTCTGACCTTAAAATGTTCATTTTAACCTGCTCTACATGGTCCTGGGGGTTTTATTTCACTATTTTGTCCCTAAATAGAGATATGAACAATAATAATAATATAGACTGATTCATAACCTCATTGCTAAGTGCCCAGGGTGTGCACCTTCAACCACATTGCTCCTGATAGGTTCTTTGGTTTCGTGCTTAGGAATTCCAAATATGGTCCCTGGTAGCAGATTGGCTGCAACCAGACGCTATGGGAGATGTCACGCTTCCCTAGTCCACTTCTCTTATACAATCTATGGCAGGGGTGTCAAACTCATTTTCACTGAGGGCCACAACAACAAAATGGCTGCCATCAAGTGCCAGATGTCACTGTAAGGCAGAATAAATGTCACTAAATGTAACCAAATGTCATATAAAATAATTTAACTACCTTTTAACTTGTTAAATAACTCTTTCAGTATTTATTACTTATTCAAGTTGGAAATATCACATCTGTGTAACTGCGTATCCCCTGATAAACTGACATTTTTAAAGTGTGTATCTGGTTGGGACACACCTGCTCACAGACTCTTAGCACTGCTTAAAAAACAGACTTTTACAGCCGTTTAATTATTGGAAAATGTGTTGTTTTTTCTTGAAAGCTAACTTTTGCGTACTTAGCTCCGTGTCTGGTGTCAAAATGCCTTTTAATTTACCTTCTCACGGGCCACATAAAATTACGTGGCGGGCCACATTTGGCCCCCGGGCCTTGAGTTTGACACATGTGATCTTTTGTAACAACCTATACCAACCTAACTGTTACACTGAATGTAACCCATTATGTAACAACACAAATAAGAGAACGATTATGTGATTATTTCCACAAATGTAACTATGTCTATGTAACAACCTGTAATAACATTGTTTTAACCATAAACCTCACACTTACTTACATATTCTAGCATGTTTTTACACAGTTTTGTAATAAAATACTTGATTTATCAGATGTACCACCAAACTGATTTAAAAATTATCCATAGAAACTTAGGACATAGCTAAAACAAGACACTAAATCAGCTTGTTTGTGGTCTAGTCAAAGGTACTCAAAACAAGATTTGCATTCATTAGTCATTTCACAGATGACTTTAAAGCATATGTCTGTGTGATGTATCACTCATGCGTCTCGTACAGTGCTTTTAAAAATAGAACAGGGCCACTCCGACAGCTGTTTATAGCCGTTCCTATATTAGTAGCAGCTGTGGAACATGGGCCAAATGAAATGCAGATGTTGTAGCTCATATAAATCCCTCACACGCCCGGAGCTACAGAACGGGCCTTCAACCGTAATACCATAAACACAAAATCAAACCATTACAATCATTACAGGGAATTACAAGCTAGTGCTGCGCGCAGAGCTAAATTGACTCCGAGGCTGTTCCGAATAGATCCCAGCCTCCCACGCTAACATGGCTATTTTCCAGCAAGCTCGGAAATTCACGTCAAAACTAAAATGGGAAAAAAAATCCGTATTGGTCATGCACGGAACTTTTTTTTCATTTTGGTACAACGGCTGCATCCCTGCTGTTTTTTTTCCTATTCAGGTCAGAGAATGGATTGAGGTCAAGCGCTAAACCTGGCAGGGGAAGAAAGAGAGTGGAGCTGATACAGACGGAGGACAAAAATAGGGCTAAAGATGAAAGGATGGAGCGGAGATAAAGTGTGGTTAATTTATGATTTTAATATGTTAAAGATTGACTATGATCTGTCGTCTCAACACTTGCCAATGTACAAAGCATGAAGAGCTAGCATGTTCCGCTAGTACCTTCTTAGCCCGGAAGGGTATTCCTCAAAACGCCATGTTTTTGAGCAAAATTTGTCTTGCCTCAATACAGATATAGTGTATAAGCAGCTCTTGAGGTCAAAATAAGTGTACTGCCTGCATCTAACTGTAAAGAGTTTTATTGTCCTAGAATGAGGAAGTGCGTGGTTAGCATGCTAGTTGCTGTTAGCTGGCTTCTGAAAAGTGCTTTTAAACTCATCATGGTGAATAATTAGGATGCTCGGAATGCATAAGGTAAGTGAGGAATAACTTTGGGCCACTGCAAACCACTGAAAATTAACTTTTAGAGTTTTTATGACAGCAAAAATCAGGTACTGTGCCTTTAAGATTAAATGAGTAATCGCTATTTGCATGTACCAATGGCAAGTAGCATTTACAACTGTAGGATTAGCAGCTGTAGAATTAGTAACCTCTAAAATCAATTCAACTGGCTCATATTTTCACGTTTTTTACTTTAAAATCACATGAATAGTGGCAAATGGCCTACATCGCTCAGAGGACCAAGGTTACAGTTTAACCTGAAGGATACCTGTGATTCTTCTCATGGTTTTGTCCTTGTTCAAAACTAGTTTGCTGATCGTACCACATGTTTTAATTTCGTCCAGCAAGTTAAAATTATCATGATAGCCATAACGCTGTATAACGCTGTGATCCAAAACAGAAGTAAAACATTCACAGGATAATTTGTATTTTTACAGCTCGAAAACTAAAGTGGATTTCAAACGATTTAGCACTCAACACTCAGTTTTATATGAAATTTGGCAAATGTGAAAATGCATATAATTCTGAAGCAGGCGTTTGAGTATGCATGGCAACCCTCGTCCATATATTAGCATACATTTTCTACTACTGTGATGGTATACTGACAAGATTTGTTGACCTCAAATCAGATGAAAATGAATGAGCAATGAATAAACTGGACTTTTTAAATGCCATTACTGGAGTGTAGGCAAGAGGGACGAGATCCAAGCTACTAATTTAACAGTTTGGATGTAAATCATTCTGAAGATTCCCACACATTTTATTTTTTTTGTCGACGGAAACGAGAAAGAATTATATACATTTGGGGCTGGGGGTTAGGGTTGGGAAAGTACTATATCAGTACTATACCATATTATGCTGCTTTCTGATCTATGTTATAACGTTTCCTTATCATAAACATACCTCGATTTGTGTTTTTTAACAGTTTGCAGTCGTCCAAAGTTATTCTTCACTCACCTGACGCATTCTGACCATCCTAATTATTCACCATGATGTGTTTATAAGCGCTTTTTTCATCTTTAAGAGACCAGAGTGGAGTTTTGTCATCAATAACAGTAAATCTAACAGCAACTAGCATGCTAACAAATCATTCCTGATTATCTGACTTGACGTGCTTTCTAGTAAGATGCAGACAGCTCGCAGTGGACTTATTTTGACCTCAAGAGCTGCTTATACAATATATCTGTGCTGGGGCAAGACTGTACTGGGCTACTCCATTGAACACCATTACACGGTTATATATTGTGTATTATTTTAGGTGAGTGACAGTCGTCTTCGCTTTGCCGGTTCTTGGTTTGTCTGACCTGGGGCTCTGGATGGACTCGGGTGAGTGAAAACAGGGTCAAAGCATGTGTTAATGGGTCACGTCTCAAATGAAGTGTGGAGAGGAGAGCTGTCAGATGGACCACAGACAGACACAAGGAGGAGAGAGGCGGGAGAAATATAGCCACAAGACAGGACAGGAGATTTAATATGGGGAGACAGGAGGGAGGGATAGACAGAGAGAGGAGGGTGGAGGGGGGTGTAGAGAGGGAGAGAGAGAAAGAGAGTGGGGGGAAGAGAGAGAGAAATGGGGAGAAAAGGAAGCAAAGGAAAGAGAAAGGAAAACGTGAGGGAGGGAGGGACAGAGAGTGAGAGAGAGAGAGAGGAAGAAAGAATAGGGGAGAAAAGGAATCAAAGGAGGGAGGAAGGAAGAGATGGACAGAGAGAGAAAGAAAGATAAGGAAGGAGAATGAGAGAAAGAGAGAGGAGAGAGGGAGGGACAGAGAGAGGAGGGTGGAGAGAGGGACAGAGAGCGATAGAGAGAGATGAGGAAGAGAGAATAGGGGAGAAAAGGAATCAAAGGAGGGAGGAAGTAAGAGATGGACAGAGAGAGAAAGAAAGATGAGGAAGGAGAACAAGAGAAAGAGAGAGGAGTGAGAGAGGGACAGAGAGCGAGAGAGAGGAAGAGAGAATAGGGGAGAAAAGGAATCAAAGGAGGGAGGAAGGAAGAGATGGACAGAGAGAAAGAAAGATGAGGAAGGAGAACGAGAGAAGGAGAGAAAGAACGGAGGGAGGGACAGAGAGAGTAGGGTGGAGAGAGGGACAGAGAGCGAGAGAGAGAGAGGAAGAGAGAATGTGGGAGAGAAGGAATCAAAGGAGGGAAAAAGGAAGAGATGGACAGAGAGAAAGAGAGAGAAAGACAAGGAAGGAGAAAGATAGAAGGAGAGAGGAGAGTGTAGAGAGGGAGACAGAGAGAGAGGAAAGGAGAATGGGGAGAGAAGGAAACAAAGCAGGGAGAAAGGAAGATGTGGACAAAGAGAAAGAGAAAGAGAAAGACGATGAAGGAGAAGGATAGAAAGAGAGAGGTGGGTGGAGGGAAATGTAGAGATGGAGAGAGCGGAAGAGAAAGAAAGAGAGAGGAAGGTGGAGGGGGTTGTAGATAAGGCGAGAGAGGAAGGAAGAGAGAAAGAAAGCGAGTGAGAGGGTCTGGTAAGAGCAAGGGGAGAAGGAGTCAGGAGAGAGAGGAAGAGAGAACGGGGGAGAGAGGGAAACAAAGGAGGGAGAAAGGAAGAGGGGACAGAGAGAAAGAAAGACAGGGGGGAAAAAGACGAAGGGAAAGGAAGAGGAAAGGGGGGAAAACCAGGGGAGACAGGGAGAAAGGGAAAGAGAGAGCAGGGGGGCAGAGGGAGAGGGAAAATGGAAGAGAGAGAAGGAGAAAGAGAAAGAAAAAGAAGGGGTTGTAGAGAGAAGGATAGAGGAAGGGAGAGAAAAAGAGGAAGAGTGAATGGGGAAAGGGGATTGAGAGAGAGGAAACAAAAGAGGGAGAAAGAAAGGGAGAGAGGAAGAGGAGAGGGGATTGAGAAGAGAGGAAAAACGGGAAAAAGGAGAAAGAGTCAGGAGGGTCAGGAGAGAGAGGAAGACAGAACAAGAGGGAAGGGGGAGAGGAGGTGGGAAAGAGGGAAACAACAGAAAGGAAGAGGAGAGGATCTTGAGGAGAGAGGGAAAAACAAGGGGAGAGAGGAAGGGAAAGAAAAAGAAGGGGGTTGTAGAGAGAAGGCGAGAAAGAGTAAAGGTTGAGCTAAGAGAGAGAGAGAGAGAAAGGAAGAGAAAGGAATAGAAGAGGGGATTGAGGAGAGAGAAAGGAGGGCACGGAGAGAGAAACTGAGAGATTGAAGAAAGGAGGGAGAGAAAGGGGGGCTAAGAGGAAAGACTGAGAAGAAAAGAGAAAGTAAGAGCGAGAGAGAGGAGAGATAGTGAGGAAGGAAGTGACAGGAGGAAGCTTGCAGGCCAAGCATTCACAGGATAATTTGTAAAAAAAAAAAAAAAATCATAATATGGAGCCAATGATTTGAATGGTCGGTCGTTGTATAAAATGGCCTTCAAAATGGCCGCCGGTTACAGAGACATCAAAACAACAGTAACACTCCAACGAATATGAACTTCATCGGTGTTCTCAGTGTCGGAATTGTAATCTGATACCACGACCTGAGCTGAGGGACAAAGGCAGAAGTCGAAGTATTCTCCGTAGTACCAAATACTACTATAAATACTGGTTAAAGGATTTCAAAATAAATCAGCAAAGACGACAGGGAGTTAGGGAAGGGTAACACGCTCAGGTTTAGCTTAATGGGGTTGCAGCCAAAAATGAGTTCCTTCAATGCAACAGGATACAGAGGAGAGGCTCACCGCGACCACAGGGACCTTCAAAATAAAATGTGTTTTAGTCCTGCATGGTTACGTCGTTTCCATGACTACCCCATGGAAAGAAGAAATAGGATGTTCCAGTGGCAAAAAAACGTATCTATCTTTTGTTTAATCACACTTACTTTTCATTTTCTCAGAAGTACCTCTCCACAGATCTGACCTGTAACTCCGCTTGCGTGCCTCCATGGAGATTAAGTAGTACTTCATCAGAGGACTCTTTTGTGTTGAGAAAAGTAGGTGTTTGGGTCTTGATGCTAACACCAATACTGTTTTGGAGTAATAATAAATATTTTTAAAAATCCACAAACTGAAGTAAACTACATATACAATAATTGGGTAGCCATTACTTATTTTTTTGTTTCATATTTTACGTTTTAAAAGGGCGCTATGTAACCTTTCTGGTCTTTCGTCTGCCTGTCTCCTTAGAAATCTTATGACTTTGCCTGAAATGTTTCATAGAATAGAATTAAATGTAGTTTCCATTTATTCAATCGCAAGCCCAAAAACATGTAATCTTACTGGAAGCGGGCCCTCCTCTCCACAGATCTGACCTGTAACTTGACACTGTTGGTGTCTCCTGCTTGTGTCCATGGAGACAGACAAGTTTAATGCCATTCTTTTGTGGTCCGGTGGATGCCTCTCCCCTCTCTCCCGCTGAGTGAAGTCGCTTAGCCGTACATGTGGGTGGATTGTGGGTCGGAGGTCGGATGGGTCGGAGGGGTCGGAGGTCAGAGTGATTACCTGGCACAGTGGTGGGCTCGGAGGCCGTTCTGAAGGACATTACCCCCGGCTGGGACTTGCCCTGCTGGTTCTCTGCCACCACGTGCACCTCGTACTCCGTGTTCCAATCCAGCCCGCTCAGCACCACGTACTCGCTGCCGTGGGGGAGGCGGATCTCGGGCTTCCAGTCTGACGTGTGCTTCTGAGACAGGGACAAGGGAACAGTTAAATGGTTGCAGGTAACAGTTATGGAAGTACATCAACATATGTCACATCTGCAGAAATTATAAACTTTATCCAAATTAAAACACAAAGCAAACAAATAAACAAGTAGGCAAGATGTGTAGTCAATTAAATTAGTATTTGTCCACTGATCAGAAGGTGGGTGGTTCAAATCCCGCTCTCACAGATGAATGCTGTTGTTGTGTCCCTGGGCAAGATACTTTCCTTGATGTAAAGCGCTTTGAAGTTGGAGAAGCACTAAATAAAAATGAGACCAGTCGTCTAACTTTTCATATGCAATTTAAGAGTCTTAATATAGATGTAAAGCCCCCAAATAGACTAAAATAAAGGCATGTTTTTTGGGATTATTTCAGTTGATATTGCCCTGAAAAACTCTGAGCGGGCTTGCATTTCCACAAACCTGACTCTTATTTGGCCTGGAAGAAGGAGCGCTTGTCTCAGTGGAGGTTTTTCCTTTGGCTATAATCTCCTGCAGTATGGCATATCTACCTTCATGAAGAATGTTTCGAAGTATGGTTTTAACTTTCTATTTCCGTGGAATCAAGCAAGTGATGTGCCACCTCCACAAAGTTACACAGTGTCACATTAAAAGTTACTACGGCCTCAAAAAGAGACAAAAACATCAAGCGTGATCTCTGAAACAAGTGACACTTTGTTATTAGTATGATTCATTCACGACTTATGGTAGACTTGAACCTCAACCGAGAATTTTGTGGTAGTGATCAGACTTTCGGCTCCTTTAAGGGAACTGAATCTTTTGGATCCGTTCCCTTCAAAGAGCCGTTTACCGTCGTCTTACTACTAATTTGTATGAAAACTCTCACTCGTGTCAATTCAGCATTAACCAGTTTAAAAATGCATTAAAATCCAAAAGAGATCAAATTTAAACCCCATGAGCCTAAGCTACAAAATACAGTATACTACATTATGGCATACTTAAGTCATGCAGTGGTACTTACAGCCTTGTACCGGACCAGGTAGTGCTTGATGGGAGAGCCGCCGTCGTCCTGCTTGAACCAGTTCACCTTCAGAGAATTGCCTTTGTTGTGAACCTTGACCTCCAGTTTGGGAGCAGCAGGTTCCCCTACACACCACAAACACATGCATTAACTTTACAGACACATAATCAAATGAATAATAAATAAATATTTAAAAAAGGAATTCAGTTGTAAGTAAGTTGGAGATCGGTAGGTTGCAGTTTTTGTATACACCAGTGTTGGCTATTTCGTACTATGTGTTTTTTAAATAAAGTTGTGGGATTGAGAGGACACTGTTTGAGGCTTGATCAATAAAGTGGTTTATTTTTTTTAATGCCACAATTATCTTCTTTCCACCAAATTATTTTAGTGCTATTTTAGTGGAATACGTTGCGAAGGATTACAGTGGGTTGAGTGTCCGCCTACTAACTGGAGGGTAACCGGGTAACCACCCCATCTTTCGTTCTTATTTTATTGTGTCATTGAGCAAGACGCTTCACTTGGATTGCCTATACTATAGTCACAATATAAGGCACTGGGTGAACACGTTGATATTAAGAGGTTATGTATGTATGAACTGTATGTATGTATGTATGTATGTATGTATGTATGTATGTATGTATGTGTGTGTGTGTGTGTGTGTGTGTGTGTGTGTGTGTGTGTGTGTGTGTGTGTGTGTGTGTGTGTGTGTGTGTGTGTATGTGTACTACCACTACAAGTTTGGACACACCTTCTCATTCAATATTGTTTTTCTTTAAGATATAAAGTTATAAAACATACAGAAAACTTCAAATATTTGAATCAAGTTATATGGAATTATGCAGCAAAGAAAAAAGTTATATATTTTATAAACTTTAGATTCCAGTTTCAAAAGTATCAAAATATCCACCCTTTGCTTTGTTGACAGCACTACAAGCCTTCTCTCGATCAGCTTCTTGATGAAGTTTCCTGAAATGGTTTTCACTTCACAGCTAAGCAAAGGGTGGCTATTTTAAATGATCTAAACCTGAAAATAAGTAATTTGGTGGTTATTTTTTTGTTTACTACTTCTTTACATAAGTAATCATTTATAGTTTCGATGGCCTCAGTGAGAATAATCATGAAAATAAAGAAAGTATTTAAAAAAAAGTGTGTCCAACCTTTTGACCGGTAGTGTATGTATGTATATGTATGTGTATGTATGTATGTGTATGTGTGTATGTATGTACGTATAAATAAATAAACTTCAAAAACAAATCCGCCCACACATTCTGTCTGTGGGCTTGTAAAAGTAAAATGACAGAGCTTCTAAAGTTATTCTTGTTTTGGTGATAACAGCCCTGTTCCAAATGTTCCACTTGTTCCTGTTTAGAGTCGTGCTTGGACAGCTTGTGTTGTATGTTCCGCACAGCCAGCACAAAGTGATAAAACAGAGGAGGAAACTGATGTGTCACAAATGTTTTATATAAATGGGCGTTCTGTCATTTCTTCAAACATATTTATCATTTTGAGGTTTGTTTTTTTTTTCTCAAGAAAGTCTAAAATTATGTTGCCACTGTTTCAGATGGCTGCTTCATAGACTGTATAAAGAAGTGGACTAAGGGAGCGTGAGTCACCCACAGAGTTCAACTCCAGCCAAATGAAGGTCATCGAGGCTAGCAGTTATGGAGGCGAATTTTTGAGTCAATAGAAAATTGGAGCCAGAGTTGATGGCGCTGGAAGTGTGCCCATGCTCACTAGCCTATATGAAAAGAGGTGACTAGCGGGTTAGTCATGTCCATTTATATATACAGTCTACAGGCTTAAATCAGTCGGATTATCCAATCACAGAAACACATGGTCCACTGTCTAAACAAATATGGTAGCTTCTGAGTAAAAAAAAAACTAATTATGCTGAATCAATGATGACGCTAAACTCTTATGTAGGCTATTTGCGGAAAAAAGTTATAAATTTTGCTCTTAGTGATACAAGAATATACAAGAAAAGACGTGCTACAAAATAGCAGTTGTGATTGGAGAGTCTTAAGTTAGGATTAGGTATTTTAATGTCTTCCATCAAGCTAAAACAAATCTCTCATGCTTATCCACAAGCTAGGTATTCCTGAGCATGGCTCTATAGCTCAAGAGCTGGAGACGGGTCACCTAACCACTGCTCCTGAGTCAAATGCAGAAGAAAAAACTCACTGCAGGAACAAGAAATGACATTTTATTCTATGGTGTGATGAGGTTGTATTTGATAGGTTGCTAGGCTAATGCTAACATCTACGAAATACAATGAATTGGGGCATTAGCTTTAGCATCAAATTTGTCTGTATCCATAAATTTGAGAATTATGAAAAAGCTGGACCGTTTCCATAGTGATTAACAATTTAAAAGAACATATTATATCTTTGGAATGGGAAAAACTCCTCAAAACGTTGCATAAAACAGGAAACTGACACTAACGAACAACTAAACTATGCTAACATTATTGACGACATGAAACACCAAATTCCATTGTCACATTCTTGTCATTATTTGGTGAAAATGTAAGATGTATAAACTTACGCATAAACTAAATGTCGTCTCAAGCTAGCGTTAAAAATGGAACAAGAATATTATTGTGGCATTGGTTGGAACAATGCGTGTGGCAGCATCACTTTAGGTCAAGCCAAAATACACAGAAGCTATAGTACCCCACAGTGTCCTCCCCTTTAAGATCCTCATTAAATTCTCTCCACTGTGCTAGCTTGTAAATAATAGATTCACTAGCACGGATTATAAACGTGTCTAATTTTTTAAACAGGTGGCAATTTAGTCGCTAGTATGTATGTATATGTAAATTAGGATGAAAGTTGTGCTGACAATATATATTTTTGCAATATCTTAAGTCACTATTTTGTCATAATGCTAAAAAATAAAATTAAAAACTGCACTCTTGAAGACTAATATAACCTCAAATTATGAATTCTAGGAGTTAAATACATTTTTGTTATATTAAAACAAAATTACAAGACAGGATTTTGAATTATCTGACACAGCAAGAACAATCACTTGCTTTTGTAAATGTATGTAGGACTTATTCACCTGTTATGAAATGAAATATATAAGTTTGAGTCTTGCTAGGCCTTTATAATGTACTGATAATTATATTCAACCACAAGCCTGTGAACTGCAATAACAAAGAGAACCAAGATAATCCAGCCACACCAGATTAAAGGGCCCATATTACGCTATTTTCTGATCTATGTTATAATGTCATTTCCTCATCACAAACACCTGGAGTTGTGTTTTGTTTCATTCACACATGTTTAACACACAAACCCTGCAACTTTAGACTGAGGTCTTCTCTCAAACAGAAAACACCCTGTTCCACCTTGTGATGTAATCCGGTAATACAGGAAGTACTCCATTGTGTTTTTAAACTATAGACACCTTCACTAGAATCATATGGATGATTTCAAAAATGGGATTTCCAATCTCTACTGAACAAAAAGTAAAAAGTAGCTGTGAACTTGAAAACTACCACTTCATGACATCACAAGGTGGAACAGAGCATTTTGAGCTTTGAAGATGTAGACAGATTAATAATGAAGGGTTACTCAAACATGTCTAAATGAAACAAAACACAACTCCAGGCATGTTTTTGATGAGGTAACAACATTATAACATGGTTTAAAGCTCACAACAGTCAGTTTTGCCTAATATAGGACCTTTAAGGTACAATGTTAATCTGACATTTACATATTACATGCTTATATATTCATACATTCAGAGTTAATCGGTGCATATGCATAAAGGCACTTGTTATTGTTACTGTATGCTAGGGAAAAAAATAGTTAGTATGTTAGAAAGGCCTGAAAGAAAGTTAGCAACATGCAAGTTAAGATGGCAACATATTTCAAAATAATATAAATAAATATTATTATTATTATTATTATTATATTATTATTATTATTATTATTATATTTTCCATGCAAAACTAAATTGTTAAGTCGTAGAATAAAAAATATTTCATGATTTCATTTTCATTGGTGAGTGTGAATGGCTCTGTAAACAGCAGCATTCTGGCTAGCTCACTCAAAGCTAATGCTAACTTTTATTACAAAATGCAATACAAAACAAACAACCAATTAACATTTAAAGTAAAGTCTACCTGATTACTTCATTTCATGGTGTTCATTTAATGTTTATTTTGCCTACAAGTAGCATTAGGGTTAGCACTGAAAATACATTTTAAAATACTTGCCTTTTTCACATGATTTGCAAAGTCTTTAAAATGTTGTCAGTGATATCATATTTATTCATTTTAGCGCTACTCTACAAAACCCCACAGAGCTAAAACTGGACAAGAAGTAGTACGGCTAAGCTAACTGTTGCTAACTTGCTAACTGCAATTGTGTTTTGACAGAGAAATAATATAAAAGCAAATGAAAAAGTCAAATTATTAACTCTTTCCTACTAATATTTCTTCTTTCATCATTCAAATTGAGTTGTATTACATAAAGTATAAAGTAAAACAAAAATTTGAAGCCGTCATAGGCCATGTGTGTCCAATGTATTTACAAACCTATATAGTACTATACTACTTATCAAAATGCTAATGCTAATTTTTAGGGATGGGACGAGATCTCATGTCACGAGATCTCGCAAGATCATGAGACTGTGTTCGCATGGGAATAACGAGATTTTATGATCCATCTTTACATTTGGCACAGGCATGAAAGGGTTATGCCTCGCTCAAGTTACGGAAAGTTGTATATCTCCGAGAAACTGTAGCTAACATATTCAGACTATCACAATTTTGTAGTGATAGGACCAGTACTGACAGAAATAATCAGTGCTAAAGTTGGTTTCTACACTTAAAATTTGTTTGAAAGAGGCCTATTTCATTCATAACTTAGTATAAAGTAAGAAAGAAGGAAGAGCGATAATTTAAGAGAGGAATTAAAACATATAAAAATGGCTTAAGTTAGTCAGTTTTGTCAACTATAGTATTTTCTGTATTATAAGTCGCACTTTTTTCATCGTTTGGCCGGGGGTGCGACTTATACTCAGATGCGACTTATATGTGAAATTATTAAAGTATATAATTTCACATCTTCATTATTGTCACACTGACAGCTGTGCGAGGGCAGTCTAGACTTGTACCAGTATGACAGCCACACTTCATCTACTTTCGGAGCAGGTGGAGTTATTCAAAAGACAACTACTTACTGCTATTATTATAACTTGCCTTTAAAGATAAAATGTATGTTCTTGCTCTTGAATTATGTAAAATAAATTTCCCTCAAAAATGTGACTTATAGTCCAGTGCGACTTATATATGTTTTTTTTCTTTTCTTCATTATTATGCATTTTTTTGTTAGTGCGACTCATACTCCAGAGCGACGTACAGTCTGGAAAATACAGTATATAAACACTTATTGTAAATTACTTCAAGATCTCATCTTGTTTTCGTGGACCCCATCTCGTGTCTCATCTTGTGAAATTCTGTCTCGTCCCACCCCTACCAAATATATAATCCATAGCAGTAGCAAACAAAAATCCCAACATGATCTCAAAGGTATTCCATATATTTACACATATACATAAAAAAGAAATACTACAAGACATACTCAGACATGACAGTGACGCAGACACATGCATACGAGACATAACTCATACTGTACGAAGACACAAAGTGAGGTGCCCCATGAACGGGGAACAGGGGGCTCGCATGCTGCTGTACTGCACCGAGCGAGTTAGTATATCCACACACAGAGACATGAAAGAGAGAGTGGTATAGAACAGCTAAATAATGATTTGTAAAATAACAGATGCATTGGTTCGATGTGTGAGTGGAGTGGAAAATAGTTACAGTGGTTTCCTGGAACAATATAAATGTTCTTAATGTATATGTTACTGGCATGTCCATAAATGTGTGTGTTTGGGATCAGAAAATCCCCTACATCCTGACACCATCACATACATATTTAAAGATGACAAAGTATGCAACTTTAGCCTGTATTTCCATTAGTATTTTCATTTTGAGACACTTTGGATTCGGTGTATAAGAATAGAGAGTGACAAGTTAGCAGCATGGCGATAGATGATGCCAACAGATGGACGTCGAAGGCAAAATACACACTGAAAGGATTTTATAGACTTTAATAAAACGAGAGGACAGACGTAATAAATAAGAAATATTCCAGGTATGTTTTTGAGGTACATAAAACAAGCCCGTTTAGCATGTGTTCTCTTTAAAACTGTCAGTCAATTAAACAAATGGATGGATACGTTTGAAAAGACAAAACTCAGATGTACTTCTGTTTTATGTTTTATTTCGTAATGTTATTTTAAGGCACTGTGATGAAGATGAAAAATGTGTAAATGAGCTGGGAATGAACTCCCGTGTAGGGCTGCATAGTACCAAAAGTCACTGACACTTTTAAATCTTAGCTCCTATAATTCTTAAGTGATACTCACCAGATTTTAGCAGTAGGTAAACTGAACCTTCTGAGACTTTTGGCAATATATACGGTTATAATTATTCACTTACACTTGAACTACTAAAACTAGGGGAAGTAAAAATTACCTAATTTTTAAAATAATGTTTTTTTTAAGTGTCCAGCATTTTCAGTTTGACACTGACTAGCCCGATCCAACACACTTTGCATAACATTTGAAATCATTTCTGGGCTTATGGCTCTTATTTGATCTTCGATATTACGTTTTAAGTTGTTTATTGTCTGAGGTTTATTCACAAACATCTTTTCTTTAAAACAGAAGAAATCGGGACAAGTCAGGTCTGTGGAGATCACATACTGCCCCCCGTCTTTGAAAACCACTTATTATTCCTTTAATGGCATTTACGCTTGGGGCATCTCTGGTATTAAAATGTCGACGGTGACACTGCTGGGTTTCTGAATTTGACCCATGTGACTCAAAGTACCACTGTACAATGAGGGTTCATTCCCCTGTGCTAAATTTGCTCATATTAATGTCGGAAGGGTAGTTCTAAATGCTCTGAAAAAATAAAATAAAAATATTAAGAAACAAAAGAGTTATGATTTTTTGTCAACTGTCAGTGACTTTTGGGCCACCCTGTATATCAATCAAAAAAAAATCACAATTTGAGTTGGTACACATGTCAAATTGCAAAGGCTGCATTGTATAGGTAATAGAATGTACTGTACTGTAGAAAATACAGTATAGGAAAATCTAACATGTAGTGCAGACATCTACAAATGTGTTTTAAAATGCATGGGATTCTTGTATTAGTTTATAGGTTTAAAGTTTCTTCTCAAATGTTAACCCTCCTGGATTTTACAATGTACACTATGAAGAGAATCCTACTTTCTAAACTTGTGTAGCAAATCAACCCACAAAATAATACAGAAAAATTTGTAGTTTTTTTTTAATTCTTTTTTTTTTTTTTAAATGATGCAGCCCCACTTTATATAAATCAAAATGTGTTATGAAAATGGGTTTTGAGTGTGATTTTGCACAAACGTAACAAAAACATTACCTTCTGTTGCCGGGCGGAGTCGACATCATCAGCACCATGCAAGAGCCACATGATGCACATGATTGGTCGAGGGGTGGTTGGGGGTGAAGGGAGAGGCGGGGAAACGGGTACATGGAAAACACAGAACAGCTTTGAAATAATGGAAACAATAATGTCAACAAAAAATACACAGATTGTTAACAGACACAAAATGCAACAAACACAAAAAGACAAAAAAACGTCAAAATTCAGCTGAAACTTTTGAACTAATTTGCAATACATTTTTAGTTTTTGGCATTGCAGATTAAACCCAAAAGAGAAATGAGAACACAAAACATGACATATAACAACATACAGCCTAAACAAGGTGCATTATGGGAGTTGTAGTCTACGTGAGGTGGAAGTCTAAAAGCATGAGTGACATTTACTCTGCTAATCGGAGTAAATGTAGGTTAGAAAATGTAATTCAAACCACCAAACTTTATTGACACACTCACTGATCAATACATAATGTGAAAATGCGTTGATAGCAATTTGTGCCATATCGAAACACATCAACAACCAAACAAACATATATTTTAATGTCTTAAAGATATATAAAACAATTTACTGGAGTTCTAAAAAGTATTTGTTAGTGATTGTACCATCATAGAACCTCATGTAACCCATTCTTTAGCTGCAAAATTATGCAAATGCTACTGTGAGTTAGCTTCTAGTGGCAAATTTTTCACTGACAAAATTTTGGACAATAGTAGTTTTCAGACTGTGCATGTTCGAGCGAAGATACAGCAAAGAAATCAGGCCTAGTTTTGGGTTTTTGAACAATTCTAAGTTGTTGAAGCTGTTTGTATATATTATAAAATTATAAAAATGCATAATAAGTTTAAATTATATACAAGAATGCATTTTATTTCAAAGTCGCGCAGTGTAACTTTTCTGATTACGTCATCTACTTGTCTCCATGGAGATGTTACACTTAAGTTTTAAACCTAAAGATACAAGTAACGGGCAAACCCAGGTTAAGTTAATACATGTTTTAAAACAGTGACAGCACCAACAACAGCAACAACATACAGTTCCTTTAATGACATACAGTGGCACCTTGCAGTAACATCTCCATGGAGACAAGATGTTGGTGGATGCTGGACCGGTAAAGCTACGCAGTGCACTTTTAAAACCATTTATATAACCAATATTTCCATATATCTTTCGCATCGACAATTTCATCAAACTACTATAAACTTTTACCCTGCAGAAAGACCCAGCAAACCTATGCATCACTTTTTACTCCAATCTCCGTGCTCTCCTTTCCTTGATTGCAACAATATACGCCGTGTACTCAGACCAGCATCCATCCGACCACTGCCTGATGACAAGATTACCGTGGAAACCATTATGTACAAGGCAGCGCGTATATTAACCGAATGTATCAGGCGTAGGGACATTTCGGATCGCTCGGAGAGACACACTGGGAGCTTTTTGTGCACGGCAGGAGTTCTATAGAGTCTGAAGAGCTGATTGCGAATGCGGAATATGGATGAGCCGTGCGGGTAAACATATGGCAGGTGGTAGACAAAAATAAATAGATAAATATATAAATAAAAAATTGCAGATGCAAAAGTGACTATTATCGGCAGCACTCAGCGTCATGCCGATGTGTATGTGAGAGCGGGTGTGTGTGCGTGCGGTGTAAATACGCAGAGGCTTTCAGCTTGTTAGGCTCTAAGGGGAACGCTGGTGATGAATCTCATTGGCGTCTCCGGTTTTATTGCGCCGTCTTATTCATTCTAATTTATTCGTCGAGTCTTAGAAGGCATACTCTGTCCTCTGCTGAACTCTACACAAAGTTTCCCATGTGCAAGTTTCATTTTAGGATTGGGGTATTTCGGGTAATTTCTCAAAGGCAGGGGGTGTCAAACACATTTTCACCGAGAGCCACATCAGCAAAATGGTTGCTCTCAAAGGGCCAGATGTAATGTAAACTAAATGTAACTACTTTTTTTTAACTTGTTCATTAACTGTTTGTATATTTATTACTTATTCAAGTTAGAAATATTACATATGCGTTTGTAAAAAGATTTTTTTTTTAAAAAGAAAGGCTGTATAACTGTGTATCTCCTGATAAACTGACATTTTAAGACAGTCTTACCTTTTAATTTATCTGTTGTGGGCCACATAAAATGACGTGGGGGGCCACATTAGGCCCGTGGGCCTTGAGTTTTGACAAATGTGATGTATTTTATCAAGTAAAGTTACATAGTGCACCGTTAATAACAATAATAATAATAATAATAAAAAAGATATAAAAATCAATAGTATTCATTCAGTAGTATTATGCATCTTGTTTGGAGTATTTTGACTAGATTCAATTTATTGAATTAGCAGAGAACTGAATTTTCAAAAAATTCTAATTCAACTTCATTTCTACTCTAAACAAGTAACAGTATCTCTTCATAGCACATACTTTTCAAAATTTGAATACAATATACATAAAAACATACAGTTAGCATCACACAACACAACACAACACAACACAACACATTATTTGGTATTAGGATGTTTATGAATTATTAAGTATTAGGTAGTAGGGGTTAGCCAGGCTGGTAAAGAACAGTACAGGGTTTCTATGCTGGCTCCATTGCACATCCACACACAAGAGTCCTACGGTCTAAGTATAGCCAGAGCAGAGCAGGGCAAGGGCAAGGGCAGGCACAGACAGCGATACTCACGGGGGAACAGAGTGGAGGCCGGGGGGGAGGAGGAAGAGGGGGGAGGAGAGGAGGGGGCCGCTGACGGAGCTGGAAATGGTCACAGTGGTAATGTCAAATGGGATCCACTATTCAGAGTAGAGCAGTGGTGTTCAAACTATGGGTGGCCCGGGGGTCAAATTCGGCCCTCCTGCTGAACTGGGCCCAAATGATCATAGTTCTACCACTATAACAGCTCGTTGTATTGTGATATAGACCTACAAATAATAATATATATGAGGAATTTTATGTAGCCTATGCCAGTTTCTAAACCAGTATATAAAAGACACATACAAGTTTGTCTCATTCTCAGTATGTGGACAAGCCATGTTTCTTCAGATCAGAGAGTCCTTTTAGGTTTAAACCAACTGGATTTTAACATTGAAACTGGCAACCCATAGACACCCAGACAAACTCATGTGAGGCTCATTCTGCTTTCTGACTGGATAAATTGTATTGAGAAAAAAAACAAAACAAAACACTAAGTCATAACATATATAAATGGGACATCACACCCAATGTTAGTGCCATATGAACCATCTCACACACTTCAGGGACCGGCCTCCTGCTGGTGCCCAGAGTCAGGACTAAATATGGGGAATCAGCATTTGTTGCATTGTGATTTTATTGTCTTTATTATTCTGTAAAACACTTTGAAATACCTTGTGCTATACAAATAAACGTGTCATATATTGGAACACTTATGAAATCTAAACCTTACATACAGTTGCTTTAAGTAGGATGTGACTTAACCCATTGGTACTTCTTTTCTTGCTTGGACAAAATGTAATTAGATCTACTTACTGCATCACATTTAACTCTTTTGTAACTAGACTTTTTAGTGAATGGTGAGTGTATGCACTTCATACTGTGCTCATTCCTGCTTGCAAGTGAACTATGCGCACAATGACGCTTTTATGTTTTAAAAAATGATCTCTTTTTTCAGTCTTCAGTCCTGTCAATCGAAAAACTCCGCAAGACTTTTCTTTCAACATTTTGTCTCAAGGTTGGACTAACTCAGTCCATGGATTCTGTGCTAACAGGAGGTCAAGGGTCAATAGAAACCCACTCAACGACTAAAGGAGCTTATGAAAAGCACTGTACTGTTATAAAATGTGAAAAACCGAACTAGTTCATTTTAAACTATTTGCAGTGGTTATTCCTCGCTTACCTTCTGCATTCTCAGCATCCTAATTATTCACTGCTGAGTTCAAGTTTTTTCACAGCTTTTGCTACCGCAGTAATGCTGACCACAACTAGCATGCTAACCACTCTTTTTCTGATTCTTGGACAATAGAGCACATGATAATGGACTTATATTGACCTCAGGAGCTGCTTATGTTATATATCTGTACAGGGGCAAGACAGATTTTGCTCACACACACAAGCTCAGGCCCTTTCGCAGGACTTGCTAAAGCACATATTAAAAAGACTCCCATTGTTTAAAGCGTATACAAAGTTTGCTGACTGCATATTGTGCCAAATATGAAACAAAGAAGAGAGGACACAGAGCCCTCTTCACTTGACTATGATGTATTCTATGCAGCGTACTGTTTGTTCCAATGGGAGCGGCAGTGTCAGCTTTCTTTGTGCTCTACAAGCCATTCTTCATATTCACAGCATGAATTCATTCATTAAAAAAAACTCTTATTTGCTGATTTATTGAAAGTAATGTAGTCAGAAATATGTTTTAGGTACATCTAACTGTGTTAATGTGTGTTTTAATATTAAAGCCACAGGATGTAACTTTTTCTTTTTTGCATCTCAACAAACTGGAGGAGGGCATCTTTCTGCTTGTTTCCATGGAAATGTTGTTGCTTTGGCCATAATCTTATAATCTTCTACAGTATGGCATACAACTTATTTATCTCTATGGAGAATGTTCCGAAGTGTGGTTTTAACTTTTTTATTTCCATGGAATCCTACAGGTGACATGCCATCTCCAGAAAGTTACACAC
Organism: Periophthalmus modestus; assembly: GCA_019594935.1. Classification (NCBI taxonomy): domain Eukaryota; kingdom Metazoa; phylum Chordata; class Actinopteri; order Gobiiformes; family Gobiidae; genus Periophthalmus; species Periophthalmus modestus. The sequence continues at coordinate 14,394,756 of JAIEZT010001243.1, forward strand.
TGTATTTTTTTTGTCCGGGGGTGTGACTTATACTCAGAAGCGACTTATATGTGAAATTATTAAAATATATAATTTCACATCTTTGTTATTGTCACACTGACAACTGCATGAGGGCACTCTAGGCTTGTACCAGTATCGACTACTCTTGTACCAAAATGTAAAATTTCAACATTATGGTAATTTAAAACACATCTGAGAAAGACTGAACAAAAAAGCCCCTAAAAGAAAATCGTATTCTGCTGAGTCTGATGCCACGCGGAGGAGGAAGCGGCGTTGGCAGAGTTGCTCAGAAGCGACACCGAGGATGAAGAATTCAGTGGATTCAGTGATTTGGAGGGAGATCGAGAGTAAACATGTTAGCTTATTTTTATGTTTAAGTTATCTGATTAACTGTTAATATCTTACGTAAACATACCAGACACATTCAGTTGCTGTCTGTGTGTTACGTTAGCCTGTTGCACTGCTTTTCAGCCTGTTATTCTCCATTTTATTATTATTATTATAATTTGCCTTTCAAGATAAAATGTCTGTTCTTGGTCTCAGATTTTGTAAAATAAATTTTCTCAAAAAAATGCGACTTATAATCCAGTGCGATTTATATGTTTTTTCTTCATTATTATGCATTTTTTGGCAGGTGCAACTTATACTCAGAAGTGATGTATAATCTGAAAAATACAGTAAATGCATTTTAAGTTTAATGTATACATATACATTTATACATTTCAGTAATATTAGCCTGTCTGTATATCTGTATATTTAGCACCTAACCATTCTTTTTCCTTGTACTACTGTATTGCAAACAACACTTTTGACTGAAATTTTAACTGCAAATCCCACTGCACAGCAGTACTAGGTGGTTCTAAAAGTATCTAGGGACACAAGGGGGAGGAGCTACGTGTCGGAGGGGAGTGGTCTAACTCTACGGTCTAAAGTGACACTTCCTTCTACAGCACCAACCTGAAATCTTTTTTTTCACATAACGGACCCGAGAAACTGTCTCTGGAAAAGCAAAAAACCAGTCAGCATCCTGTGTCATTCAGTGAAATAGTTGGTAGTTGTTATCCAAAACTTTGTGAGCTGGTTGTTTTTTTAGACTGCCAGCCAGAAAAATACCTCTAGAATGGATAAATTGGAATGCCTTGCCCAGAGACGACGCTGGCTAGCTCACTGTGTCGCAAAGCTAATGCTAACTTTTGAAAAAAAAAACATAAAATATAAAACAAACAGCCTAAATTCAATTACAATGAAAGACAGCATGACTCTCTTATCTCATCTTATTGTTTTTCTGTGTAGATTACTTCAGTCTGTGGCATTTTATTTTTTATTTATGCCTCAAAATTAGCTTAGCGTTAGCATTGCGACAAAAAAGACCTTTGCAGTGTCTACCGATAGAAGTCTTTCACATGTCAGAGCTATCCACCCACAACTCACTGTCCACTGCCTGATCTTTGAATATATTTTACTTTTAGAACAACTCGGCTAAATCTCCATAGAGATTTCGTTGGACAGAAAGTAGTTACGCTAACAGTGGGCTAGCCGTTCACCATTGTGCCAATTCTAAGTTAAGATTGCTTATAATTTTTACCTGTAAAAGACTCTAGAGCAGTGGTTCTTAACCTGGGTTCGATCGAACCCTAGGGGTTCGGTGAGTCAGTCTCAGGGGTTCGGTGGAGCACCCGACTCGTATGATACGCGAACTGCGAGAGTCTCCAGATGCCGGCCGTGTCCCAATTCAACAAATGCCCCCATTCAATGTGCCTATCGAAGTAAACAACTTAAATGCGCCATTCGAACGGCGTATTTAAGGGCACTTTGGCGAATTGGGACACTGCCACCGTGTCTCAATTCACCAAATGCACTGTTTGATGTACTGCTCGAAGTGCAGGTCGAAGTACCGCCCGACTTAAATGCGGCGTTCGAACGGCGCATATAAGGACACTTTGGTGAATTTTTGGTGAATTGGGACAAACCGGCCGGCATGACACACGGTATGAGACACAGCCAGAGTGATGCCCCGGCATTTGACTGGGAGGATCCCGCGGGCGACAATTGCGCTCTGATTGGTCGTCTTCGAGGACGACGTAAGCTTGTTACCGCAATGACAGTAACATATTTAAAGAGCCCTGTGCCTCTGCTTTGAGATGCTGTTTGAATTTTACATGAAGCATAATTGGTGGTGGAGTTATGGTGATGGAAAGTCCGCCGGGCAACCGCGAATCTATCGGCGGTGATAGCATCCGATGCTAAAGAGTTATTATTTTAATCCATACCAACTATGTCGAGCAAAAAAAGAAAGTGGTCAGATGAATATGTACAACATGGATTTCACATATATAGTCGAACGTGATGGGGAGTCAGCGTCTTGTCTGCATGATTGAAATGCCAAGTTAAGCAAATTCTAGTCTAGTACCGGCAAAATTAAAGGAACACTTCCTTAACCTGCATGGAGATGGGGAATACAAGGACACAACACTTGCTGAATTCAAGGTGAAGAGAGCCAAATTCGATGAAAAGGCTACTCTGTGAAAAGGTAAGTATGTAAGTTGTTGAGTTTTCATGCACTGTATTGGTTTTGTTCCTTGGACACCAGTCATGTTAATGCACGGTTCCTTTTGTGACCAGTAAAACACACTTATGTCTTGAATTTGAAAAAAAATCATATTTTATTTTTCAATAAAGAGGGGTTCGGTGAAGGTGCATATGAAACCGATGGGGTTCGGTACCTCCAAAAAGGTTAAGAACCACTGCTCTAGAGCTAGTATTTTTACTCAACCATAATCAACCAAGTACATTAATATGATCTTAATACATTTTAATTAGCTTAACAAATAAATAACATAGTGTATATACATGTTTAAGCAATACATTTAAAATTATGGTCCACTATCCGACTGACTAGAGGCTAGCCAGTTCAAACTGTTACTGCTGTTGTGCCCCTGAGCAAGGCACTTCATTCACTTTTTGGCTGGTTACAAGAGGAAAGCCATCCACCATTAAAACTGGCCAAATGGTTTGCAATAAGAATAAAAAATCTGCTTATTTGCACTGATTTGGCTGGCAGTGTACCCAACTGTTAAATCTAAACTACAAAAATGAAATGAAAACTGAAATGAAACATGTCGGTAGATGGGAGGGACTACTTGTGTGCACAAAGTCTGAGCAGTCGGCGGAACACAAACAGATGGGGACAGGAACAGAGCGATGGAAAAAGAAAAGACATGGTGAAATGAAAACATGAGAGAGAGTCTGGACCCACATCCTCCACAAGGAGATTTGCACAAATAGTGACATATTACTTTATAAATTTGGGTGAAATATTACATTGCAATATTCTGTTGTTTTTATCAATTATTTTTGCAGCTTTTTGATAGTTTTTGTTATCATAGATGTTATTTGATTTTCTAATTGTGCCACACTAAACTACACCTAAAACTAAACTCCTATCTAAACTCAACTACATAACCCTACAACTCAAAATAGTCAACTTCAACTAAAGTCAACTTCAACTAAACTAAATTAAACCTAACTTAACCTAAAAATAACCTAAACTAAACCCAACTCAAAGTCAACCTCAACTAAACTAAACTAAACTAAACTAAACCTAACTTAACCTAAAACTAACCTAAACCCAACTTAAACTCAACCTCAACTAAACTAAACTAAAACTTACTTTAACCTAAACTAAGTGAAACTAAACCCAACTCAAACCCAACCTCAAATAAACTAAACCTAACTTAACCTAAACTAAACTTAACCTAAGCTAACTTAAACTAAACCCAGCTCAAACTCAAACTCAAGTTCAACACTAAACCAAACTAAATCCCCAACAAACTCAACTTCAACTAAAATAAACCTAACTTAACCTAAACTAAACCTAACCCAAATCAAACTTAACATTAACTCAGATAAACTAAACCTAAACTCAACCCAATCCAACTCCAACTAAACTAAACTAAACTAGACTAGAGACTAACTAAAATTTCACATATCTTCCACACAATTCCCAAACATTATTTTAGACAATAACAGATCAAAAATAGCAATATTGTTAAAAATAAAATAAACGTAAAATGTGTCCAAATATAGTTTTAAAAAAAAAAACCTTTTTAAAACTCTCTATATGATCTTTAGTAACATTTTGGTGAAGGATGTGGTGGACCATACAGTTTTATATTGAAACTGAGAAACAAAAAAAATGGAATTCAGGCAAATGCATGGATAAAAAACAGCACATGCAACAGAACAGTATGATGGGAGCCGTAGCAGAGTGGTTATCCCGGGGTCAGGAGGCAGAGGTGCAATGACAGGGTCAGCCCAGCGGAGGCAGCAGACCATAGCCTCATAAAAACAATAAGAGCAGGTCAAATGGAAATGCAGGGTCAAAACATCTTCACACACAGAGGAAGAGGAAATGAACATGCGTTTAGCTCAGTATGGAGTGTATGAAAAAAAGATATAAAAAAGACACATTAGCAAACTGGATTAACTTAAAAAATCACAGTAGACAAAACAAGTCAAACATTGCTACTTCACAGTGGACATCACGCTGGGGGGGTACTGCATGTATGTCTATGGCGTAATGTTCAGCAGTTACTGTGGTGACATAATGCACACATTAGCAATCACAGCTGGATACGTTTTTTGTTTTTTTAGATTGGCTAAAAACTCAAGAAAAAAAAAACCCACAAAATTGATTTAAACAACACATTAAGAGACCTGTGATCAGTACAAGTGTTTATGGTTCAAAAGAACTAAGCCAAGTCAATACTTGATCGGTTGTGCTAAAGTAAACATCAGATTAAAAATCAAACTTGAGTGGACAGAGCTTCAGACAGAGCAGAGCCTCTAGTTAGCTTCACCACCAGAGCGTGTTGATGACATCAGTATCTATACAGTAGCCTATAGGCTCTGTGCACAATGGACAAATGCCTAGTTCACCGTTGGCATCACTACTTTCTGTCCACTTATATAAATATGAAGCTTTTGGAGAGTCGTGCTTAACTTAAAGGAACTGTATGTAGCCTGTGCTTTTATTTTACGCTTTTTAAAAACGGTACTACTATTACATGTGTACCCAGGTTGCTGGTGCTTAAAACTACAAAGGCTGCACTAGCACTGATTAATGATTGGCTGCAGCTGCTGGGGTTTAGGTAGTGACCATTCAGAGAGAGCCCTTTTAGGTTTAAACTACTGTTGTCAAATACTCAAATTTCAAACTTAATTTTGATACTAAGGAACTGATGCAAACCACAATGAAGATAAAAAAATGCAACTTTTTTAGTAATAGAATGTTATTTTCAACACAAAATAGTAATGTTCAGGAAAGCACAAATTTTGTCACTGTTTATGTGACTTTTAAATATCGATACTTGCTCAAAATGAGTATCTAGTTTCATTATTAGTTTTACGGTATCTGATTTTTAATACTCTTGACCGCCCCTAGTTTTTAAACCAGAAAGGATAGATTTCAGTACTGAAACTTGCACCCCAAATAACAGACTCATGACTCATTCTACTTTCTGATTGGATAATCGTTGTAAATTGAAAAACTAAACCCAATAGTGTGTCAGATCAGTGCATAATTCATCTAAATCTTACATACAGTTCCTTTACTGTGTGGACTTGTACATGCACACCTTTAACCTTCACACCGTTAACTTACACACAATAACTCAACATTATATTTTTCCTCAAAGGACCAACATCTTAACACTGTATTCACATTTGAGTGACAAAATGCATGCTGACAGGAGTATGGGTGAAAATGGCACCGTGGCGACAGGTGCGGCACGGTGACTGCTGACAGGTGTAAGCATCGCCTGTCAAATTCTATTCAGACGCCGTGATTTCAAATAAGATTATTCCTCCACCTGCAAAGAACACAGGCGGGCGGGTGACAGTTTAAATGGCGCTAGAGATAGGGAGATGTGTGCGATGGCAAGGGAGCGCACTCACTACGTTTACATGCACAGAGAACTCGAAAAAACAACCAAATTCTCTTGTCCCAGTCGACATGCAGGTCAAAGAACCAAATAGGTGTGAACGGGGGCCTAAGAGGCATCAAGTGCAACTAGCGTAATATGGCATTTGCACTAAAACTTTGCAGCTAATTGCTAATAAAAAAAACAAATCTTATACATAACCTCACCTTTGGCAGAACTATATAAGCAACATCTCATATATATTTGACAGATTTTCAAAAATAAGACACTGGGAATACACCACAGACTGTATAAAGAAGTGGACTAAGTGAGTGTGACGTCACCCATAGCTCCAGTCAAATGAAGCTCGTCGAGGCTAGCGGTTCCTAGGGGCCAATTTGGAGTGGATTTCCAAATTGTAGATTTCGCGACTGGGGAGTATCATAGCAACCAAAAAGCTGATCCGAAGCAAGGTTGTTGAAGGTAGCGCCCCTTTCGCTGCTGGAAGCTAGCAGGATACAACCCTCAGGGAAAGAAGGCGTCTTATTTGTCTGCTGTTAATGTTTAGGATCTTGATTTAAGGACACAATAGCAAAAATAAAAACACCAGGATCATGTAGAGTGGGTTAATGCAAACAATTTAAGATCAGAATGAGCATTTATGGAGAGAGGGGCGATAGTTTTTCAGTGTAAAGGAATTGGAGTCAATGAGGTGCGGCCCATGCTCACTTCTATTTAGAACATGGCGGCTAGCAGGTGAGCTATGTCCATTTATATATACAGTCTATGGGATACACCCAGGTCGGGATGGTTGGTATAAATAAGAAAAGAGTGCGTAGCATTGACCATTCTCGACTCACTTGTGGGTCAGTATATAATCTGAGGGATTTCTGCCAGTACATTTTTTGCCTTATGGTCATTTACAAGCGCAGTTTTGTGTATTTTAGCAAAAAGAAATGACTATGAAATGGACTATGTTACCCTCTTTACTGTTGGCAGGGATCAGATTGGTCAATAGCAGGAATACCAAGGACATTTTTTTGTATAAAACTGGGACAGATCACTGGTTTGGATTAATGTGCTGGGACAGTGGACACAGGGATCAAAAACTTGGGACACTCCCGGGTAATTAGGGACATCTGATCACACTACGTTACTCACAAGTTATTTGATCTATGCAGCACACATTATCACTGAAGCTCCTGTAGTTTGTACTTTTATTTTAACATGGCGGAACGCCCAAGAACAAAACAACGTGTGCTCAGTGGGTGCTCCGAAGATGGGGTGACCAGAAGTCCCTATTACCCGAGCGACAGTCCCAGTTTGAGCCATTTGTCCCTTATCTTTGTGTGAGTTTATCCCAAACCAGTGATTTGTTCCAGTTTTATATACAAGAACTGCATGTCCCTATTTTGAGACAAGCAGAAAGTGTAATATATTGAGAAATGTTTTGCTCAAATACAGAAACTGCTGGCTTGAAAATCGCATAAGACCAAAAAGTACAAAGTCCACTCAGATGCAACGGATAAAGTGTCATCAAAACGAGCCAATAAAACATCCAAAGGCATGTTTTATATTTTGCATGGCTGTTCTCAACTCATGGCAGTTGAATGGGCCTCTCCTAGACAAGGTACACACATTTCTCCAGTGGTTTAGAAGTAGATTTAAACATTAAAAACTGTCTAGATTAAAGGGAATAATATATAAACAATAAAAAGTCTAAGGTAGTAAAAACCTTCTTTTTCTGCACCAGATATGTTTTTATAGACCTCCAGGAAAAATAAATACATGGCATAAATAAATCTTTCCAGGAGTAATGGTGTTTAGAATTGCTCTGCACACAGCTCGGTACTAATGTTAACATATATGCAGAATTTGTGGTGCTTGATGAAATAAAACAACATTATTATCCAGCACACATTAGATTAAGAAAATGTAAATTCTATGTAAAACAGGTGTGCTACACATGTGGAGGTTTTTCATAGTTTGTAGTAGTGGAGTGTTTGGAGGCTAGTGCTGAAGTTCTGTTCACAAACACTGGAAAGAGACTATGGATCAATTTAAGGGTTTAGAGTTTGGTAACTTTTCTGGTGGAGGGTCTCGATTAAGATGTAATTGCTTTTATACCAGACCTAAATACAAGTCAGACCTGTGAAGAGATGACTGTTTTTTTTTACGAAGGTGCTTATTTTTGAAATAATAATCATTAAAAAGAGTGATGTGAATACATGCACAATCGGCATCAATGCCCTCCACCGATAAATCTTGATCTTATTGGACACATATTTGAGCAGAAAGAAAATACTGATATGGCATGGGTTTAAAAAAATAAACAATAAAAACCATAATATTGATATCCTTAGTGTTAGCTTTGTGATTTAATTCAATCAGTTTTTCACTACTAAGAGCCCCTATCACATTGTCTATTTCAGAATTTGCAATTGGTGTAAAAACAAGGTCTACCTGACTAGGCGGCCGCTAAAAACTTTCATTCATGACGAGTAGAGATTTGCACACAAAACTGAAAATAATCGAATTTACTTTGATTCTATCCAAAGTGCCACTCTGCTTCATGGACATTTCACTGCAAAATAAGCCTGCACACAGCACGGGGCGACGAGCTCTGCTGCGCTGTTTATTCAGGAAAATAAGTGAAGATTTGGCCCAACCTAACAGGGCATTTCATCTCCTTTATCGCGCCAATTTTCACTTATATTATCTACATTTGATTTGATAGGGCTTTTTGGAGAGTAGCCAGTCAACAGGTTCAGCATCAGCAGCTCTTATATCCAAATTTTCGTTTTTTTTTGTAAGTTTTCAAGTTGGGCCAAACAGACGAACCATTTGAAGGAATCTGCGTCTGCTTGGCACCAGGGCATATTTGTAGCGATTTCCATTCATTAGTTAGAGTCCCATAAGGATGACCTGATTTGTGAATATTTGATTTTTTTTGATCTAGTTTTAATTTATTATCAAGTTTCTAACAACTGGCATGGACCAGTATAGATAAAGACTTTGGCATAGGGAGGCATTAAAATTTCCATAGAAAATTTAACAAATTTGCTTAAGTGAGGTACCATAGCCTGTTATAAAGATCGTGGACTAGAGAGTGGATGTTCCCATAGCGTTCGGCTCCAGTCAAAATGAAGCATGTTAGATAGTCCATTTATACGTCTACCTGGGGATACTGATTTTTCCCACTGTGAAAGGAGAAGTGAAATAGGTCTGTCACGGTACTAATTTGCACACCACCTATATGTACAGAGACATACCACAATAAACAAAATATTAAACTATTTATTGCCCTGACACAACGAAGGGTTAATCCCACTGTGAAACAATTTCAAAATATACCGCATATCATTAACAGAATGCAGCTGACCAAGTAAATAGCAGAAACATGAAGCAATAAGTTATTATAGAGTTACTTAACAGAATAACACAAAATCTCCTTCAGATTGCAAAAAAAAAGTCTCCAATTTATCGGTTTGCATTATCATAGGAATGCTAAATCATACAGTAATTATCTTGACAGGCTGGTAGGAATTTGAATCTTTCTAACCTGTCCATAACTCGCACCAACCTTAGGGCCATGATTAATGTGCACTTTTTTGCAGGTGCCGTGCCACAGGTTTAGAAAGATTTCTCAGACTGCAAAGGAAACACTGGGCTGGAACGCCCAAGCGCAGAAATCAGAGCGCTCCGTTGCTCTTCCTTCGGGGTGATGAGAATAATACTTTAGTCTTAACTGACACAACAGCCGCGGTTCATTGTCCGAAAGTGCGGCTTACAATGTACTCCTTGGGGGGGAAAACAACAAATCAAACATTTTCAACAAAAAAGGCAGGTCACCAGTTTGTAGGGGAGTTCCAACCATAAGGAACGCAGGTTAGCTTCAGAAGTACAAAAAGGCGATAAAAAACTGAGCCAAAATCAACGTGTTGTTGATTGAGTTAAGATGTAAGATCAAAATTTTGTAGTTGAAAAACTGTTAAAAACAGCAATTAATCAAAACAGATTAAATAGGGACCTTTCTCTGTATTTTTGTCAATTCTATTATTCATGCAATTCCCAAACATAAAAAACATCATCAAAAAGGTAACTTCATATTCTTTTCTTTGCTAGGATCAGGACCTGCACGGACTGAGGTTGTAAACAGCCTTCTCTTACTGTGATCCCTCGTGCAGTTTTAAAACACCAACTGCCTGCAAAATCCTTCCCAACATCTAAAAACAGGCACTAAAACTACTGCAATACAATGACAAGTTAAAATAACAAAGTTAAAATGACGTATTACGACAAAAGAACAGGGGTTACAAAGGGAATAGGACCGGCGTCGGACATTCGGGGTAAAGCAAATGATACGGACAAAAATGGAGGTAAGGACGATTCGTGCTACACATATAAAAGTAGCATTCACCACGTATCCTATCATAAAGACGGAGACTGGAACCGGTGTGCGACAGGCAGGGTATCGGGTGGTGACGTAGGGGAGAGGGGAGGGTGGTACTTACGGACAGGCTAAGTCTAAAGCTCATGGGCGTGCGGGGACTCCCCTCGCATTTGCGTTGATGGCCCGACATCCGCACCTGTAGCAGTCGCGTTTTGAGTCACGTGATGGTGATCTTGTCGGTTCTGAAACGAAAAGGTGAGATAAAGACGAGAAGTTATGTTATTTTAAAGGTAATCTGC
>JAIEZT010001243.1:14405468-14448532 GCA_019594935.1 Periophthalmus modestus
ATACACTGCCCACCAATACAGCAATGTGGGTGTGGGTGTCTTGCTCAATGACGTCTTTAAAATCTCAAGTGTACAGTATTGTTAAGCACTACTGTGTAAACTTTTTGCCATTTTGGATGTTTTTATTGCACTGAAAAAACTTGCAAAAAACATGCATTCCTTACTGTCTGGGCATCAGTACTGTGAGCGGGATTGCATCTCCACGAACCTGACTATTACTTGACCTGGAGGAGGGCCTCAACCTGCTTGTTTCCATGGAAAAATGTACCTTTGACTATAATCTTCCCCAGCATAGTATTAACCTCATCTATCTCCATGGAGAATGTTCCAAAGTATTGTTTTAACTATTTCTGTGGAATCATGCAGACAAAAAGTTACACCCGTGCTGCTGCTTTAACATTTTGTTTTTAGATTACATAATCGTTGGTATTTGGCAGTTTTATAAAGGATTTGACCGGTTTTCTCAATTACTTTTCAGCTGACATGAAGACACAATCAACCATATTCTTTTGTTATTTTCCGTTGCATTTTGTATTGTCAAAATACTTTACATTAGCTTCAAGACAACAAATCTATCAGGTAAAGTAAGAACAGTTTCAGCCTGGAATTTTAGTCGAAGAAGTCCCAGCGCCTCGGGAAGGTGCTGTAGTCCGCGCCGCAGTGACGGTGTAATGCTAGCAGACAGGCTAATAAAGGGATGTATGGCGCAAATGTAAGCAAGTTTCAACGCAACATCCATTTCAGCAGCTATTAGCTCTGGAGCTGCTACCGTGAGGGGGGGGGGACGCTAATCGACTTAGCCCTTTACACCGTCGCCTTCTGTCTTTCACCCCACCTGATCAGTTTAGCTATTCTGATGGTCGGAAGCATGTTAATCAAAAGTGGATATAGATAGTTGGTGATGGAAGACCAGAAAGATGTGGAAGCCTTGGCGCAATTTCAAGGCAAATATATAAACGTATATATATTTTTGTAAATGGTTGTGTCCATTAGGTTGGTATATGTCCTCATGAACCTCACCACTCATTTAACATAAAGGGGACATATATATTATAATGTGACTTTGGAGCTTTCTACCTGTGTATCATCCATGTACGTTTTGAATAATCTTGTGATCTCTCCTGGGCACTATTCAAAACATTCCTTACAGTTAATAGTACAAGCCCACGCCCTTGTACCATATATCAACATGCCGGTTTTGTCAAAGCATTATCTCGTCAGATCTAAGCTAAGCAAGGTTGGCTCTGGTTAGCACATGGATGGGAGACCATTGGAATATTAGGTGTCACAGTGGCTACAATGGCCGTTTCTGACCACCGAGTGTGGAGTGAATGAATAATGCACTGTAAAGCGTCCTTGAGTGTCCCAAAAAACACCATATAAATCCTGCACATTGTTACAAGGCTCAGCCCACAAGTCTATGTCACCCATGCCCTGCAGAGCTATTTTTCATAAATATACAAAAGCAGGATACAAAACAATACACTATAAGTTCACAAATCTAAAGTGATGTGCAATATTGTAATGGTGCTCGATAATCAGGAGCTTATTCCGAATAGTATTTTTCATTGATATGATTCATGCCTTGTCCTGAATCTGCGGTTTACAATGAACAAAATGTAAAATAATGATTTACATGTGTTATAGTTTATTACTAAGTACGATTATTTTAGTAATCGACTAGTCAGCAAATTTTTTTTTGATAAGTTGGCGAGTAAATTTAGATTTTCAAAACATATTTTAACCAAATAAAGTTTGATATATGGTGGGTGAAGGCTTCTAAATAGAGAATATTTATGAATAAAGTGCAATTACTGATGAAATTAAAAGGATTTCGAGTCTGTATGGCCCAAATAACCATTATAATTATCAAAAAGCAATTTATTTTTATAGTCGACTAGTCAGGATTAATCGTTGCAGCACTACCAAGAACTAGAACAAGCGTACTATTTCTACTTTAACAAAAATGTGCTATTTAGTCCTGAAGAGCAAACGGCCTTGGAAATTTGGGCTCTTAGTATTTTCACAATTAACTTTAATATTACCTGTCAAAGATTGTTCTGTACAGATAATAGCAGTGGACAGCCAGACTCCTCGTTTGGAGTGTTTTCATCTCTTCACCTTGTGTAATGAACGGCCACTGCCAAATGAATCGCAAGGTGCTGATAATAAACAAATGAATTTCATATTTTTCTATTTTTAATTTGCAACAAAATTTAGCGCAGAAGCATATATTAACCTGTGCAGCCTTAATCTCTGAATGAGCCAAAATACCAATGGAAAAGGCTTCAAATTTGTGAGGGAAAAGGACCAGCTAGACTAATCCAAAATTATGGAACATCATCTACTATTGTAAGGCAAAGTTAAAGCATAAAGCATAAAACGTAAAAGCATGTTCTGAAAAACATACAGTATAAAACCATGCGTCCTTACTGTGAGAGGGCTCGCATCTCCACAAACCTGACTCTTACTTGACCTGGAGTAGGGCCTCTTCCTGCTTGTCTCCATGGAAACGTTGCTCCTTCGGCTATATTGTCATAACACGTATCTATATCCGTGGAGAATGTTTTAAAGTGTGATTTTCAATGTCTATTTTGTGCCACCTCCACACTACACACTGTACCTTTAACAAATAACACCTTTACAACTGTTCGGATCTTATCAAAATTTGACATTTTTTTAATAAATAAGAAATAATCTATATAAAATCCAGGGTGCTGTTTTACCATTTACATTTCTCAAACTCGTAGAGGTGAGAACAGGAAGTTAGCATTTCGCACAAACAAGTGAAGTTGATTTTTGCACCTGTTCTTGATGAATATTTAAAAGCCTACATCTTTACCGGGGAGCAGAGCTATAGCACACTGTCGGTGCCCGTCATTCCTCCTGTCAGAGCTGTGCACCGCGGCTGAAATTGGGTATAAATATAGAAAGATAAGAGATAAGTTTGAAATTTGTAACGCACAGTCCAAAAGTTAAATTGTTCGGGTTAAATTGACTTGATTTTTACTGTCTTAAAAACGTGGAAAACTGAACTAGCATCATAATTATTCACCGCGATGAAGAGACGAGGAGGCTGAAGAGGATGATGCTTCTGCTGCTGCGGTGGAGATGGAATGGAAGGTTGCAAAGTTGAAATGGCAGGCATAATAGTGTCCATAAAGTAGTCCTTTCTATGCAAAATATTTAACATGAATTATTACCAATTTGTATGAATATGTAAATCAAACTTGTAAGGCGCTGTACCTGATTTTTACTGTCCTAAAAAGTGACAAACAGAACTAGATTTTAAAGGGTTTGCAGTGGTCCAAAGTTATTACAAGCATCCTATTATTATTCACCGAGTTTATGAGCTAACAACAACTAGCATGCTAATGTGTACTTCCTGATTCCAGACAGTAAAACGCTTTTTATATTAGATGCAGGCAGCACGTGGCGGACTTATTTGACTTCAAGAGCTGCTTATTCAGCTTTTTCTGGAAGTTGCAGCGATTGTCATCAGAGTCCCAGAGAATTTTGACTCGTTGGTACACAGTCCTCATTTACTGCATTCTGAGCATCTTAATTACTCACCTCAATGAGGATGAATGAGGCTAACAACAAAAAGCACATATTTTAAGGACATATTTTGACTTTACTTTACTTGATTTACTTTATTCCAGCCTTAGAACCATGCCTAATTATTCACCGTGATGAGTTTATAAGCACTTTTCACAACTTTCAGTGGCCAGAGTGGATAAGGCAAACAAAAACACTAGCATGCTAACAGCACACTTTCTTATTCTCGCTATACAATTAGATGCAGACAGCATGTAGCGGACATATTTTGACTTATTCCAGCCTTACAACCGACCTAATTATTCACAATGATGAGTTATAAGTGCTTTTCACAACTTTCAGTGGCCACAGTAGATAATGCTAACAAACACTAGCATGCTAACAGCGCACCTTCTGATTCTCACTTCATAATTAGACGCAGACAGAATCGGCGGACATATTTTGACCTCAAGAGCTGCTTATTCACCAGTTATTCACCGCGATGAGTTTATAAGCGCTTTTCACAACTTTCAGTGGCCAGAGTAGATAATGCTAACAGACACTAGCATGCTAACAGCGCACTTTCTGATTCCCGGTTTATAATTGAATGCAAACAGCACGCAGCGGTCTCCTTTCTTGCATTAGAGCTGCTTAAGACAACATAACTGCACAAAAAATAAACACTTGAATTATCCATTGAAGCGACTCACGTTTCTTGCGCACTGTGTTATCGTAGATTCAATCCCTATTAACACCACAATAGCGTTAGAATTTTCATCATAATAACCAAAATAACCTTCAAAGCGTATTGTTTCTGCTCTTTGTTCCTTTGCAACCATTGTGCCTTGGTAACTCTCATGTTCGGAAAATTACTCATTGTTCCGTAGGTCGATCGTCTGTCAATCAACCAGCATCACAACATAACCAACGTTTTCTTCAGTCCTTCTAGTGTAACCTTTCATCTGTATTTATCCTTGTCTCAAATAGCTCAAGGACTCTAATTCAGATACTAATAAAGTTACAAAAAACGTCTTTCGTGTTCGTGATTTTGAGTGTTGTTTCTGGTTTTGTTTTTGGGTAGAGTTTGGATCGGAACATCGTGGTGCGGAGCCACGCCAGGGTCTCGTCCCTCACCCTGAAGAATGTGCAGTTCACTTACGCCGGCCAGTACCTCTGCACCGCCAGTAACTCATCGGGGAGGACAGCCAAAGCATGAGCCTGGAAGTGAGATGTGAGTATGGGACTTTGGATTTATGGTGGGTCTATGGGGGTAGTTTGGTCAGTTCGCTCGCAAATTTGACGATTATTTTGGTTATTGTAAATGCTGGATGGACACAAGGTACAAATGCACAAAATGACATTCACACCTTCACCAGTAAAATAGGGTCACACCAATTCAGTTTCATTTGTATTTATACGGCACATTTAAAAACACGACGTAAGCTGGCCAAAGTGCATCACACAAACTCCACAAAAAAACAGATATACCGAAAATACAACACATAGACAAAGAACAAAAAAAAACCCATCAAGATATCCAGTTAAATGACAGGGAGACGAAGTGGGTGATCATGACGATTGTACAGGGTGGCCCAAAAGTCACTGACACTTTTAAATCTTCAATAGCTCCTATAATTCTTAAGTTATACTCACCAAATTTTGCAGTAGGTAAACTGAACCTTCCAAGATTTATGGCAATATATACGGTTATAATTGTTCACTTACACTTGAACTTATCACTACTTAAACTAGAGGAAATAAAAATTGCATTTTTTTTTTTAAGAGTCCACCATTTTGGGTTTCACAAAGAATAGCCCGATCCAACACACTTTGCAGAACATTGAAAGCATTTCCGGGCTTATGACTCTTATTTGATCTGATCTTTGATTTGTTTATTGTCTGAGGTTTATTCACAAACACCTTTTCTTTAAGACTTATTATTCCTTTAATTTACTCTTGGGGCATCTCTGGTATTAAAATGTCGACGGTAAACACCGCTGGGTTTCTGAATTTGACCCATGTGACTCAAAGTACCACTGTACAATGAGGGTTCGTTCCTCGGTGCTATATTTGCTCATATTAATGTCTGAAGGGTAGTTCTAAATGCTCTGAAAAAATAAAATAAAAATATTTAGAAACAAAAGAGTTATGAATTTTTTCCAACTGTCAGTGACTTTTTTGCGCCACCCTGTAGCTAATCTTCCATTGAGAATGATTAAAGAGGGAGTATTATGCAATATGGACTTTTTGGAGCTTTCTACCATATTCTAATGTTGTTCCCTCATTTTATTTATTCATTTATCTTTATTTATACAGGAAGAGTCCAAGGAGATCAGTCAGACTTTCCTTTTCATGGGCGCCCTGTTCAAATACAGAAAAAAAACAAGAAAAAAAAAACACAAATAGGTACATAAGCCCATTTAAAACAGGGGCAAGTGTGAGTATCAGTGTTTGTTACCAGATTATGAAATTGCATTAGTGGCACCAAAGTATCCAATTTTGCATGTCCTTGCAATAATGTTATCTTCTATTGAATGTTCCACAAGCAAGTGAGATATTCAGGCAGTCTATCAAGTCGTCCCTTATAAATACATTTTTACACAGCGTACACTCTATGAAACCTACTTTCTAGGCTGCTTAATTGTAAACTGTTACATAAAATAATAATAAAATAAGGGATTTTTTTTTTTTCCCCCAAGCCTTATCATGATAGTATTATTTTAACCTTACCATGCTTACAGGTAGCAGTGCGAGCCCACGCCCCTTATGCAAGATTCAGCCCCCAAGCCTACGTCCCCCATGCTCCCACACAGTCATTGTTCATAAATATACAAGAGCAGGATGCAAAACATTTCGTAAAGTAGAGAGAGCGAAGAGCAAAGGAAGAGGTGACTCCAGGTATCGAAAAACACAACTGAAACTAATTAAACATTTTAAAGAAGATCTATTTTGCTTGTGTTGCTGTATAGTTATAATCTATGACACCCGTGGATCTGTTATGTTATAATTCGCACATTTTAAATCGCAATATTCATCTTAAACGGCTTAATGAAAGAAATAAGTCCCGTTGGGAGCTGATGTCGGAGCTGTGGAGCCGTGGCCCCTGCTGTGGATAGCTGCACATCATACTAGCGAGCAGCAGATTTTTATTTTCATTTGTACCAAAATGACTACGCGATGCTGCCAAATCCTACGCTTATCACTGATTAGAGAAATTAAATTGGAGAACAAAGTAAGTACAAAGCAGTGGGCGTGTGTGCCGGTGGCAGTGAAAACGGGGGTTTGATCACAAAATGAGTTTCTGAAAATAAGCGATTAAAGATTGCTCAAACATGCACAAATCACTTCAGATACAACTTTGGCTGGGGGAATGTTGAGGGGAAATAACTATACCATGGTTTAAAGCTCTGAAAAGGCCTTTTTGCTGAATAGGTCTGATGTTTTTGGTGAATATAGCATTTTCAAAACATTAAAAGGTAACATGGCGATCTAAATATGTGACAACACTTAATGCCCCATAGAAGTGTAATAAACCCTCTTTAAATCAAAGTTGTCCCTCATTTTTACTTTTGAAATCTTACAATCAAGGAAAAACAGAACTCATACACAATTCATACACAAAGTCATTCAAAGTGCTTTGCAGAATAAGAAAGACATTAAAATCACAAAAAATCGAAGCATAAATAATCACAAATAATTATCATAAAATTAAGAGTGCAGAATAAAAACCTTTCAGTCATATTTACAGCTAAACAGAACAGTTTTGAGCCTGGATTTAAACATTGTCAAAGTAGAGGCCTGTCCCACATCTTCATTGAGACTCTTACAGGTTTCAGCTGCATAAAACTGAAACACTGATTCCCCATGGTTAGTCCTGACTCTGGGCACCAGCAGGAAGCCGGTCCTTAAGTCCTCAGAGTGTGAGATAGTTCATTTTTGGCACTAACATGTTGGAGATGTAATTTGGTGCTAGGATGTGGAGACTTGTTCACAAGCAGAGCTGCTTTAAAGTCTATTCTCTGAGCCACAGGAGCCAGTGCAGAGACCTGAGCACAGGACGCATGTGCTCGTACTTCCTGGTTCTAGTTAGGACCCGAGCAGCAGCGTTCTGGATGTACTGCAGCTTGTCTTAAGGCTCGTTTGGAGAGGCCCGTGAGCAGAGTGTTACAGTAGTCTAACCTACTGGAGACAAACACATGGATAAGTCTCTCTAAGTCTGGCTTTGACAGTATACCTTTGATTTTTGCAATGTTTTTTAGATGGTAAAAAGCTTCAGATGTTATTGATTTTTTAAAATTATTATTATTTGTATGTGAACTCTCAGAGGGCAGACACCTTTGATAACAACAGCTCTAAAACGCTTTATAATTAGACGTAGACAGAACACAGCGGTCTTATTTTGACCCTAAAAACTGGTTTTACAATGTAGCTGTACCGAGGCAGGACCGATTTTACTTAATACATGAAAAAAAATGATTAAAATTTCAAATGTACCCCTGCTTTAGACCTTATTTTCAAGATTTCAGTTTGAATTGATCAATTTTTGTTCAGTCAAAAAAAAAAAAAAAAAAAAAAAAAACGACACTTAAATCAAAATTTGAAGGTTATTATTCCACATCACTATTAGAGATGTTTGTAAGAGGCTTTCAGAATCCAACTTTGAAACAGGCTCTTTTCTGAGGAGAGAAGCAGAGGTCCCTCTCTGAGATATTGGTGGTTGTATTGATTTGCGCAGCATCTAAAGCTAATGAAGGCCCTCATAGTGGCACAGCAGAGGACTGGCAAAGCACCAAAACACCAAAGTACCAAAGCACCCGTTCAATTCTCATCAAGAACCACCAATATTACCACTACTGCGCTGATAGAAAAGTTGATTTGAGCGATATTAACAACTACTGTGATAATGAGCTTAAAGGAGACAGATATTACACAAATGTACTTTTAGAGAAGACATATTCTGCTTGTGTCTGCTATATACTGTAGTTAGAACCTCTGACACCCATGGATCATTATGTTTTATTTTTGACATTTTTAATTCATCTAAAACAGCTTAATAAAAGAAACAAGTCCGCTGATTTCCAGGTTGGAAAATAGTTAATAAATAGCCCCTGGAAAAGTAATACTCCCTCTTTAAATAAAAGTTCTACCTCATTTTTAATCTTGAAATCGTAAAACCATGAAAAACAGCTAACCTAGTTTATTTTAAAATGTATGCAGAGGTCCAACTGACATTTCTAGCGTCCTAATTATTCATAAGCGTTCATAACCTTGGATGCTAACAACAGCTGGCATGCTAACAGAGCACGTCTGGTTTAAAAATAAAATAAAAAATTCTTTATGATTAGACGCAGACAGAACAAGAGCTGGTTTTATCATATATCTGTACCGAGCCATTAATAAAAGACTTAATAAAAGAAACAAGGTCGCTGATTTCTGCTGATTTTATATAAATGTTCAGCCATATTAATCTATAGTAGGGCATTAAGTATATTCATCACATTTATTTCATTAGCAAAACATTTTTCATTAATTACAACCAAAAAAAAAGGATTGGACTGAAGTCACGTGCTTATGTAAGTCCATCATGTTTATCTTATTCTCAATACATGGACAGATCATGTCTCATGTGAAAGATCAGAACCTCCAGAAGTCTTTTACTGAGCTACAGCAGCTGCACTAGCACTCATTAATAATTAGGACGCTATAAATGTCAGTTGGACCTCTGCATACGATTTAAAATAAACTAGGTTAGTTGTTTTAAAGATTTCCAAAGTAAAAATGAGGTAGAACTTTCATTTAAAGAGGGAGTAGTACTTTTTCTATGGGGTACTTCTGTGGGATATGTATTGACTCATCAAAAAGGGGCAGCCAGGAATCACGTGCTTATGTAAGCCCTGGGGTTTAGGTAGTGACCATTCAGATCAGAGAGAGAGGCATTTTAGGTTTAAACCACCTGGATTTCAGCATTGGAACTGGCAACCCAAATGAGAGACTTATGTGAGGCTCATTCTGTTTTCTGATCATCATGTCCAACGTTTGTAATAATGTGATCAGTAAAAGCTATATTTGATTTGAGCACGTCTACCTCATCCGGGGACGCAGTTAGGTCACGTTCATGGAATTTAAAATCAAAATCATATATACTGTTCCTCTAAGTGTAACGATTGTGTGGGCTACAACTGTTGATTTCTCGAAACCCACTGACTGACGTGTATTCGTGCTCGCCCTCTCGCCTCTGACCACACAGCCGCTCAGTAGAGGAGCCATATTAACTCAGCAGTATCAGGCACCCCCCTCACTCCTCCCCTCCCACACCCCCTTGCGCAGAACACCCTCTCTGTTTCCATGACAACACGCTCCCCTGTCGCTCTTGTCGCTCCTGACCCCGCTCTGTTATGACCAGCGTTTATTCGGAGAAAGAGGTCAACCTGGACCACTTTGCTATTCACACTACGCATTACACGGCGTCCCACAGCCAAACACGATCGGAATAATAAACACAAACATTCAAAACATCTGCACAATTGACAGTATCACTTAATAATAACTATACCTCAATTAGCCTTCAAGGTTTAGCTTATAAATTTGACTTTTTCTCTCATACTGTATCTGACTTGGCAGTGGGAACAGCTGCGGTTAGAGCGTCGGCCCACTAATCCTAAAACCTCCAGCAGTGCATACTTCTTGCGCTGTGTGATATCAGAGAGGACAGATTGGCAGCCTCGCTTCCTTCAGTCTACCCCAGGGCAGCTATGGCAACATATATAAACTATCATATCATATTTTTTCATATTTCATGCTTATTGTATCTTTATTTATACAGGGAGAGCCCAGTGAGAGCACCCACACTCTCCTTTTCAGGGCGTCCTGTTCAAAATACAGAAAAATACAAACAAAAAACAGACATAATAACGGCCCTCAGACCAGTTTTTATTGGCCCTCAGACCTCCTGCTGAACTGGCCCAATTGATCATAAGCAGAATTTTTAACAGCAAATTAAACTATTTCTACTACTATAACCTCAAACATCACATTGCAGTGTGATACAGACCTAAAATTAATGTGTTTCAAGCCTTATTAATACATTGTCTCTGTCAAAGCTGCATTAAAAGAACAACACTGCACTGCACTGATCACCAGTCTGTGGCCCTCCCCTTCGAATATGTTTTGAGATGTGGCCCTCGATAAAAAAAAAAAAAGTTTGGGCACCTCTGTTTTAGATGAATATGGCGATTTAAGCTGCCCAAATTGTAACATAATGATCCATCGGTGTTGTAGGCTATAAATGTATCAGACACAATCACAATATGTCGTCTTTAAAACCAAGTGGATTTCAGCATTGAATCTGGCAACCCAAATGAGAGACTCATGTGAGGCTCATTCTGCTCTCTGATTGGATAATCATCTTGAGAACCAAAACACCAAACAAATAAATGTGCCATCATTTTGTAATTAAGAATAAATCAGCATTAGAGTTGTTAGCAGTAAAAGTTATATCCGATTTGAACACGTTTGGGTCATGTTAATGGAATGGAAAAATCACAATCTGAAATATATTTCCTTTAGATATAAAAAAAAAACCCCTATGCTAACGTGTCCACAAATGCCCAAGCGCTAATCCCCTTGTAAAGCAATGCCATGCAAATCCCTTTTCAATTAGGCCAACCGATGTCATCTTCTTTTTTCAAATCACTTCTGATCAAATGACGCTAATGATGAACCGCTAATGAAATAATACATCCTTTTATTATTTCTTTTCCTTCCCATGACCGAAAGCGATGCACGCGGAGATACGGGCCTTCTTTTCTTTGTGGAAGGAGACGGGGATGTAAAAGCGGTGCGCGGTTAGAGGCCCTGTAATCAGCGCGTAATCAGGTATCTCATTCAGGGGGTGCCAAGTAATTATTGATAAGAAGAAAGTGTCTCTCTCTCTGGCTCCTATCAGCACTTAAAATGAAGTCTCTATCGGGCCATGAAAGGTCTCGGCACAGTGCAGCGGGAGGATGTAAGCAGGGTTAGGGCATAGGAAGGGGTTAATAATTGGGAATATGATGTCAAATTTGAATTGATTTAAAGCAGACCGATTATGCAAAACGGGCTTGTCAGAGCTTTTATATATATGCTGTGTACTTACTTCGTTCACTGATTGTATTTTCTTAATCAGTGTGTGTAGGATCAAGCAGCGTTGCATCATCATTTTGGTACAAATGAAAAAAAATTAAGAATCGGCGCCTCGCTAGTATGATCTGCAGCTGTACATAGGAGGAGGCAACGTCAGCTCCCATTGGGCACCGCAGTTTTCTAACGTGGAATTTAGCGGACTTGTTTCTTTTATTAACTTGTTTTAGATTAATATTGCGATTTAAAATGTCCAAAATATAACATAATGATCCACAGGTGTCATAGATTATAGACAATAGGTTCTTTAAAGTGGAATTCATATTTTTGTGTGTTCAGCTTTACTGTACATTATGAGCACATATTATGTATTTTCCTAATTAGAAATGCTTGTAGATTTCACAGTAAATCAAAAACTACTAATACAAATATAATAATAATAAATAAATAAAAAAAAAAAAAAACATATTATTAAACCATAGATTTGACAGTATTAAAGGCCCATTTTCCCAAATATTTCAGCAAAATGTGTCCTGTCTCAGTACAGATTGTAAAAAGCAAGAAGAACATGGGGTCAAAATATGTCCCCTGCAATCAGGAGTTGTTTGCATGCTAGTTGTAGGTAGCATTACCGTGACAGCAAAACTCTAGTCTGGTCTGTGAAAGTTGGGAAAAGCTCTTATAAACTCATCATGGTGAATACTAGGTTGCTCTGAAGTGAGGAATAATAATCATTTTGAACCACTGCAAATCGTTTAAAATCAACTAGTTTTGTTTTTTTGTTTTGTTTTTTTACATTTGTAAGACTGTAAAAAAAACAGATACAGTGCCTTTAAAATTGCTGTAAAATATTCTCAGCTGTTAAAAAAAAAAAGTCTTGCCAATGACACAATAACATATTGTCCAGAGCTGGAATTGTACCGGCAACTTGACTGCACCAACATCAGCTGTGTTAGAATTTAATCTCACCCAAACATGTAGGCGTACTGTTTTTGGGCACCCACACTGCACACTCTCATCACAGCTGATATCATCAACATTACCCGGGGAGGTGAAGCTAACTAGAGGCACTGCTCCATCTGAAGTTATGTCTCAAACTAGACTTTAATCTGAGCTTTAACACATCTGATCATAAAGAACATACTTAGCTGAAACTACAATAAAACATGTCCCTCTCAAATAACATTACAGTTCAAAGTTAGCTAGCAAAATTCCTTGCATTTGAACATCTAATTTAACCTAGATTCTCCTAACATTAATCTAGTTGTCATAATGATGGATATCCATGGTTTGACTGTTTGTTCCAGAAAATAAATCAAAAAGACAAAATGTGAGCCATCATCAAATGTATCACCGCCATGCCAAAAGCTAGCTTGTTTTTTCCCATTCCCGCTAATTAGCTTCTTTCTCTGCCCCTGCCAAAGAACTGCCTTGAAGATATCACAGACCACATCCTTAACCATTTTAGCCTTTGTTTCTCATTGTAGGAGTTTTTCACACACAAAAAAAACCTAAACACACAATTAATCAATAGGTTAGCATCCCGGGCTGCGCGTGGGCGGGAGCGAACCCACGGCTAGTCGATGAAAAAGTTCACGGTATAGTTCATAATAAGGGCCTAATCATGGCTGCAGGGCACATGGAGGATATTGACTCGGCGAGTTACATCAGTCTCGGAGCAGGAACAAAATCTGTAGTTTTAAAAAGCAGAGGTGTTAGAAGGGGAGGCACAGAGGTCAAAGTTCATTCGATTTCTCAGCCCAGGGAGGAAGAAGAAAGAAATAATAACTGGACATACAGGAAAGCGTGATTTCTTGTTTTGGGTTGTATACTACATGAAAGGTTATGTTTGATTTTTAGTGGTAAAAGAAGATTGTTAGGAGATATTGTTAAGAAGCAAGTGGAAACTTTTCTCAATGGATGAACAAACCAGACCAGAGCAGACCATGTATGAATGTATATTATATTTATACTTCATTATCTGTGTAAGGCAGTGGCACAAAGATATAGAACATATCTATTTCCATGGCGACAAGCACCGGGTCAAGTCACCAAGTCAAGTTACATGTCATATCTTTGGAGAGACGGGTCTACTAAGATAAGTTAGATACGTTTGGGACTGTGTAATTTCTCGATTGTCTAGGAGAGGTCCAGTGTAGAGAAGGTTTCAAGGTTTAGCCTCATGACTACCGCTGAAGCCTTCTCTACATTAGAAAAGTTTAACGCCATACCATGGAACATTTTAGATTAAGCATTTACATTACCATGGAGACAAGCAGGGGGCGGACCCTTGTAAGAAAAGTTCCATAGTTGCATAGTGCACAATTTTTATTTATTTATTTTTTTTTTGCAGTGATTTTATACCTATATTCTGTACTGGTAATCAGGAAGTGCGTGGTTAGCATGCTTGTTAGCAGCGTTGTGACGGCAAAAACTCAGCTCTGGCTTCTCAGTTGGAAAGACACTTATTAACTCATTGTGGTGAATAATTAGGATGCTCAGAATGCACAAGGTAAGTGAGGAATAACTTTGGACCTCTGGAAACCATTTAAAATGAATTGTTCTGTTTTTTTTTTCAGTAAAAATCAGGTACAGCGTCTATAACTAACACGTTTTCCCATGTCTCCGTAGATGCTCCAAAGATCCTGGGCCAGGTGACGGTGTTCACGTGGGAGGGGAACCCAGCGAACATCAGCTGTGAGGTGGAGGCTCACCCGTCCGCAGACATGTTATGGTTCAGAGACGGGATCCCAGCTGCCCAACGCCAACTCCAGCAACGTCAAGATCTACAACACCCCCTCTGTCAGCTACCTCGAGGTACTGTCTGTATGCACCGTCAGAGTCTAAAAGTATTTCTATTTGCTAAAGGCCAGAATAATGAGTGAAGGGTTGTTGTTTTTTTAGACCATGGCTGATTTCTTTTGATTTTCCCATAATGTTACACAAAGTAGCAGTGTGTTTGGCGTGTGTCTTCAAATACATCCACAGGTGCATCTCTAATTAACTCAGATGTTGTTAATAAACCAATCAGAAGCTTCTAAAGACATGACATCATCATCTGGGTTTCCCAAATTGTGTTTAAATGCATAATAACTGTATGTAAACTTTTGACTTTGGAGAAAGTTATGAAAAAATGTCTTTAAATAATCCTTCTCTCATTATTTTGGCATTTAGCAAATAGAAATAATTTTGGTAAGCCTAATTTACCTAAAACAGTAAAAGTTTAGTCTGATTTCTTGTCAGAGAGTGAGGGAAAAAAGAAGAAAAGTGTATGTGTCGTTTTTACATAAAAGATTTTTACAAAAGGGACTATGAAAAGTGTAAAATAAATGAAAACTAGCTTCAGAATTGAATTTAGAATCGTTTTTGAAAATATCCTGTGTTTTGATAGAAAAATCATGTTAATGGCATAGCTGCAAACATGTTCTGAAATGCATGGGATTCTTATATTATCCGTCCATTTTCTTACACTTATCCGGGGCCAGGGTCGCGGGGGGCAGCAGTCTAAGCAGGGTCTCCCAGACTTCCCTCACCCCAGACACATCATTATTATTTTGTATTTGTATGTATTTTAAAGAGACATCCCAAATCTAATCACATTCAGAAAAATCACAATTACATTATTCTCCAAAAAACACTCACTACTAAACGTTTCTGCTTCAAGAAATCCTTTTTGAATCAAATCATGACCCCCAAAAAACGTATTGAATCACCAAGGACTTAACGATGATTCATACCACTATTATGTACATCCCATGGTTTTATATAAACAGCTGCATTTTTGTTTCTCACAAGGTTCCAGTATGATTCAGTGTCAAAGCAGCTTTCATTGTACAAAGGCCAAACACGGCAAAGTGCTTATCCTCTCAGCCATATGCTCATATTGTGTTTGTGAACCACCGCAGACAGCCACAATAAGGCCTATCTCGTCCCAACAATAACTACATGTTTACCAGCAAAAACTCATTAAAATTAATAAAACGAGAATTTCATTAACTGATAACGAACAGTGGGCGTGTAAAATGAAAGCAAATCTGCACCGAGTTAGCTGATAAATTATGTTTTATAGAAATAGGTGACCATGTTGAATTAGTTTGTGGACTTGGTGTTTGCATATTGTCAGACCTGTAGTTTCTGTTATCTTACTTGCACCCAAAAAGTAATTATATTTTGATATGTATAATGCATGAATAATTGATTAAACGCTGCTTTACATGGGACTAGACCTGGCTCAGTCCTGGTTTAGTCTCAGTTTTTGTTAAATGTGCTGTACCTTATTTTTTAAATTTTAAAAACATGGATAAAACAGAGCAGGTTCATGGTTCAGAGTTATTCCTCACTTACCTTATGCATTCTGAGCATCCTAATTATTCACCACAATGAGTTTATAAGCACAACTCTCAGAGACCAGAGCGAAGTACAGTCACAGTAAAGCTAACAGTGACTAGCATGCTATCACACACTTCCTCAGTATTGGAAGGAGGAGGAGACAGAGTGGAGAGCTGGAGAGGAGGAGGAGAGAGAAGAGAGGGAGGAGAGAGAGGAGAGAGATGGAAATGAGGAGGAGAGGAGGAGGAGGAGGAGGAGAGAAGGAGGAGAAGAGAGAGAGGAGGAGGAGGAGAGATGGTGAGGTGGAGGAATGAAGGAGGAGAAGAGAATGAGGAGGAGACAAAGCGGAGAGATGATTAGGAGGAGGAGAGAAGGAGGAGAAGGGAGAGAGGAGGAGACAGTGAGGAGAGATGGAGAGGAGGAGGAGAAAAGGAGGAGGAGAGAGGGATGAGAGATGAAGAGGAGGAGAGAAGGAGAAGAGAGGGAGTAGGGGACGGAGAGGAGAGATGGAGAGGAGAAGAAAGTGGGGGGAGACAGAGAGGAGAGATGGAGAGGAGGAGGAGAAAAGGAGCAGAGAGAGAGATGAAGAGATGAAGGGAGGAGGAGAGAATTAGGAGAAGAGAGTGGAGGGGAGACAGAGAGGAGAAAGAAAAAAGAGAAAGGAAAGGAAAAGAGAGTGAGGAGGGGACAGACAGGAGAGATGGAGAGATGAGGAGAGGAGAGACGGCGGAGGAGACAGAGAGGGAGGTGGAGATGGAGAGGAGAGATGATTAGGAGGAGAATGGAAGAGTGAGGAAAAAAAAGGGAGAGGGAGCAGAGAGAGGACAAGAGAAAGAGTGACCTCAGGGAAGATCACGCCTTTCCCAGAGGACACTCCCACCAGCATTAGCAACAGGTGTGATTGACAGCGTTGCTAAGCACCCATTCCCTGCAAAACCAGTGGTGTGTGCAGGAAGGGGCGGTACCTTCCACAGATTTGCTCTGGATTGGCTCTTTTGTTACTATGATACTCGCAATCGGAATTTCAATGATAGAACTTGGCTCCAGTTTGAGGCAAGATTTTGCTCAAATACATGAGAAAACAATAAGTGCAGTGCCTTTAAATAAGCTAGCACTTGTACAGTTATCATTCAGGGCTTTATGGTACATATACAGATATTTTTTTAGGTGTGGATGATTCTCATAACGTCATGCTTTGTGTTCTCAGATCAACCCGAGTCTCAGAATGACTTTGGGAGCTACAACTGCACAGCCACCAACAGCATGGGCAGTGAGTACAAGGAGTTCCTCCTCATACAAGCAGGTAAGAGTCCTCTGGGCTACTGACATAGAGCTTTTATTATGGACATGGGGGTGAAAACTAACTAAAAATGTACTCAAGAGAAATTAATTATGTTTTTTGTCTTAAGCTGTTGACAAAATATTGTAGCATAGTTTTCATCAGTGTTATATTTTTACATTTTTTACATCATAATGAGTAAACTAGGAATAAAACTACACACAGTACATGTTTGTTAACTAAAGCTATGACAGAGTAGATATTTTTGTTGAGTAAAAGTACAAATATTTTTGGTTGAATAGTAAAAACTTAATGAATTAATGTAAAGAGTGGAGACTAGATCCAAGTACCACTTTTCAATCTGAAGCCAGACCATAAACAAGAACACTTTCAATAATGGATTTAGTCTAAATTAGCATGATATATTTGTCCAAAAAAAAGCAAAAAATCACTGGCCTTAAGTACTTTTTTCAATGATGTTGTAGTTTTTAAGATCTTTTTTTTCTCTTCTTTTTTTTTTTTTTTTTTTAGGTTATTTTTATCCCTATTATTTTCCAATAATAGGGAAATTGTCATATTGCAACAGAAAAGTACAAACAAACATGACCAAACTTCAAAGGACAGATTATAATATTTGTAAAACATATCATATATATCATATATCATTTCATAATCACCAGGTGTTGGAAAGGTGTTGTTCTCTCATGATTCTTCACCAATTCACTCTGTAAATATTACTGTTTCCTGTGTACAACCACGCAACCAATTAGTCTGCACTATACCGCCCCACCTGCCCGGCTTACATTCCTTTACAAAGCCTTTTATTTACCGAGATCACAAATGACTCCGTGCTTTCTGATCTGAACATAATTGGACAGCGCACCATTGGGCAAACCGCAGCTACAATCCCAAACAACATCCACAATTTACATGTAATCTCTGGTCTAAATTGCACAAAGGCTGTGAACTTACAACACAAGTACATTTTGGACTTGTGGTTTTAAAAGTGCTTGCATATTAGCTTCGATTGATATGCTAATGTTTTGTGACTCATTAAACCAAAGAGGAGACCTTTGTAAATAGTTCCCGGTAACAAGTTCCCACTGAGCAGCCAGCGCTTTGAGTTTGGTGGTTTGGACAATCAAAGTGCAGCTGCCGATTCAAAACACGGCACAGTTACTTTAGTGTTCAAACAATTAGGGAATTCAGCGAGTCATTAACAGTTGGAGCTGTTTCATTTGGGAAGTTAACTCGGGTTGCATTGCCTGGTCTTGTTTTTAGTACTCATGAGATGGTAATGAGGCGTCCAACTGTTTGACAGACGCTTAAAAAAGTTCAGTTATGTCTGGTGATAGTTTGTAGTTACTGGTTGTGTAACGAATTATAGCTCGTTTCATGTTACTTCTATTGTGTCTGATTGTTTTGACCTTTTTTTAATTTAACATTTCATTGTTACAAACCGTTGTTGGGGATGAAAGGATGAAGCAACACACAACCCAGATGGTAAATGGATAAATAATAAGTAGCGCTTTTAATTATAGTAAATGTAAGGGAATACAAGTTACATTTGATAACCATTTGCCATGCAGCGTCAATGGAATAAAAGCAAAACTAGTGTCCAAGTAAGTGAAGAGCAGTGGCTGAATGGGATCTTGGCTAAAGTTGCAAACAAATATTCAATTCAAAGATCCATTAAGCACTAAATCTGATCTTAAATCTCAAATTTGAGCAGGAAGCAAAGATCATTGATGGCACAGATGCCCACCCCGACCTTAGAAAGTGGGAGGTTTTTCTCAAGCCCCTGAAGAAGAAAGACTCTGTGGTTTATGTGAGGTGGGAGAAGTGGAAAGTGAAGCTCATTTTTTTGTTGTAATTGTCCATTTTATGATGAATGTAGAAATCCTTTATTGATGAAATGTTCACCCGATGCCCTGATATGTTCTGGTGTAATGACAATAAGATGAAATGGTTGTGTATTTCTAATGTTTATAAGTTGGCTTCATTTCTTAGTAAAGCCTGGAAGAAGCGGCAGATGAGTTTGTTTAATTGAGTATTTGGTGGTTGTAGCACACGTCTGGCAACTGGCCTGTTGCATTTTGTTTATCGGTGTCTTATAAGCTCATTAAAGGGCTCTGTATTTTTTGTATGCAAGACACAATAATAAAAAAAAAATTAAAAATCAAGGAGTATACAGTAAAACTAATTAACAACGAAAGGAGGCTCAACAAGTTCAAAAGTAAATCAAAATAAATGACAAAGTTCGAGCAGGACAATTACAGCCAATTACAAAATCTAGTGTCTCGAACACAACTACACACAGATTAACTTTAACACAGAGACACGTCAGGCGAAGAAGAGCTGCTCACTGTGATCCAGCCGCGCCGACGCTTAGGTACGTGGCATTTTTTAGCATGAGCGGCACTGGCAGGTAGAGACCGCGGATTGGAGGCACGGGAGCCGGAGCCAACCTTGGGGGAGCTGAGACGTGCTTCACCACTCAGGAGACAGGATCACCAGCAGCGGTTTTGCATATGAAACGAAGGCGCACGGATAAGTAGACACCAGGGGAGCACAGGGTGAGGCGGGCCCAGGCCAAGCACCGTAACATTCATAAATAGAAACATGGCAAACATGTTCAAATCAAATATAGCTTTTAACTGTTAATAATTCTAATGCTGATTTACTCTTAGTTACAAAAAGCATTTGACATGATGGCCCATTATTTGTGGTCCAAAAAATGTTCCTAAAATGAGTATCTAATTAGACGGCAGAATCTCTCGTTTGGGTTGCCAGGTTCAATGCTGAAATCCAGTTGGTTTAAACCTAAAATGCCTCTTTCTAATCTGAATCCTCACTACCTAAACCCCAGGACCTGCAGCCAATCATGAATCAGTGCTAGTGCAGCCGCTGCAGCTCAGTGAGTGAATTCTGAAATTTCACACGAGGCACGGCCTGTCCATATACTGAGAGTGAGAAAAAGGCATTCTATATACTATTGCTCTAACACAGTGCCAACATTATTATTCTGACTGTATGATTTGCATAGAGCTGCTGATCTCAACAGCAAATACTCAGACTACAAAGCTGTTTTCAAGTCCTCCAGAGAAAGGGAGGATTGTTGATTTGATATATTTTAGTGGTGAGACTTTTCACTACCTTTCCATAGAAATGATCAGAATTTCCACTTAAAAAGAAGTACCAGCACGAAAGTATCAATCAGAAACAAAACAGTCAGCATAAGGTAGTAACGAGTGAACACACTGCTACTTACATATAGTGAGATGATTTCAGAGGAGTTCTTTCAGTATCTAAGCTTTATTTGCTGGTCAGGAGAGACCGGGCTGTGGGATTGGTCTCTCAGTTTTCTCTGTCTCCGCTGCAGCTTTCGTCTCACTCCAAAAGTTTTGAGTGGTCTCTCTGTCCGTCCTCGTCCTGTTGTATTTACCACAGAAGTCTAAAGAGTATGTTTACAGACGCTGGGCTGTATCCCAATAAAGCCGGAGGGGAGCCCATGGGAGTGTCAGCGGTGCGTTGATGCCCATACAAGATAATAGAGGTGTTTTGGACCAGTCACTACTAGTGATCCTGGACCTTTGGGGACAGGATTTGGGGAATTCAAAGGAAGGTTTAGATTTAAGGACTGTGCCAAATGTTTGCGGATGCCTGGTCACCCCACACAAGTTACATTTCTGAACTAATGATTTCAAATTTGGCCTTAAAACACCTTTACATCTAAAACAATATTTTTCCATTGCATTTCCATATGATTACTTACACAGGTTTATCCTATCTTGCCCTACACTGTTTTTCACCACAAGGGGGCACTCTGCAACTCCAAAATAGCCTGTAATACCCAAACGTGACATAGTAACATTGTTAACGTGGTACATTGTTTGCTTTTTTGTCGCAGAGGTGCCATCTTCCCCAGAGATCCAGCAGGTGGAGTCCTTCTCCAGCACAGCGGTGGTGGAGTTCGACGAGCCCGACTCTTCAGGAGGGGTGAACATCCTCAAATACAGAGTACAGTGGCGTCTACCCGGGAGCCCATGGAACGCCCGCGAGTATGACGCTTCGGATGGTGAGGAATTAAAAACAACTACTACTACTACTGTTACTCTACTACAGGGTGGCCCAAAAGTCACTGACGCTATAATTCTTAAGTTATACTCACCAAATCTTAGCAGAAGGTAAACTGAACCTTTTTGGCAGTATATACGGTTATAATTGTTCACTTACACTTGAACTCATCTCTACTTAAACTAGGGGAAGTAAAAATTACCAATTTTTTTAAAATAATGTTTTTTAAATGTCCATTATTTTCAGTTTGACACTGAACAGCCCGATCTAACACACTTTGCAGAACATTTGAAAGCATTTCCGGGCTTATGGCTCTTATTTGATCCTTGATATTACGTTTTAAGTCGTTTATTGTCTGAGATTTATTCACAAACACCTTTTCTTTAAGATAGACCCACAGGAAGAAATCTGGACTAGTCAGGTCTGTGGAGATCACATACTGCCCCCTGTCTTTGAAAACCACTTATTATTCCTTTAATGGCATTTACGCTTGGGGCACCTCTTGTATTAAAATGTCGACGGTAACACCGCTGGGTTTCTGAATTTGACCCATCTGACTCAAAGTACCACTGTACAATGAGGGTTTGTTCATCTGTGCTGTATTTGCTCATGTTAATGTCAGAAGGGTAGTTCTAAAAGCTCTGAAAAAATAAAATAGAAATATTTAGAAACAAAGGAGTTATGATTTTTTTTCAACTGTCAGTGACTTTTGTATTGTTATACTGCGACTAATAATTTGAGGTTAAACGACCTTTCAGCTTTTAACATTATTAGTTATTTCCTAATTAAAATCATACCTTGAGGTTTGCTTAATTGTCAGAGGTGTATGGATTGTTTGCAGTAAGATGTATCTGTCAGCTAAAAAGGGTGAATTCTCCTAATTTGCATAAGGTAATTAATTGATCATAATTAATAAGAGATGCTCCTTACTGTAAACAACTAGGACGTGTTAGTGTCAGTGTAGTTAGCTCTTCGCTTCAGACAGATATACGGCTATGACTTACAGAACCCGTCCGAGCTGAAGAGGCCTCTTGGATGAGCGATGAAACATATACACCCTAAAAACTTTGTCCAGTTGACAGAATTCAATTTTCTCATGCGATGGAACCTACCTGGCCAACTGAAGCGTTACACAGACATCTCCCTCCTCAAAATACTTACTAAAAGATGAAAACTTGTAATTCTACATGCATATCATCATAATACATCATAAAATCTATCCCATTTTCCACGACTTTGTTCCAACACATGGCGCACTTGGGACGCCATTGTCCTCTGGGAACATTGCTGCGATTATCTGACGTTTACTGTCCTAAAAACGTGAAAAACAACTTTCAGAGTGGAGTTTTGCCTTCACAGTAAAGCTAACAACAGCTAGCATGCTAACCGTGCATCTTCTCAATAAAACACTTAATAATTAGATGTCAATAGTGCACAGCAAGGCAAACGTCGCCCAAATACAGGCCCCTTAATGAAAATGTGTATTTAGCAGAAGTCAGACTAAATGCGCATCTCTTTTAGTGTCGCCATGACCCAGCGCCGCTAGCTAGCTCTGATCCTGCCCGAATTAGTCCCTCCGTAGCCGCTACTTAGCCTCAGTTTTCTGAAAAGCCAAAACGCACGATGCTCCAATGAGGTAGCCGCAGTTTGATTCACAATCTGGGGTCAGTGTTTGGCAGAGTCGCTCGGGATGCATTAGCTTTATTAGCGCTAAGAAGGAGCGCGAGTGGCTGATAAAAAGTGTTTGACTACACGGGGAATGCGCTTTTACAGACTGGCACTGTTAGTAGTGGCAGTGTGATTTGTGGTTGTTAGACAGCTAAAAGCGCCAGTAAAAGTTTCATTTGAATAAAAGTGAGTAAATTAGGGATAATGACTCTCTGGGAGTTAAATAAAACCAGATTTGTTGATTTGATTTCCAGAAACTGTCAGTACCATATATTCAAGAATAAATTCATGTCTGGTCCTATGTCCTCCGTTTTGCGTCTGAAGCCCGGTCAAACATGATTGTGCATTCAGATCCGTTTTTTCAGTGACAAGTGAAACAGAGGAGCTCATTAGTCACCTGTTTACAAATGAGATCAAATTTATCTCACTTCAGATTCAGAGTTTGAGCGTGGCATGGTTGTTGGAGAGACGGGCTGGTCTGAGTATTTCACAATCTGCTCAGTTACTGGGATTTTCATGCACAACCATTTCTAAGGTTTACAAAGAATGGTGTGAAAAGGGAAAAACATCCAGTATGCAGCAGTCCTGTGGGTGAAAATGCCTTGTTGATGCTAGAGATCAGAGGAGAATGGGCCAAGTGATTCAAGCTGATAGAAGAGCAACATAGACTGAAATAACCACTCGTTACAACCGAGGAATGCAGCAAAGCATTTGTGAAGCCACAACACGCACAACCTTGAGGCAGATGAGCTACAACAGCAGAAGACCCCACCGGGTACCACTCATCTCCACTACAAATAGGAAAAAGAGGCTACAATTTGCACGAGCTCACCAAAATTGGACCGTTGAAGACTGGAAAAATGTTTCCTGGTCTGATGAGTCTCGATTTCTGTTGAGACATTCAAATGGTAGAGTCAGAATTTGGCATAAACAGAATGAGAACATGGATCCATCATGCCTTGTTACCACTGTGCAGGCTGGTGGTGGTAGTGTAATGGTGTGGGGGATGTGATCTTGGCACACTTTAGGTCCCTTAGTGCCAATTGGGCATCGCTTAAATGCCACAGGCTACCTGAACATTGTTTCTGACCATGTCCCTTCATGACCATCATGTACCCATCCTCTGATGGCTACTTTCAGCAGGATAATGCACCATTTCATAAAGCTCGAATCAAGATGATGCAAGATGCTCCTATCAATATGGGCCAACATTTCTAAAGAGATGCTTTCAGCACCTTGTTGAATCAATGCCACGTAGAATTAAGGCAGTTCTGAAGGCGAAAGGGGGTCAAACACCATATATACATATATATTACATATACATACACATACAAGCATATGTATACGTACACATACACACATACATGCATATGTATACGTACACATTCACACATACATGCATATGTATACATACACATAGACTCATTCAATTCATGACAATAAATGCAGCAAAAGTGTCACAAAACCAAAATTTCAAACTCGATTTTGATACTAAAGAATAGACTCAATGCTCAATACTTATTCGGATGCTGCAATGATAATAAAAACACACTTTCTTTAGACAATAGATTGTGATTTTAAACATTAAGTAATATTAATTACATCTGTGTAATCCCTCAGTGTCCAGGTAGGTTACATAGTGGTCCATGGTCGTATACTACTCTGTGTCTTATACTTGTTCTGATACAGCTCAAGATCATTCTAAATCTATTCAGGAAAGGGCCATTTTTGTCCTGTGAATTTGACTTGTTTTCACTGTCGATACCTGCTCAAATGAGTATTTAGTTTTGACACTAGGTTTATAGCAAAAGACGGAGCCAGTATACACCAAATAAAATATATTTATCCAGAATTTGACAAAAATGGTAAGAAAAAAGGTTTCTTTTAAGGGATTTTTAATGCTTTTTTGTTGCATGCTTTCATTGGCCCAATAACCATAACCAGGTGACCAGACTCATAAATTTGTAAAGTATTAAAGTATTTTGGATTCTAGGTCTCGAAAAATATCTCACGAGACAAGATCGCCATCAGATTATGCACACATAAGAAAAATTATCTTGTGAGATTTCTTTCCATGTGTTTAAATTTAGATTGGACAAGAAAGCTTATTTTTCTAGAGGCTGTAGACCCAAAACGCAGTACTAGAATGACAGCAAAAGTACAAAATAAATCAAAAATTGTTTGGCTAAAATCAGTTTATTTATTACAAATGATGTGAAAATCGAATCAATTTCTCCACTGATTTGAAGGTTGGTGGTTCAAATCCCGCTCTTCAGAAACCAAATCATTGGTTGAGTGGCCATTGACCCACAGGTTGACGATGCAATTCCAGCTCCCACAGATGAATGCTGTCGTTGTGTCCTTGGGCAAGACACTTAACCCACCTCACCCCCAGTGTCTGCGTACACCGGTGTATGAATGTGTGTTTCTTAATGTAAAGTGCTTTGAGTGCCTCGAAGGTGGAAAAGCGCTATATAAAAATATGACCATTAACCAAGTGTGGAATTGTGTCTCGTCTCACCCCAGCAGCATCAAAAATTGAGAAAAGCACAAAGAACTTTCAGAAATCACAGCCTAATACGGCCTGAAAAACAGAATGTAAGAGCACTCCTTAATATTTTCAATTCTTGGCAGTTCCTGTGGAGACTCCTCTGCGGACACTGTACATTTGAGAGACAGGCCGACCTAATACCGCTCTGTTCCGCTGCGACTGCTCCTATCTGCTGCCTGTCCTCGTCATATCACAAGAGGAGGGGGAGGGAGAGGGGTTCGCGTGTCAGAACAGCACGAGTATACCACACACTGACACTCGGCGTTACGCTAACACTGGCTAACCTCTCAACTGCATCACCAGTCGTGGCAGTTAACCGTGACAGTGCAGGCGTAGTCAACCTCCTACTTGTCTCCCTGGAATATTTTACAGTATGGCATTTAAGCTGCTATAAAATGGGGGAAAAATGGTTTGCAGTGGTCCAAAGTTATTCCTCATTTATCTTAACCATTCTGAGCATCCTAGTTATTCACCAGGATGGGTTTATAAGCACCTTACATGGTTTTCAGAGGCCAGAGTGGAGTTTAGCATACAACTAGCATATTAATAGTACTTTTACAATCTGTACTGGGGCATAACAAATTGTGCTCGGATACACAGAAGAAATTGTGTACCGGCCCTTTAAGTATTAGACCGCATGCTTATTTTTAAAGAAACACTGTACAGTTTCTATCTGCGGACACTTTAGCATTGATTATGATAACTGATCTGCCCACTATTTCTCTTTTAAGTGGTGAAGGTCTCATTTGATTGGAACAGAGTTACTTAGAAATACTATAATAGCATTTTTTTCCTATTTGTTTTTATGTATTTATTTAACTATTTTTTTGCTTGAGATAAAAAAAACAACAACTCCATCTCGAAAACTCCTTCAAGTTTCGAACTGAAAAGTAAAGCGGTTTCTATCGAGCGAAATCTGGTTAAAGTATCAACTTCAGAAACACGGAGGAGCTCAGTAGATGGAGATGGAATAAATACATATGATAACCGAAATGCCAGTAACGTATCATTGTTAAAAACTCCAAAAGTTGATTTAGCATAACATATTCTCTTTCTGTCTTCGCTGTGATATAAAGACGTGTAAAATAGTTGCATTATTTGGGAAGATAATACCCAGATGGTTTGAGCCACAGACTGAGTAAAATAGCCAATTGTCTTGAAACTATCTGCATAATTTTGAATAGTAATTTCATGGATGAGAATGTGTACGGGCGAACAAAACCGTCGTTTCCATCACTTTGACTGAGAGCTTTTCAGATTAATGTCTGAGTAAGTTTTAAAGTGAATCGCGGTTAAAGTACAGCTCCAGGGAATGCATGGATATGACGGGGAAGGACCGTGAGAGAGTTTACACTAAAAAAGCACACAACACGCAAGTAAATATGTAAAATGAAACAATTCTGGTCCTATTTTTTTGTTTTATTCTTAAAAAAATGGACTCGTGTGAGCTTTAAGCCACGTTATAATGTTGTTACCTCATCAAAAACATACCTGGAGTTGTGTTTTGCTTCATTCACACATGTTTGAAAAACCCTGCATTATTAGTCTGTCTACATCTCCAAAGCTCACAATGCTCTGTTCCACCTTGTGATGTCATTAAGTGGTAGTTTGCACCTTACCTTCGGTTCAGTAGAGGTTGGCAATTTGTGGAGCACTTCCTGTATTATCACATGACATCACTAGGTGGGAATGAAACAAAACACAACTCCAGGTGTGTTTTTGACAAGGAAACAACATTATAACATAGATCAGAAAATAGCGTAATATGGCCCCTTTAATTCTTGACTCATAGACTGTAATGGACATAATTGCAGGTAAAATAATTCATTGGATTGGGAGAAGCTTATTCATTGACCAGTAACGCTGTTTAAATAAGGCTAGAACAATAGCTGCTTAAAAGATGCGACCCATGTTGGCTATTTGAGCTCTGAAATTATCAGAATGATGGTGGTGAGGTCTGTATGGGCTTTAAAAGCACATAATGGCACTTCCTGAATTATCCTCTAATGCACTAAATTGCCCAGACACATTCACAGTTTGTATGTTTTCTTTTAATGTATAAATCTGGAATAAGAAAAAAAATTACTATACTTTTATATAAACTGCCAAAACAATGAAGGCTGAGAAACACAAGTAAATGTACAGTGGTCCCTCGTTTATCGTGGGGGTTACGTTCTAAAAATAACCTGCAATAGGCGAAAAAAGTAGTCAGCTTTGTTTTTTATAATTATATATGTTTTAAGACTGTAACCACCCTCACCACACACTTTATACAGTTTCTCAGACAGGCATTAACAGTTTCTCACATTTTTCTCTTGTTTAAACACTCTCAAAGTTCAAACCTTCATATATTATCTCCCTCTTCCTCGATGATGCTTTAAATGTGTTGTTCTCGTGCCTCTGCCCCAGTGGTATCCGCAGAGGCGCCTCTCCGTGCACAGAAGTCCAAAGCGTTTCTGAAATTTGTCGGTGCAGAACGTTTCATCGACATTGTGGGTTTTGTCGGGGAGAAAACTTGCAAACATACAGCACTTCAGAGTCACACTGCGATAGAACATTTATGTAAATTTGTCTGAACACATTCTGTACTGTACAGGAGACTGATGGACAATGGTCTACAGTCCCTCGGCCAATCAGGACGCAGGACACAATGCACGTGCATACATTGTTAAAAAAAAAAAAAGCATGAAAAATTGCACCAAAAATAATTCACAAAACGGCAAGACTTCGAAAGGTGAACCGTGAAATAGCGAGGGACCACTGTAATTCATTGTTTGGCTACACAAGATGACACATTTGAACAGAATCAAAACACATTCTGTCATTCTATATTTTATATTCCTAAAGGGACTGTATGTAACCTTAACAAAAAGTCAAACAAAATGTACTCCAATTACAACTGGACCTGTGTTGCCAGAGACTTAACCTGCAGATAGAGGACACAAACAAGTCTGTCTCTCTCTCAGTATATGGACAGATATTAGAAGAGAATAGAGCTGTATGAAATGTATCTATAAGGGAATACTTCAAAAACAGCCAGAATACCTCACCTGCTTGTTATTCACTGATACCGGAACATTTAATACCAGATCACATGACTGCATAAGGCTGAGGACGAGCTGCACAAAACAGATGGAAAAGAGGCTTTTAGTTGTTTTGCTTCACAAAAATGGAATACACTTCAAGGAAAAGCAACAGTGGATACTTTGATGACACAATCACAATTTAATAAGCTGGTTTTTACTTTTATGCACGCACCTGCACCTGTTTTTAATGCTTTATATGGACTTATAAACTAAAATATATGCTGGGTTCCCTCGTATAAATAAAAATAAAGAAGAAAGAAAACTCAGAACCTCCAGAATTAATTCATGATTGGCTACAGGTGGAGTTTACGATGTGACGATTCAGATCAGAGTGAGTCATTTTAGGTTTAAACCAACTGGATTTCAGCATTGAACCTGGCAACCCAAAGGAAAGACTCATGTGAGGTTCATTCTGCTTTCTGATTGGATAATTGTCTTGAGAACCAAAACACTAAATAAATGGCCATCATGTCCAATGGTTTTGTAATTAAGAATAAATCAGCCTTACAATTGTTATCAGTAAAAGCTATATTTGATTTGAACATGTTTACCTCATATCTGGGGATCAAAAATATGTGCACTGTGCCTGAGTCCTACTTAGCGTAGTCATTCAAACCCCTCATGAGTGGTTTCACACCTATTAACATCCTGGAAAGCCCCAAAAAACAAAAAAATATGCATAGAGTTCCTTTATTCCAGCAGATTTAACTTTAAAATAACATAAACTTCTCGTCTTATCTCACCTTTTCGTTTCAGACCTGACAAAGATCACCATCACGGGACTCAAACCGGAGACTGCTTACGAGGTGCGGATGTCGGCCATCAACGGCAAAGGCGAGGGGGAGTCCAGCACGCCCATGAGCTTTAAGACTGAGCCTGTCCGTAAGTACCACCCGCCCCATCCCCTACGTCACCACCCGATACGCTGCCTGTGCGCACCCGTGTTCCGAGTCTCCGTCTTTATGAGAGTATAACGTGGTGTGAATGCTAATCTTTTATATGTGTATCCTGACGTCTGACCTCCATTTTGTCCGTTCATTTGCTTTACCCAGAATGTCCGACGCCGGTCCTAATTGCCCATTGTGTAACCCCTGTTCATTTTTGTCGTAATACTTCATTTTAACTTTGTATGTTAACTTGCATTGTAGTGCAGTAGTTTAGTGCCTGTTTTGAGATGTTGGGAAGGATTTTCAGGCAGTTGGTGTTTAAAACTGCACGAGGGATGTCACAGTAAGATGAAGTCTGTTTAACCCTCAGTCGTCCAGGTCTGATCCATAGCAAAAGAAAAGAAGATGAAGTTACCTTTTTGATGATGTTTTTATGTTTGGGAAATTGCATGAATAATAGAAATTGAAAAAAATACAGAGAAAGGTCTATTTATCTGTTTTGAGTATATTGCTTTTTTACAGTTTTTTCAACTACAAAATTTTGATCTTAAATCTTAAACTCAAATCATAAAACATTTGAGTATTTGGCTCAGTTTTTATCTGCGCTTTTGTACTTCTGACAGCTAACCTGCGCTTCCATTATGGTTGGAACTTCCCCTAAAAAAAACTGGGGGTTCATCTGGTGAACCTGCCTTTTTTTGTTGGAAAATGTTTGCATTTTGTGGTTTCCCCCAAAGAGTACATTGTAAAAGCAGCACTTTCTGACAAATGAGACCGCTGCGTGTTGTGTGCAGTTAATAATAAAGTAATTTTATTTCTCATCAACCCCGAAGTAAGAGCCAAACGGAGCGCTCTGATTGGCTGCGCTTGGGCGGTCCAGCCCAGTTTTTCTTTGCAGTCTGAGAAAAGCTTTTCTAAACCTGTGCACGCACCTGAAAAAAGTGAACATTAATAATGTCCCTAAGGGTTTGTGAGCGCTATGGACAGGTTAGAAAGATTAAAATTCCTACCAGGCCTGTCAAGATAATTACTGTATTGATTTATCATTCAATAGGATAAATGCAAACAGATAAAATGGAGACTTTTTTTGCAATAATGAGGAGATTTTTGTTATTTCTGTTAAGTAACTCTAATAAGTAACTTTATTGCTTCATTTCTGCTATTTACTTGTTACAGCTCATGTCTTTTAATGATGCTGTATATTTTAAAATTGGTTCACTGGGATTAACCTGCTTTGTGTCAGTGGCATAAAATAGTTTAAATATTATTGTTTATTGTGGTATTTCTCTGTAGCAATATATGGTGTTGGTTCAAAATTAGTTACCGTGACAGACCTAATTCCTACTTCCTCCTTTCACAGTGTGAAAATCAGGTATCCCACATAGACTGTATAAATGGACATATCTAACCTGCTTCATTTGACTGGAGCCGAACGCTATGGGAGACGTCACACTCTCTTAGTCCACTTCTTTATACAGTCTATGGTACCTCAGCTTTAAGCAGAAATTTGTTATATTTTCTATTGGAAAATTTGTAATGCCTCCTATGCCAAAAAGGTCTTAGCTGATACTGTTCATGCACAGTTGTTAGAAACTTGATAATTAAATTAAAAACTAGATAAAAAAAAAAATCAAATATTCAAAATCAGGTCATCCTTATGGGACTCTAAATAAATGAATGGAAATCGCTACAAATATGGCCCTGGTGCCAAGCAGGACGCAGATCCTCAAATGGTTCGGTTTTGGCCCAACTTGAAAACTTACAAAAAACGAAAATTGGATAAGAGCTGCGATGCTGAACCTGTTGACTGGCTACTCTCCAAAAAGCATATCAAATCAAATAGAATATAAGTGAAATGTGGAGCGATAAAGGAATGAAATGCCCTGTTAGGTTGGGCCAAAATCTTCACTTATATTTCCTGAATAAAGCGAGCAGAGCCGGTCGCCCCGTGCTGTTGTCAGGCTTATTTTGCAGTGAAATGTCCCATGAAGCAGAGTGGCACTTTGGATAGAATCAAAGTAAATGGATTATTTTCAGTTTTGTGCAAATCTCTAGTCATGAATGAAAAGTGTTTTAGGCGGCCTGTCAGGTAGACCTTGTTTTTACACCAATGCTGAATAGAAAATGTGATGGGGGGCTCTTAGTAGTGAAAAGAACTGATTGAATTAAATCACAAAGCTAACACTAAGATATCAATATTATGTTTTATTGTTATTTTTTTAAACCAATGCCATATCAGTATTTTTCTTTGCTCAAATATGTGTCCAAATAAGATCAAG
The DNA here is from genome assembly GCA_019594935.1 of Periophthalmus modestus. Classification (NCBI taxonomy): domain Eukaryota; kingdom Metazoa; phylum Chordata; class Actinopteri; order Gobiiformes; family Gobiidae; genus Periophthalmus; species Periophthalmus modestus. The sequence continues at coordinate 14,437,280 of JAIEZT010001243.1, forward strand.
ATTTATCGGTGGAGGGCATGCCGATTGTGCATTTATTCACTTCTTTTAAATGATTATTATTTCAAAATAAGACCTTGTAAAAAAAAACAGGGTCATCTCTTCACAGGTCTGACTTGTAATTTGGTCTGGTATAAAAGCAATTACATCTTAATCGAGACCCTCCACCAGAAAAGTTACCAAACTCTAAACCCTTAAATTGATCCATAGTCTCTTCCAGTGTTTGTGAACAGAACTTCAGCACTAGCCTCCAAACACTCCACTACTACTAAACTATGAAAAACCTCCACCATGTGTAGCACTGTTTTACATAGAATTTACATTTTCTTAATCTAATGTTGTGCTGGAATAATAATGTTGTTTTATTTCATCAAGCACCACAAATTCTGCATATATGTTAACATTAGTACCGAGCTGTGTGCAGAGCAATTCTAAACACATTACTCCTGGAAAGATTTATTTATGCATGTATTTATTTTTCCTGGAAGGGTCTATAAAACATATCTGTGCAGAAAAAGAAGGTTTTCTACCTTAGACTTTTTATTGTTATATATTATTCCCCTTTAATCTAGACAGTTTAATGTTTAAATCTACTCTAAACCACTGGAGAAATGTGTGTACTTGTCTAGGAGAGGCATTCAACTGCATGAGGTGAGAAACAGCCATGCAAATATAAAACATGCCTTTGGATGTTTATTGGCTCGTTTTGATGACACTTTATCCGTTGCATCTGAGTGTACTTTTTGTGCTTATGATGATTTTCAAGCAGTTTTCTGTATTTGAGCAAAAACATTTCTCAATATATTACACTTTCTGCTTGGTCAAAAATAGGGACATGCATTTCTTGTATAAAACTGGAACAAATCACTGGTTTGGGATAAACTCACAAAGATAAGGGACAAATGGCTCAAAACTGGGACTGTCCCGGGTAAATAGGGACTTCTGGTCACCCCATCTTCGGAGCACCCACTGAGCACACGTTGTTTTGTTCTTGTTCCGCCATGTTAAAATAAAAGTAAAAACTACAGGAGCTTCAGTGATAATGTGTGCTGCATAGATCAAATAACTTGTGAGTAACGTAGTGTGATCAGATGTCCCTAATTACCCGGGAGTGTCCCAGTTTTGATCCCTGTGTCCACTGTCCCAGCACATTAATCCAAAACCAGTGATCTGTCCCAGTTTTATACAAAAAAATGTCCTTGGTATTCCTGCTATTGACCAATCTGATCCCTGCCAACAGTAAAGAGGGGAACATAGTCATTTCTTTCGCTAAAATACACAAAACTGCGCTTGTAAATGACCATAAGGCAAAAAATGTACTGGCAGAAATCCCTCAGATTATATACTGACCACCAAGTGAGTCGAGAATGGTCAATGCTACGCACTCTTTTCTTATTTATACCAACCATCCCGACCTGGGTGTATCCCATAGACTGTATATATAAATGGACATAGCTCACCTGCTAGCCGCCATGTTCTAAATAAGAAGTGAGCATGGGCGCACCTCATTGACTCCAATTCACTTTACACTGAAAAACTATCGCCCCTCTCTCCATAAATGCTCATTCTGATCTTAAATTGTTTGCATTAACCCACTCTACATGATCCTGGTGTTTTTATTTTGCTATTGTGTCCTTAAATCAAGATCCAAACATTAACAGCAGACAAATAAGACGCCTTCTTTCCCTGAGGTTGTTCCTGCTAGCTTCCAGCAGCGGAAAGGGGCGCTACCTTCAACAACCTTGCTTCGGATCAGCTTTTTGGTTGCTATGATACTCCCAGTCGGAAATCTAAATTTGGAAATCCACTCCAAATTGGCCCCTAGAACCGCTAGCCTCGACGAGCTTCATTTGACTGGAGCTATGGGTGACGTCACACTCACTTAGTCCACTTCTTTATACAGTCTGTGGTGTATTCCAGTGTCTTATTTTGAAAATCTGGTCAACATATATGAGATGTTGCTTATATAGTTCTGCCAAAGGTGAGGTTATGTATAAGATGTTGTTTTTTATTAGCAATTAGCTGCAAAGTTTTAGTGCAAATGCCATATTACTAGTTGCACTTGAATGCCTCTTAGGCCCCATTCACACCTATTTGGTTCTTTGACCTGCATGTCGACTGGGACAAGAGAATTTGGTTGTTTTTTCGAGTTCTCTGTGCATGTAAACGTAGTGAGTGCGCTCCCTTGCCATCGCACACATCTCCCTATCTCTAGCGCCATTTAAACTGTCACCCGCCCGCCTGTGTTCTTTGCAGGTGGAGGAATAATCTTATTTGAAATCACGGCGTCTGAATAGAATTTGACAGGCGATGCTTACACCTGTCAGCAGTCACCGTGCCGCACCTGTCGCCACGGTGCCATTTTCACCCATACTCCCTGTCAGCATGCATTTTGTCACTCAAATGTGAATACAGTGTTAAGATGTTGGTCCTTTGAGGAAAAATATAATGTTGAGTTATTGTGTGTAAGTTAACGGTGTGAAGGTTAAAGGTGTGCATGTACAAGTCCACACAGTAAAGGAACTGTATGTAAGATTTAGATGAATTATGCACTGATCTGACACACTATTGGGTTTAGTTTTTCAATTTACAACGATTATCCAATCAGAAAGTAGAATGAGTCATGAGTCTGTTATTTGGGGTGCAAGTTTCAGTACTGAAATCTATCCTTTCTGGTTTAAACTAGGGCGGTCAAGAGTATTAAAAATCAGATACCGTAAAACTAATAATGAAACTAGATACTCATTTGAGCAAGTATCGATATTAAAAAGTCACATAAACAGGACAAAATTTGTGCTTTCCTGAACATTACTATTTTGTGTTGAAAATAACATTCTATTACTAAAAAAGTTGCATTTTTTTATCTTCATTGTGGTTTGCATCAGTTCCTTAGTATCAAAATTAAGTTTGAAATTTGAGTATTTTGACAACAGTAGTTTAAACCTAAAAGGGCTCTCTCTGAATGGTCACTACCTAAACCCCAGCAGCTGCAGCCAATCATTAATCAGTGCTAGTGCAGCCTTTGTAGTTTTAAGCACCAGCAACCTGGGTACACATGTAATAGTAGTACCGTTTTTAAAAAGCGTAAAAGCACAGGCTACATACAGTTCCTTTAAGTTAAGCACGACTCTCCAAAAGCTTCATATTTATATAAGTGGACAGAAAGTAGTGATGCCAACGGTGAACTAGGCATTTGTCATTGTGCACAGAGCCTATAGGCTACTGTATAGATACTGATGTCATCAACACGCTCTGGTGGTGAAGCTAACTAGAGGCTCTGCTCTGTCTGAAGCTCTGTCACTCAAGTTTGATTTTAATCTGATGTTTACTTTAGCACAACCTGATCAAGTATTGACTTGGCTTAGTTCTTTTGAACCATAAACACTTGTACTGATCACAGGTCTCTTAAATGTGTTGTTTAAATCAATTTTGTGGGTTTTTTTTTCTTGAGTTTTTAGCCAATCTAAAAAAAACAAAAAACGTATCCAGCTGTGATTGCTAATGTGTGCATTATGTCACCACAGTAACTGCTGAACATTACGCCATAGACATACATGCAGTACCCCCCAGCGTGATGTCACTGTGAAGTAGCAATGTTTGACTTGTTTTGTCTACTGTGATTTTTAAGTTAATCCAGTTTGCTAATGTGTCTTTTTTATATATCTTTTTTTCATACACTCCATACTGAGCTAAACGCATGTTCATTTCCTCTTCCTCTGTGTGTGAAGATGTTTGACCCTGCATTCCATTTGACCTGCTCTTATTGTTTTTTATGAGGCTATGGTCTGCTGCCTCCGCTGGGCTGACCCTGTCATTGCACCTCTGCCTCCTGACCCCGGGATAACCACTCTGCTACGGCTCCATATCATACTGTTCTGTTGCATGTGCTGTTTTTATCCATGCATTTGCCTGAATTCCATTTTTTTTGTTTCTCAGTTTCAATATAAAACTGTATTGTCCACCACATCCTTCACCAAAATGTTACTAAAGATCATATAGAGAGTTTTAAAGGTTTTTTTTAAACTATATTTGGACACATTTTACTTTATTTTATTTTTACAATATTGCTATTTTTGATCTGTTATTGTCTAAAATAATGTTTGGGAATTGTTGTGGAAGATATGTGAAATTTTAGTCTAGTCTAGTTTAGTTTAGTTTAGTTGGAGTTGGATTGGGTTGAGTTTAGGTTTAGTTTATCTGAGTTAATGTTAAGTTTGATTTGGGTTAGGTTTAGTTTAGGTTAAGTTAGGTTTATTTTAGTTGAAGTTGAGTTTGTTGGGTTTAGTTTGGTTTAGTTGAACTTGAGTTTGAGTTTGAGCTGGGTTTAGTTTAAGTTAGCTTAGGTTAAGTTTAGTTTAGGTTAAGTTAGGTTTAGTTTATTTGAGGTTGGGTTTGAGTTGGGTTTAGTTTCACTTAGTTTAGGTTAAGTAAGTTTTAGTTTAGTTTAGTTGAGGTTGAGTTTAAGTTGGGTTTAGGTTAGTTTTAGGTTAAGTTAGGTTTAGTTTAGTTTAGTTTAGTTTAGTTGAGGTTGACTTTGAGTTGGGTTTAGTTTAGGTTATTTTTAGGTTAAGTTAGGTTTAATTTAGTTTAGTTGAAGTTGACTTTAGTTGAAGTTGACTATTTTGAGTTGTAGGGTTAGTGTAGTTGAGTTTAGATAGGAGTTTAGTTTTAGGTGTAGTTTAGTGTGGCACAATTAGAAAATCAAATACATCTATGATAACAAAACTATCAAAAAGCTGCAAAAATAATTGATAAAAACAACAGAATATTGCAATGTAATATTTCCACCCAAATTTATAAAGTAATATGTCACTATTTGTGCAAATCTCCTTGTGGAGGATGTGGTCAGACTCTCTCTCATGTTTTCATTTCACCATGTCTTTTCTTTTTCCATCGCTCTGTTCCTGTCCCCATCTGTTTGTGTTCCGCCGGACTGCTCAGACTTTGTGCACACAAGTAAGTCCCTCCCATCTACCGACATGTTCATTTCAGTTTCATTTCATTTTTGTAGTTTAGATTTAACAGTTGTGTACACTGCCAGCCAAATCAGTGCAAATAAGCAGATTTTTTATTCTTATTGCAAACCATTTGGCCAGTTTTAATGGTGGATGGCTTTCCTCTTGTAACCAGCCAAAAAGTGAATGAAGTGCCTTGCTCAGGGGCACAACAGCAGTAACAGTTTGAACTGGCTAGCCTCTAGTCAGTCGGAGTGGACCATAATTTAAATGTATTGCTTAAACATGTATATACACTATGTTATTTATTTGTTAAGCTAATTAAAATGTATTAAGATCATATTAATGTACTTGGTTGATTATGGTGAGTAAAAATACTAGCTCTAGAGCAGTGGTTCTTAACCTTTTTGGAGGTACCGAACCCCATCGGTTTCATATGCACCTTCACCGAACCCCTCTTTATTGAAAAATAAAATATGATTTTTTTTCAAATTCAAGACATAAGTGTGTTTTACTGGTCACAAAAGGAACCGTGCATTAACATGACTGTGTCCAAGGAACAAAACCAATACAGTGCATGAACTCAACAACTTACATACTTACCTTTTCACAGAGTAGCCTTTTCATCGAATTTGGCTCTCTTCACCTTGAATTCAGCAAGTGTTGTGTCCTTGTATTCCCCATCTCCATGCAGGTTAAGGAAGTGTTCCTTTAATTTTGCCGGTACTAGACTAGAATTGCTTAACTTGGCATTTCAAATCATGCAGACAAGACGCTGACTCCCATCACGTTCGACTATATATGTGAATCCATGTTGTACATATTCATCTGACCACTTTCTTTTTTTGCTCGACATAGTTGGTATGGATTAAAATAATAACTCTTTAGCATCGGATGCTATCACCGCCGATAGATTCGCGGTTGCGGACTTTCCATCACCATAACTCCACCACCAATTATGCTTCATGTAAATTCAAACAGCATCTCAAAGCAGAGGCACAGGGCTCTTTAAATATGTTACTGTCATTGCGGTAACAAGCTTACGTCGTCCTCGAAGACGACCAATCAGAGCGCAATTGTCGCCGGGATCCTCCCAGTCAATGCCGGGGCATCACTCTGGCTGTGTCTCATACCGTGTGTCATGCCGGCCGTGTCCCAATTCACCAAAAATTCACCAAAGTGTCCTTATATGCGCCGTTCGAACGCCGCATTTAAGTCGGGCGGTACTTCGACCTGCACTTCGAGCAGTACATCAAACAGTGCATTTGGTGAATTGAGACACGGTGGCAGTGTCCCAATTCGCCAAAGTGCCCTTAAATACGCCGTTCGAATGGCGCATTTAAGTTGTTTACTTCGATAGGCACATTGAATGGGGGCATTTGTTGAATTGGGACACGGCCGGCATCTGGAGACTCTCGCAGTTCGCGTATCATACGAGTCGGGTGCTCCACCGAACCCCTGAGACTGACTCACCGAACCCCTAGGGTTCGATCGAACCCAGGTTAAGAACCACTGCTCTAGAGTCTTTTACAGGTAAAAATTATAAGCAATCTTAACTTAGAATTGGCACAATGGTGAAACGGCTAGCCCACTGTTAGCGTAACTACTTTCTGTCCAACGAAATCTCTATGGAGATTTAGCCGAGTTGTTCTAAAAGTAAAATATATTCAAAGATCAGGCAGTGGACAGTGAGTTGTGGGTGGATAGCTCTGACATGTGAAAGACTTCTATCGGTAGACACTGCAAAGGTCTTTTTTTGTCGCAATGCTAACGCTAAGCTAATTTTGAGGCATAAATAAAAAAAATAAAATGCCACAGACTGAAGTAATCTACACAGAAAAACAATAAGATGAGATAAGAGAGTCATGCTGTCTTTCATTGTAATTGAATTTAGGCTGTTTGTTTTATATTTTATGTTTTTTTTTTTTTTCAAAAGTTAGCATTAGCTTTGCGACACAGTGAGCTAGCCAGCGTCGTCTCTGGGCAAGGCATTCCAATTTATCCATTCTAGAGGTATTTTTCTGGCTGGCAGTCTAAAAAAACAACCAGCTCACAAAGTTTTGGATAACAACTACCAACTATTTCACTGAATGACACAGGATGCTGACTGGTTTTTGCTTTTCCAGAGACAGTTTCTCGGGTCCGTTATGTGAAAAAAAAGATTTCAGGTTGGTGCTGTAGAAGGAAGTGTCACTTTAGACCGTAGAGTTAGACCACTCCCCTCCCGACACGTAGCTCCTCCCCCTTTGTCCCTAGATACTTTTAGAACCACCTAGTACTGCTGTGCAGTGGGATTTGCAGTTAAAATTTCAGTCAAAAAGTGTTGTTTGCAATACAGTAGTACAAGGAAAAAAAGAATGGTTAGGTGCTAAATATACAGATATACAGACAGGCTAATATTACTGAAATGTATAAATGTATATGTATACATTAAACTTAAAATGCATTTACTGTATTTTTCAGATTATACATCACTTCTGAGTATAAGTTGCACCTGCCAAAAAATGCATAATAATGAAGAAAAAACATATAAATCGCACTGGATTATAAGTCGCATTTTTTTGAGAAAATTTATTTTACAAAATCTGAGACCAAGAACAGACATTTTATCTTGAAAGGCAAATTATAATAATAATAATAAAATGGAGAATAAACAGGCTGAAAAGCAGTGCAACAGGCTAACGTAACACACAGACAGCAAACTGAATGTGTCTGGTATGTTTACGTAAGATATTAACAGTTAATCAGATAACTTAAACATAAAAATAAGCTAACATGTTTACTCTCGATCTCCCTCCAAATCACTGAATCCACTGACTTCTTCTTCATCCTCGGTGTCGCTTCTGAGCAACTCTGCCAACGCCGCTTCCTCTCCTCGCGCTGGCATCAGACTCAGCAGAATACGATTTTCTTTTAGGGGCTTTTTTGTTCAGTCTTTCTCAGATGTGTTTTAAATTACCATAATGTTGAAATTTTACATTTTGGTACAAGAGTAGTCGATACTGGTACAAGCCTAGAGTGCCCTCATGCAGTTGTCAGTGTGTGACAATAACAAAGATGTGAAATTATATATTTTAATAATTTCACATATAAGTCGCTTCTGAGTATAAGTCACACCCCCCGGACAAAAAAAATACAGTGTGTAACTTTCTGGAGATGGCATGTCACCTGTAGGATTCCATGGAAATAAAAAAGTTAAAACCCACACTTCGGAACATTCTCCATAGAGATAAATAAGTTGTATGCCATACTGTAGAAGATTATAAGATTATGGCCAAAGCAACAACATTTTCCATGGAAACAAGCAGAAAGATGCCCTCCTCCAGTTTGTTGAGATGCAAAAAAGAAAAAAGTTACATCCTGTGGCTTTAATATTAAAAACACACATTAACACAGTTAGATGTACCTAAAACATATTTCTGACTACATTACTTTCAATAAATCAGCAAATAAGAGTTTTTTTTTAATGAATTCATGCTGTGATATGAAGAATTGGCTTGTAGAGCACAAAGAAAGCTGACACTGCCGCTCCCATTGGAACAAACAGTACGCTGCATAGAATACATCATAGTCAAGTGAAGAGGGCTCTGTGTCCTCTCTTCTTTGTTTCATATTTGGCACAATATGCAGTCAGCAAACTTTGTATACGCTTTAAACAATGGGAGTCTTTTTTAATATGTGCTTTAGCAAGTCCTGCGAAAGGGCCTGAGCTTGTGTGTGAGCAAAATCTGTCTTGCCCCTGTACAGATATATAACATAAGCAGCTCCTGAGGTCAATATAAGTCCATTATCATGTGCTCTATTGTCCAAGAATCAGAAAAAGATGTGGTTAGCATGCTAGTTGTGGTTCAGCATTACTGCGGTAGCAAAAAGCTGTGAAAAAACTTGAACTCAGCAGTGAATAATTAGGATGCTGAGAATGCAGAAGGTAAGCGAGGAATAACCACTGCAAATAGTTTAAAATGAACTAGTTCGGTTTTTTCACATTTTATAACAGTACAGTGCTTTTCATAAGCTCCTTTAGTCGTTGAGTGGGTTTCTATTGACCCTTGACCTCCTGTTAGCACAGAATCCATGGACTGAGTTAGTCCAACCTTGAGACAAAATGTTGAAAGAAAAGTCTTGCGGAGTTTTCGATTGACAGGACTGAAGACTGAAAAAAAGAGATCATTTTTTAAAAACATAAAAGCGTCATTGTGCGCATAGTTCACTTGCAAGCAGGAATGAGCACAGTATGAAGTGCATACACTCACCATTCACTAAAAAGTCTAGTTACAAAAGAGTTAAATGTGATGCAGTAAGTAGATCTAATTACATTTTGTCCAAGCAAGAAAAGAAGTACCAATGGGTTAAGTCACATCCTACTTAAAGCAACTGTATGTAAGGTTTAGATTTCATAAGTGTTCCAATATATGACACGTTTATTTGTATAGCACAAGGTATTTCAAAGTGTTTTACAGAATAATAAAGACAATAAAATCACAATGCAACAAATGCTGATTCCCCATATTTAGTCCTGACTCTGGGCACCAGCAGGAGGCCGGTCCCTGAAGTGTGTGAGATGGTTCATATGGCACTAACATTGGGTGTGATGTCCCATTTATATATGTTATGACTTAGTGTTTTGTTTGTTTTTTTTTCTCAATACAATTTATCCAGTCAGAAAGCAGAATGAGCCTCACATGAGTTTGTCTGGGTGTCTATGGGTTGCCAGTTTTCAATGTTAAAATCCAGTGGTTTAAACCTAAAAGGACTCTCTGATCTGAAGAAACATGGCTTGTCCACATACTGAGAATGAGACAAACTTGTATGTGTCTTTTATATACTGGTTTAGAAACTGGCATAGGCTACATAAAATTCCTCATATATATTATTATTTGTAGGTCTATATCACAATACAAACGAGCTGTTATAGTGGTAGAACTATGATCATTTGGGCCCAGTTCAGCAGGAGGGCCGAAATTTGACCCCCGGGCCCACCCATAGTTTGAAAACACCACTGCTCTACTCTGAATAGTGGATCCCATTTGACATTACCACTGTGACCATTTCCAGCTCCGTCAGCGGCCCCCTCCTCTCCTCCCCCCTCTTCCTCCTCCCCCCCGGGCCTCCCACTCTGTCCCCCCGTGAGTATCGCTGTCTGTGCCTGCCCTTGCCCTTGCCCTGCTCTGCTCTGGCTATACTTAGACCGTAGGACTCTTGTGTGTGGATGTGCAATGGAGCCAGCATAGAAACCCTGTACTGTTCTTTACCAGCCTGGCTAACCCCTACTACCTAATACTTAATAATCATAACATCCTAATACCAAATAATGTGTTGTGTTGTGTTGTGTTGTGTTGTGTGATGCTAACTGTATGTTTTTATGTATATTGTATTCAAATTTTGAAAAGTATGTGCTATGAAGAGATACTGTTACTTGTTTAGAGTAGAAATGAAGTTGAATTAGAATTTTTTGAAAATTCAGTTCTCTGCTAATTCAATAAATTTGAATCTAGTCAAAATACTCCAAACAAGATGCATAATACTACTGAATGAATACTATTGATTTTTATATCTTTTTTTATTATTATTATTATTATTGTTATTAACGGTGCACTATGTAACTTTACTTGATAAAATACATCACATTTGTCAAACTCAAGGCCCACGGGCCTAATGTGGCCCCCCACGTCATTTTATGTGGCCCACAACAAGATAAATTAAAAGGTAAGACGTCTTAAAATGTCAGTTTATCAGGAGATACACAGTTATACAGCCTTTTCTTTTAAAAAAAAATCTTTTTACAAACGCATATGTAATATTTCTAACTTGAATAAGTAATAAAATATACAAACAGTTATGATGACAAGTTAAAAAAAAAGTAGTTACATTTAGTTTTACATTACATCTGGCCCTTTGAGAGCAACCATTTTGCTGATGTGGCTCTCGGTGAAAATGTGTTTGACACCCCCTGCCTTTGAGAAATTTACCCGAAATACCCCAATCCTAAAATGAAACTTGCACATGGGAAACTTTGTGTAGAGTTCCGCAGAGGACAGAGTCTGCCTTCTAAGACTCGACGAAATAAATTAGAATGAATAGACGGCGCAATAAAACCGGAGACGCCAATGAGATTCATCACCAGCGTTCCCCTTAGAGCCTAACAAGCTGAAAGCCTCTGCGTATTACCACCGCACGCACAACACACCCGCTCATCACATACACCATCGGCTGACGCTGAGTGCTGGCGATAATAGTCACTTTGCATACTGCCAATTTTTTATTTATAATATTTATCTATTTATTTTTTGTCTACCACATG
>JAIEZT010001243.1:14448632-14486865 GCA_019594935.1 Periophthalmus modestus
TTGTGCTACACCACCAAAGACTCATTTACACCCATCTCTCTGCTTCTCTGTCAGCTTTACTAAAAATGAAGCCACCTCCTAAACATGAGAATATACACACCTAGTGTTCCATTACACCAGAACATATCAGGGCATCGGTGAACATTTCATCAATAAAGGATTTCTACATTCATCAATTAAAATGGACAATTACAACAAAAAATGAGCTTCACTTTCCACTTCTCCCACCTCAAATAAACCACAGAGTCTTTCTTCTTCAGGGGCTTGAGAAAACCTCCCACTTTCTAAGTCCGGGGTGCGCATCTGTGCCATCAATGATCTTTGCGTTCTGCTCGATTTGCGATTTAAGATCAAATTTAGTGCTTAATGGATCTTTGAATTGAATATATGCTCGCAATTTTAGCCAAGATCCCATTCAGGCCACTGCTCTTCACTTACTTGGGACACTAGTTTTGCTTTTATTCCACTGAGACGGCTGCATGGCAAAGTGGTTTCAAATGTAACTTGTATTCCCTTACATTTACTATAATTAAAAGCGCTACTTATTATGTTATCCTATTTACCATCTGGGTTTGTGTGTTGCTTCATCCTTTCATCCCCAACAACGGTTTGTAACAATGACATGTTAAATTAACAAAAAGGTCAAAACAATCAGACACTAGAAGTAACATGAAACGAGCTATAATTCGTTACACAACCAGTAACTACAAACTATCACCAGACATAACTGAACTTTTTTAAGCGTCTGTCAAACAGTTTGGACGCCTCATTACCATCTCATGAGTACTAAAACAAGACCAGGCAATGCAACCCGAGTTAACTTCCCAAATGAAACAGCTCCAACTGTTAATGACTCGCTGAATTCCCTAATTGTTTGAACACTAAAGTAACTGTGCCGTGTTTTGAATCGGCAGCTGCACTTTGATTGTCCAAACCACCAAACTCAAAGCGCTGGCTGCTCAGTGGGAACTTGTTACCGGGAACTATTTACAAAAGGTCTCCTCTTGGTTTAATGAGTCACAAAAACATTAGCATATCAATCGAAGCTAATATGCAAGCACTTTTAAAACCACAAGTCCAAAATGTACTTGTGTTGTAAGTTCACAGCCTTTGTGCAATTTAGACCAGAGATTACATGTAAATTGTGGATGTTGTTTGGGATTGTAGCTGCGGTTTGCCCAATGGTGCGCTGTCCAATTATGTTCAGATCAGAAAGCACGGAGTCATTTGTGATCTCGGTAAATAAAAGGCTTTGTAAAGGAATGTAGCCGGGCAGGTGGGGCGGTATAGTGCAGACTAATTGGTTGCGTGGTTGTACACAGGAAACAGTAATATTTACAGAGTGAATTGGTGAAGAATCATGAGAGAACAACACCTTTCCAACACCTGGTGATTATGAAATGATATATGATGTTTTACAAATATTATAATCTGTACTTTGAAGTTTGGTCATGTTTGTTTGTACTTTTCTGTTGCAATATGACAATTTCCCTATTCTTGGACAAATAAAAATAACCTAAAAAAAAAAAAAAAAAAGAGAGAAAAAAAGATCTTAAAAACTACAACATCATTGAAAAAAGTACTTAGGCCAGTAGTTTTTTTTTGTTTTTTTTTGTTTTTTTGCTTAATATATCATGCTAATTTAGACTAAATCCATTATTGAAAGTGTTCTTGGATGTTCTTGTTTATGGTCTGGCTTCAGATTGAAAAGTGGTACTTGGATCTAGTCTCCACTCTTTCCATTAATTCATTAAGTTTTTACTATTCAACCAAAAATATTCGTACTTTTAGTCAACAAAAATATCTACTCTGTCATAGCTTTAGTTAACAAACATGTACTGTGTGTAGTTTTATTCCTAGTTTACTCATTATGATGTAAAAAATGTAAAAATATAACACTGATGAAAACTATGCTACAATATTTTGTCAACAGCTTAAGACAAAACATAATTAATTTCTCTTGAGTACATTTTTAGTTAGTTTTCACCCCCATGTCCATAATAAAAGCTCTATGTCAGTAGCCCAGAGGACTCTTACCTGCTTGTATGAGGAGGAACTCCTTGTACTCACTGCCCATGCTGTTGGTGGCTGTGCAGTTGTAGCTCCCAAAGTCATTCTGAGACTCAGGGTTGATCTGAGAACACAAAGCATGACGTTATGAGAATCATCCACACCTAAAAACATATCTGTATATGTACCATAAAGCCCTGAATGATAACTGTACAAGTGCTAGCTTATTTAAAGGCACTGTACTTATTGTTTTCTCATGTATTTGAGCAAAATCTTGCCTCAATCTGGAGCCAAGTTCCATCATTGAAATTCCGACTGCGAGTATCATAGTAACCAAAGAGCCAATCCAGAGCAAATCTGTGGAAGGTACCGCCCCTTCCTGCACGCACCGCTGGTTTTGCAGGGAATGGGTGCTTAGCAACGCTGTCAATCACACCTGTTGCTAATGCTGGTGGGAGTGTCCTCTGGGAAAGGCGTGAACTTTCCCTGAGGTCACTCTTTCTCTTGTCCTTCTCTGCTCCCTCTCCCCCTTTTTTCCTCCCTCTTCCATTCTCCTCCTAATCATCTCTCCTCTCCATCTCCTCCTCCCTCTCTGTCTCCTCCGCCTTCTCTCCTCCTCATCTCCATCTCTCCTGTCTGTCCCCTCCTCACTCTCTTTTCCTTTCCTTTCTCTTTTTTCTTTCTCCTCTCTGTCTCCCCTCCACTCTCTTCTCCCAATTCTCTCCTCCTGCTCTCCATCTCTCCTCTGTCTCCCCCCACTCTCTTCTCCTCTCCATCTCTCTTCTCCGTCCCCTCCTCCCTCTCTTCTCCTTCTCTCCTCCTCTTCATCTCTCATCCCTCTCTCCTCATCTCTCATCCCTCTCTCCTCCTCCTTTTCTCCTCCTCCTCTCCATCTCTCCTCACTGTCTCCTCCTCACTCCCTTCTCCTCCTAATCATCTCTCCGCTTTGTCTCCTCCTCATTCTCTTCTCCTCCTTCATTCCTCCACCTCTCCATCTCTCCTCCTCCTCTCTCTCTTCTCCTCCTTCTCTCCTCCTCCTCCCCTCCTCCTCATGCCCATCTCTCCTCTCTCCTCCTCCCTCTCTTCTCCTCCTCCTCTCCTCTCAGGAGGGGACTCCTGTCCAATACTGATGAAGTGTGTGATAGCATGCTAGTCACTGTTAGCGTTACTGTGACTGTACTTTGCTCTGGTCTCTGAGAGTTGTGCTTATAAACTCATTGTGGTGAATAATTAGGATGCTCAGAATGCATAAGGTGAGTGAGGAATAACCACTGCAACTCTGAACCATGAACTTGCTCTGTTTTTTTTCCATGTTTTTAAAATTAAAAAAATAAGGTACAGCACATTTAAACAAAAACTGAGACTAAACCAGGACTGAACCAGGTCTAGTCCCCATGTAAAGCAGCGTTTAATCAATTATTCATGCATTATACATATCAAAATACAATTACTTTTGGGTGCAAGTAAGATAACAGAAACTACAGGGTCTGACAATATGCAAACACCAAGTCCACAAACTAATTCAACATGGTCACCTATTTCTATAAAACATAATTTATCAGCTAACTCGGTGCAGATTTTGCTTTCATTTTACACGCCACTGTTCGTTATCAGTTTTAATGGAAATTCTCGTTTTTATTAATTTTAATGAGTTTTTTGCTGGTAAACATGTAGTTATTGTTGGGACGAGATAGGCCTTATTGTGGCTGTCTGCGGTGGTTCACAAACACAATATGAGCATCATATGGCTGAGAGGATAAGCATTTTGCCGTGTTTGGCCTTTGTACAATGAAAGCTGCTTTGACACTGAATCATACTGGAAAACCTTGTGAGAAACAAAAATGCAGCTGTTTTATATAAAACCATGGGATGTACATAATAGTGGTATGAATCATCGTTAAGTCCTTGGTGATTCAATACGTTTTTTGGGGGTCATGATTTGATTCAAAAGGATTTCTTGAAGCAGAAACGTTTTAGTAGTGAGTGTTTTTTGGAGAATAATGTAATTGTGATTTTTTCTGAATGTGATTAGATTTGGGGATGTCTCTTTAAAATACATACAAATACAAAATAATAATGATGTGTCTGGGGTGGGGGAAGTCTGGGCGACCCTGCTCGGACTGCTGCCCCCGCGACCCGGCCCCGGATAAGTGTAAGAAAATGGATGGATGGATAATATAAGAATCCCACGCATTTCAGAACATGTTTGCAGCTATGCCATGATTTTTCTATCTAAACACAGGATATTTTCAAAAACGATTCTAAATTCAATTCCGAAGCTAGTTTTCATTTATTTTACACTTTTCATAGTCCCTTTTGTAAGAATCTTTTATGCAAAAAAGACACATACACTTTTCTTCTTTTTTCCCTCACTGTCTGACAAGAAATCAGACTAAACTTTTACTGTTTTAGCTCAATTAGGCTTACCAAAATTATTTCTATTTGCTAAATGCCAAAATAATGAGAGAGGATTATTAGATAAGACAGTTTTTCATAACTTTCTCCAAAGTCAGAAATTTACATACAGTTTATTATGCATTTAACACATTTTTGGAAAACCCAGATGATGATGTCATGTCTTTTGAAGCTTCTGATGGTTTATTAACAACATCTGAGTTAATTAGAGATGCACCTGTGGATGTATTTGAAGACACACCTCAAAAACACACGGCTACAAAAGAAATCAGCCATGGTCTAAAAAAAAACAACCCTTCACCTCATTATTCTGGCCCTTAGCAAATAGAAATACTTTTAGACTCTGACGGTGCATACAGACAGTACCTCGAGTAGCTGACAGAGGGGGTGTTGTAGATCTTGACGTTGCTGGAGTTGGCGTTGGGCAGCTGGAATCCGTCTCTGAACCATAACATGTCTGCGGATGGGTGAGCCTCCACCTCACAGCTGATGTTCGCTGGGTTCCCCTCCCACGTGAACACCGTCACCTGGCCCAGGATCTTTGGAGCATCTACGGAGACATGGGAAAACATGTCAGTTATAGGACGCTGACCTGATTTTTACTGAAAAAAAAAGAACAAATTCATTTTAAATGGTTTCCAGAGATCCAAAGTTATTCCTCACTTACCTTGTGCATTCTGAGCATCCTAATTATTCACCACAATGAGTTAATAAGTGTCTTTCCCAACTGAGAAGCCAGAGCTGAGATTTGCCGTCACAAACACTGCTAACAAGCATGCTAACCACGCACTTCCTGATTACCAGTACAGAATATAGGAATAAAATCACTGATGCAATATAAAATGATCTAAATTGTGCACTATGCAACTATGGAACTTTTCTTACAAGGGTCCGCCCCCTGCTTGTCTCCATGGTAATGTAAATGCTTAATCTAAAATGTGTTCCATGGTATGGCATTAAACTTTTCTAATGTAGAGAAGGCTTCAGCGGTAGTCATGAGGCTAAAACCCTGAAAACCTTCTCTACACTGGACCTCTCCTGGACAATCGAGAAATTACACAGTCCCAAACGTATCTAACTTATCTTAGTAGACCCGTCTCTCCACAGATATGACATGTAACTTGACCTGGGTGACTTGAACCCGGTGCTTGTCTCCATGGAAATAGATATGTTCAATATCTTTGTGCCGCTGCCCCTACACAGATAATGTCTTAATATGGAACATTCTGGGCAATAACATCATGGAAAAAAAGCAGGTGGCAGACACTCCAAAAGTTTCAAAGTGAACCTTTAATGATGAAGTATATTACTATAGTCTATATGAAGTATAAATATAATATACATTTATACATGGTCTGCTCTGGTCTGGTTTGTTCATCCATTGAGAAAAGTTTCCGATTGCTTCTTAACAATATCTCCAACAATCTTCTTTTACCACTAAAAATCAAACATAACCTTTCATGTAGTATACAACCCAAAACAAGAAATCACGCTTTCCTGTATGTCCAGTTATTATTTCTTTCTTCTTCCTCCCTGGGCTGAGAAATCGAATGAACTTTGACCTCTGTGCCTCCCCTTCTAACACCTCTGCTTTTTAAAACTACAGATTTTGTTCCTGCTCCGAGACTGATGTAACTCGCCGAGTCAATATCCTCCATGTGCCCTGCAGCCATGATTAGGCCCTTATTATGAACTATACCGTGAACTTTCATCGACTAGCCGTGGGTTCGCTCCCGCCCACGCGCAGCCCGGATGCTAACCTATTGATTAATTGTGTGTTTTTAGGTTTTTTTTTTTGTGTGAAAACTCCTACAATGAGAAACAAAGGCTAAAATGGTTAAGGATGTGGTCTGTGATATCTTCAAGGCAGTTCTTTGGCAGGGGCAGAGAAAGAAGCTAATTAGCGGGAATGGGAAAACAAGCTAGCTTTTGGCATGGCGGTGATACATTTGATGATGGCTCACATTTGTCTTTTTGATTTATTTTCTGGAACAAACAGTCAACCATGGATATCCATCATTATGACAACTAGATTAATGTTAGGAGAATCTAGGTAGTAAATTAGATCTTCAAATGCAAGGAATTTTGCTAGCTAACTTTGAACTGTAATGTTATTTGAGAGGGACTTGTTTTATTGTAGTTTCAGCTAAGTATGTTCTTCATGATCAAGATGTGTTAAAGCTCAGATTAAAGTCTAATTTGAGACATAACTTCAGATGGAGCAGTGCCTCTAGTTAGCTTCACCTCCCCGGGTAATGTTTGGTGATATCAGCTGTGATGAGAGTGTGCAGTGTGGGTGCCCAAAAACAGTACGCCTACGTGTTTGGGTGAGATTAAATTCTAACACAGCTGATGTTGGTGCAGTCAAGTTGCTCACTAACGTAGGGGTTGGTGGTACAATTCCAGCTCCAGACAATATGTTATTGTGTCATTGGGCAAGACTTTTTTTTTTAAACAGCTGAGAATATTTTTACAGCAATTTTAAAGGCACTGTATCAGATTTTTACAGTCTTAACAAATGTAAAAAACTAAACAAAAAACAAAAAAAAACGAGTTGATTTTAAATGATTTGCAGTGGTTCAAAGTTAAACCTCACTCCACACAGAGCAACTTAGTATTCACCATGATGAGTTTATAAGAGCTTTTCCCAACTTTCACAGACCAGACCAGAGTTTTGCTGTCACGGTAATGCTACCTACAACTAGCATGCAAACAAGCACTTCCTGATTGCAGGGGACATATTTTGACCCCATGTTCTTGCTTTTACAATATATCTGTACTGAGACAGGACACATTTTGCTCAAATATTTGGGAAAATGGGCCTTTAATACTGTAAAATCTATGGTTTAATATGTTTTTTTTTTATATTTATTTATTTATTATATTTTTATTAGTATTTTTTGATTTACTGTGAAATCTACAAGTATTTCTAATTAGGAAAATACGTAAAATGTGCTCATAATGTACAGTAAAGCTGATAACGCCTCAACACAAAAATATGAATTCCAACTTTAAATAACCTATTGTCTATAATCTATGACACCTGTGGATCATTCTGTTATATTTTGGACATTTTAAATCGCAATATTAATCTAAAACAAGTTAATAAAAGAAACAAATCCGCTAACTTCCACGTTAGAAAACTGCGGTGCCCAATGGGAGCTGACGTTGCCTCCTATGTACGGCTGCAGATCATACTAGCGAGGCTCCGATTCTTAATTTTTTTTTCATTTGTACCAAAATGATGATGCAACGCTGCTTGATCCTACACACACTGATCAAGAAAATACAATCAGAGAACGAGGGAAGTACAGAGCATATATATAAAAGCTCTGACAAGCCCGTTTTGCATAATCGGTCTGCTTTAAATCAATTCAAATTTGACATCATATTCCCAATTATTAACCCCTTCCTATGCCCTAACCCTGCTTACATCCTCCCGCTGCGCTGTGCCGAGACCTTTCATGGCCCGATAGAGACTTCATTTTAAGTGCTGATAGGAGCCAGAGAGAGAGACACTTTCTTCTTATCAATAATTACTTGGCACCCCTGAATGAGATACCTGATTACGCGCTGATTACAGGGCCTCTAACCGCGCACGCTTTTACATCCCCGTCTCCTTCCACAAAGAAAAGAAGGCCCGTATCTCCGCGTGCATCGCTTTCGGTCATGGGAAGGAAAAGAAATAATAAAAGGATGTATTATTTCATTAGCGGTTCATCATTAGCGTCATTTGATCAGAAGTGATTTGAAAAAAAGAAGATGACATCGGTTGGCCTAATTGAAAAGGGATTTGCATGGCATTGCTTTTACAAGGAGATTAGCGCTTGGGCGTTTGTGGTCACGTTAGCATAGTTTGTTTTTTTTCTATCTAAAGGAAATATATTTAAGATTGTGATTTTTCCATTCCATTAACATGACCCAAACATGTTCAAATCAGATATAACTTTTACTGCTAACAACTCTAATGCTGATTTAGTCTTAATTACAAAATGATGGCACATTTATTTGTTTGGTGTTTTGGTTCTCAAGATGATTATCCAATCAGAGAGCAGAATGAGCCTCACATGAGTCTCTCATTTGGGTTGCCAGATTCAATGCTGAAATCCACTTGGTTTAAAGACGACATATTAAGATTGTGTCTGATACATTTATAGCCTACAACACCGATGGATCATTATGTTACAATTTGGGCAGCTTAAATCGCCATATTCATCTAAAACAGAGGTGCCCAAGCTTTTTTTTTTTTTATCGAGGGCCACATCTCAAAACATATTCGAAGGGGAGGGCCACAGACTGGTGATCAGTGCAGTGCAGTGTTGTTCTTTTAAAACAGCTTTGACAGAGACAATGTATTAATAAGGCTTGAAACACATGAATTTTACGTCTGTATCACACTGCAATGTGATGTTTGAGGTTATAGTAGTAGATAGTTTAATTTGCTGTTAAAAGTACTGCTTATGATCAATTGGGCTGGTTCAGCAGGAGGTCTGAGGGCCAATAAAAACTGGTCTGAGGGCCGTTATTATGTCTGTTTTTTGTTTGTATTTTTCTGTATTTTGAACAGGGCGCCCTGAAAAGAAGCGTCTGGGTGCTCTCATTGGGCTCTCCCTGTATAAATAAAGATACAATAAGCATGAAATATGAAAAAATATGATATGATAGTTTATATATGTTGCCATAGCTGCCCTGGGGTAGACTGAAGGAAGCGAGGCTGCCAATCTGTCCTCTCTGATATCACACAGCGCAAGAAGTATGCACTGCTGGAGGTTTTAGGATTAGTGGGGCCGACGCTCTAACCGCAGCTGTTCCCACTGCCAAGTCAGATACAGTATGAGAGGAAAAGTCAAATTTGTAAGCTAAACCTTGAAGGCTAATTGAGGTATAGTTATTATTAAGTGATACTGTCAATTGTGCAGATGTTTTGAATGTTTGTGTTTATTATTCCGATCGTGTTTGGCTTTGGGACGCCGTGTAATGCGTAGTGTGAATAGCAAAGTGGTCCAGGTTTTGACCTCTTTCTCCGAATAAACGCTGGTCATAACAGAGAGCGGGGTCAGGAGCGACAAGAGCGACAGGGGAGCGTGTTGTCATGGAAACAGAGAGGGGGTGTTCTGCGCAAGGGGGTGTGGGAGGGGAGGAGTGAGGGGGGTGTCTGATACCGCTGAGTTAATATGGCTCCTCTACTGAGCGGCTGTGTGGTCAGAGGCGAGAGAGCGAGCACGAATACACGTCAGTCAGTGGGTTTTGAGAAATCAACAGTTGTAGCCCACACAATCGTTACACTTAGAGGAACAGTATATATGATTTTGATTTTAAATTCCATGAATGTGATCGAACTGCGTCCCCGGATATGAGATAGACATGCTCAAATCAAATATAGCTTTTACTGATCACATTATTACAAAACGTTGGACATGATGATCAGAAAACAGAATGAGCCTCACATAAGTCTCTCATTTGGGTTGCCAGTTCCAATGCTGAAATCCAGGTGGTTAAACCTGAAATGCCTCTCTCTGATCTGAATGGTCACTACCTAAACCCCAGGGCTTACATAAGCACGTGATTCCTGGCTGCCCCTTTTTGATGAGTCAATACATATCCCACAGAAGTACCCCATAGAAAAGTACTACTCCCTCTTTAAATGAAAGTTCTACCTCATTTTTACTTTGGAAATCTTTAAAACAACTAACCTAGTTTATTTTAAATCGTATGCAGAGGTCCAACTGACATTTATAGCGTCCTAATTATTAATGAGTGCTAGTGCAGCTGCTGTAGCTCAGTAAAAGACTTCTGGAGGTTCTGATCTTTCACATGAGACATGATCTGTCCATGTATTGAGAATAAGATAAACATGATGGACTTACATAAGCACGTGACTTCAGTCCAATCCTTTTTTTTTGGTTGTAATTAATGAAAAATGTTTTGCTAATGAAATAAATGTGATGAATATACTTAATGCCCTACTATAGATTAATATGGCTGAACATTTATATAAAATCAGCAGAAATCAGCGACCTTGTTTCTTTTATTAAGTCTTTTATTAATGGCTCGGTACAGATATATGATAAAACCAGCTCTTGTTCTGTCTGCGTCTAATCATAAAGAATTTTTTATTTTATTTTTAAAACCAGACGTGCTCTGTTAGCATGCCAGCTGTTGTTAGCATCCAAGGTTATGAACGCTTATGAATAATTAGGACGCTAGAAATGTCAGTTGGACCTCTGCATACATTTTAAAATAAACTAGGTTAGCTGTTTTTCATGGTTTTACGATTTCAAGATTAAAAATGAGGTAGAACTTTTATTTAAAGAGGGAGTATTACTTTTCCAGGGGCTATTTATTAACTATTTTCCAACCTGGAAATCAGCGGACTTGTTTCTTTTATTAAGCTGTTTTAGATGAATTAAAAATGTCAAAAATAAAACATAATGATCCATGGGTGTCAGAGGTTATAACTAGTGTATAGCAGACACAAGCAGAATATGTCTTCTTTAAAAGTACATTTGTGTAATATCTGTCTCCTTTAAGCTCATTATCACAGTAGTTGTTAATATCGCTCAAATCAACTTTTCTATCAGCGCAGTAGTGGTAATATTGGTGGTTCTTGATGAGAATTGAACGGGTGCTTTGGTACTTTGGTGTTTTGGTGCTTTGCCAGTCCTCTGCTGTGCCACTATGAGGGCCTTCATTAGCTTTAGATGCTGCGCAAAATCAATACAACCACCAATATCTCAGAGAGGGACCTCTGCTTCTCTCCTCAGAAAAGAGCCTGTTTCAAAGTTGGATTCTGAAAGCCTCTTACAAACATCTCTAATAGTGATGTGGAATAATAACCTTCAAATTTTGATTTAAGTGTCGTTTTTTTTTTTTTTTTTTTTTTTACTGAAACAAAAATTGATCAATTCAAACTGAAATCTTGAAAATAAGGTCTAAAGCAGGGTACATTTGAAATTTTAATCAATTTTTTTCATGTATTAAGTAAAATCGGTCCTGCCTCGGTACAGCTACATTGTAAAACCAGTTTTTAGGGTCAAAATAAGACCGCTGTGTTCTGTCTACGTCTAATTATAAAGCGTTTTAGAGCTGTTGTTATCAAAGGTGTCTGCCCTCTGAGAGTTCACATACAAATAATAATAATTTTAAAAAATCAATAACATCTGAAGCTTTTTACCATCTAAAAAACATTGCAAAAATCAAAGGTATACTGTCAAAGCCAGACTTAGAGAGACTTATCCATGTGTTTGTCTCCAGTAGGTTAGACTACTGTAACACTCTGCTCACGGGCCTCTCCAAACGAGCCTTAAGACAAGCTGCAGTACATCCAGAACGCTGCTGCTCGGGTCCTAACTAGAACCAGGAAGTACGAGCACATGCGTCCTGTGCTCAGGTCTCTGCACTGGCTCCTGTGGCTCAGAGAATAGACTTTAAAGCAGCTCTGCTTGTGAACAAGTCTCCACATCCTAGCACCAAATTACATCTCCAACATGTTAGTGCCAAAAATGAACTATCTCACACTCTGAGGACTTAAGGGACCGGCTTCCTGCTGGTGCCCAGAGTCAGGACTAACCATGGGGAATCAGTGTTTCAGTTTTATGCAGCTGAAACCTGTAAGAGTCTCCCTGAAGATGTGGGACAGGCCTCTACTTTGACAATGTTTAAATCCAGGCTCAAAACTGTTCTGTTTAGCTGTAAATATGACTGAAAGGTTTTTATTCTGCACTCTTAATTTTATGATAATTATTTTGTGATTATTTATGCTTCGATTTTTGTGATTTTAATGTCTTTCTTATTCTGCAAAGCACTTTGAATGACTTTGTGTATGAATTGTGTATGAGTTCTGTTTTTCCTTGATTGTAAGATTTCAAAAGTAAAAATGAGGGACAACTTTGATTTAAAGAGGGTTTATTACACTTCTATGGGGCATTAAGTGTTGTCACATATTTAGATCGCCATGTTACCTTTTAATGTTTTGAAAAAATGCTATATTCACCAAAAACATCAGACCTATTCAGCAAAAAGGCCTTTTCAGAGCTTTAAACCATGGTATAGTTATTTCCCCTCAACATTCCCCCAGCCAAAGTTGTATCTGAAGTGATTTGTGCATGTTTGAGCAATCTTTAATCGCTTATTTTCAGAAACTCATTTTGTGATCAACCCCCGTTCTCACTGCCACCGGCACACGCCCACTGCTTTGTACTTACTTTGTTCTCCAATTTAATTTCTCTAATCAGTGATAAGCGTAGGATTTGGCAGCATCGCGTAGTCATTTTGGTACAAATGAAAATAAAAATCTGCTGCTCGCTAGTGTGATGTGCAGCTATCCACAGCAGGGGCCACGGCTCCACAGCTCTTTGTTGCGATGCCGTTTACGCTGACATCAGCTCCCAACGGGACTTATTTCTTTCATTAAGCTGTTTTAGATGAATATTGCGATTTAAAATGTGCGAATTATAACATAACAGATCCACGGGTGTCATAGATTATAACTATAGAGCAGACACAATAGATCTTTAAAATGTTTAATTAGTTTCAGTTGTGTTTTCGATACCTGGAGCCCCCCCTTTCCTTTGCTCTTCGCTCTCTCTACTTTACGAAATGTTTTGCATCCTGCTCTTGTATATTTATGAACAATGACTGTGTGGCAGCATGGGGGACGTAGGCTTGGGGGCTGAATCTTGCATAAGGGGCGTGGGCTCGTACTGCTACCCGTGAGCATGGTAAGGTTAAAATAATACTATCATGATAAGGCTTGGGGGAAAAAAAAAAAAAAAGTATTATTTTATTATTATTTTATGTAACAGTTTACAATTAAGCAGCCTAGAAAGTAGGTTTCGTAGAGTGTACGCTGTATAAAATGTATTTATAAGGGACGACTTGATAGACTTGCCTGAATATCTCACTTGCTTGTGGAACATTCAATAGAAGATAACATTATTGCAAGGACATGCAAAATTGGATACTTTGGTGCCACTAATGCAATTTCATAATCTGGTAACAAACACTGATACTCACACTTGCCCCTGTTTTAAATGGGCTTATGTACCTATTTGTGTTTGTTTTCTTGTTTTTTTCTGTATTTGAAAAGGGCGCCCATGAAAAGGAAAGTCTGAGTGATCTCCTTGGACTCTTCCTGTATAAATAAAGATAAATGAATAAATAAAATGAGGGAACAACATTAGAATATGGTAGAAAGCTCCAAAAAGTCCATATTGCATAATGCTCCCTCTTTAATCATTCTCAATGGAAGATTAGCTACAGGGTGGAGCAAAAAAGTCACTGACAGTTGGAAAAAATTCATAACTCTTTTGTTTCTAAATATTTTTATTTTATTTTTTCATAGCATTTAGAACTACTCTTCAGACATTAATATGAGCAAATACAGCACCGAGGAATGAACCGTCATTCTACAGTGGTACTTTGAGTCACATGGGTCAAATTCAGAAACCCACTGTCACTTACTGTCGACATTTTAATACCAGAGATGCCTCAAGCGTAAATTAAAGGAATAATAAGTCTTAAAGAAAAGGTGTTTGTGAATAAACCTCAGACAACAAACAACTTCAAATGTAATATCAAGGATCAAATAAGAGCCATAAGCCCGGAAATGCTTTCAAATGTTCTGCAAAGTGTGTTGGATCGGGCTGTTCTTTGTGAAACCCAAAATGGTGGACTCTTAAAAAAAAAAGTAATTTTTATTTCCTCTAGTTTAAGTAGTGATAAGTTCAAGTGTAAGTGAACAATTATAACCGTATATATTGCCATAAATCTTGGAAGGTTCAGTTTACCTACTGCTAAAATTTGGTGAGTATAACTTAAGAATTATCGGAGCTATTGAAGATTTAAAAGTGTCAGTGACTTTTGGGCCAGTCTGTACAATCGTCATGATCACCCACCTCGTTTCCCTGGCATTTAACTGGATATCTTGATGGGTTTTTTTGGTTCTTTGTCTATGTGTTGTATTTTCGGTATATCTGTTTTTTGTGGAGTTTGTGTGAAGCACTTTGGCCAGCTTAAGTCGTGTTTTAAATGCGCCGTATAAGTACAAATGAAACTGAATTGGTGTGACCCTATTTTACTGGTGAAGGTGTGAATGTCATTTTGTGCATTTGTACCTCGTGTCCATCCAGTATTTACAATAACCAAAATAATCGTCAAATTTGCGAGCTAACTGACCAAACTACCCCCCCATAACCCACCATAAATCCAAAGTCCCATACTCACATCTCACTTCCAGGCTCATGCTTTGGCTGTCCTCCCCGATGGAGTTACTGGCGGTGCAGAGGTACTGGCCGGCGTAAGTGAACTGCACATTCTTCAGGGTGAGGGACGAGACCCTGGCGTGGCTCCGCACCACGATGTTCCGATCCAAACTCTACCCAAAAACAAAACCAGAAACAACACTCAAAATCACGAACACGAAAGACGTTTTTTGTAACTTTATTAGTATCTGAATTAGAGTCCTTGAGCTATTTGAGACAAGGATAAATACAGATGAAAGGTTACACTAGAAGGACTGAAGAAAACGTTTGGTTATGTTGGTGATGCTGGTTGATTGACAGACGATCGACCTACGGAACAATGAGTAATTTTCCGAACATGAGAGTTACCAAGGCACAATGGTTGCAAAGGAACAAAGAGCAAAACAATACGCTTTGAAGGTTATTTTGGTTATTATGATGAAAATTCTAA
This sequence comes from Periophthalmus modestus, assembly GCA_019594935.1. NCBI lineage: Eukaryota > Metazoa > Chordata > Actinopteri > Gobiiformes > Gobiidae > Periophthalmus > Periophthalmus modestus. Next base: position 14,463,750 of record JAIEZT010001243.1, read on the forward strand.
CGCTATTGTGGTGTTAATAGGGATTGAATCTACGATAACACAGTGCGCAAGAAACGTGAGTCGCTTCAATGGATAATTCAAGTGTTTATTTTGTGCAGTTACGTTGTCTAAGCAGATCTAATGCAAGAAAGGAGACCGCTGCGTGCCGTTTGCATTCAATTATAAACCGGGAATCAGAAAGTGCGCTGTTAGCATGCTAGTGTCTGTTAGCATTATCTACTCTGGCCACTGAAAGTTGTGAAAAGCGCTTATAAACTCATCGCGGTGAATAACTGGTGAATAAGCAGCTCTTGAGGTCAAAATATGTCCGCTACGTGCTGTCTGCGTCTAATAATGAAGCGAGAATCAGAAAATGCGCTGTTAGCATGCTAGTGTTTGTTAGCATTATCTACTCTGGCCACTGAAAGTTGTGAAAAGCGCTTATAAACTCATCATTGTGAATAATTAGGTCGGTTGTAAGGCTGGAATAAGTCAAAATATGTCCGCTACGTGCTGTCTGCATCTAATTGTAAAGCGAGAATCAGAAGGTGCGCTGTTAGCATGCTAGTGTTTGTCAGCATTATCTGCTCTGGCCACTGAAAGTTGTGAAAAGCGCTTATAAACTCATCACTGTGAATAATTAGGATGGTTATAAGGCTGGAATAAGGTGAATAAGCAGCTCTTTACGTCAAAATATGTCCGCTGCATTCTGTCTGCGTCTAATTATGAAGTGAGAATCAGAAGGTGCGCTGTTAGCATGCTAGTGTTTCTTAGCATTATCTGCTCTGGCCACTGAATGTTGTGAAAAGCGCTTATAAACTCATCATTGTGAATAATTAGGTCAGTTGTAAGGCTGGAATAAGGTGAATAAGCAGCTCTTGACGTCAAAATAGGTCCGATATGTGCTTTCTGCATCTAATTATGAAGCGAGAATAAGAAAGTGTGCTGTTAGCATGCTAGTGTTTGTTTGCCTTATCCACTCTGGCCACTGAAAGTTGTGGAAAGCGCTTATAAACTCATCACTGTGAATAATTAAGATGGTCCTAAGGCTGGAATAAAGTAAATAAGCAGCTATTGAAATCTAAATATGTCCTTAAAATATGTGCTTTTTGTTGCTAGCTTATAAACTCATTGAGGTGAGTAATTAAGATGCTCAGATTGCAAACAGTAAATGAGGACTGTGTACCAACGAGTCAAAAATGCACCGGTTCTCTGGGACTCGGACGACAATCGCGGCAACTTTCCAGAAAAAGCTGAATAAGCAGCTCTTGAAGTCAAAATAAGTCCGCTACATGCTGCCTGCATCTAATATAAAGCTTTTTACTGTCTGGGATCAGGAAGTACACATTAGCATGCTAGTTGTTGTTAGCTCATAAACTCAGTGAATAATAATAGGATGCTTGTAAAGGTTTAAATGAGGAATAACTTTGGACCAATGCAAACCCTTTAAAATCTAGTTCTGTTTTTCACTTTTTAGGACTGTAAAAATCAGGTAGCGCCTTACAAGTTTGATTTATAAAGGACTACTTTATGGACACTATTATGCCTGCCATTTCAACTTTGCAACCTTCCATTCCATCTCCACCGCAGCAGCAGAAGCATCATCCTCATCAGCCTCCTCATCTCTTCATCGCGGTGAATAATTATGATGCTAGTTCAGTTTTCCACGTTTTTAAGACAGTAAAAATCGAGTCAATTTAACCCGAACAATTTAACTTTTGGACTGTACGTTCCAAATTCAAACTTATCTCTTATCTTTCTATATTTATACCCAATTTCAGCCGCGGTGCACAGCTCTGACAGGAGGAATGACGGGCACCGACAGTGTGCTATAGCTCTGCTCCCCGGTAAAGATGTAGGCTTTTAAATATTCATCAAGAACAGGTGCAAAAATCAAGTTCACTTGTTTGTGCGAAATGCTAACTTCCTGTTCTCACCTCTACGAGTTTGAGAAATGTAAATGGTAAAACAGCACCCTGGATTTTATATAGATTATTTCTTATTTATTAAAAAAATGTCAAATTTTGATAAGATCCGAACAGTTGTAAAGGTGTTATTTGTTAAAGGTACAGTGTGTAGTGTGGAGGTGGCACAAAATAGACATTGAAAATCACACTTTAAAACATTCTCCACGGATATAGATACGTGTTATGACAATATAGCCGAAGGAGCAACGTTTCCATGGAGACAAGCGGGAAGAGGCCCTACTCCAGGTCAAGTAAGAGTCAGGTTTGTGGAGATGCGAGCCCTCTCACAGTAAGGACGCATGGTTTTATACTGTATGTTTTTCAGAACATGCTTTTACGTTTTATGCTTTAACTTTGCCTTACAATAGTAGATGATGTTCCATAATTTTGGATTAGTCTAGCTGGTCCTTTTCCCTCACAAATTTGAAGCCTTTTCCATTGGTATTTTGGCTCATTCAGAGATTAAGGCTGCACAGGTTAATATATGCTTCTGCGCTAAATTTTGTTGCAAATTAAAAATAGAAAAATATGAAATTCATTTGTTTATTATCAGCACCTTGAGATTCATTTGGCAGTGGCCGTTCATTACACAGGGTGAAGAGATGAAAACACTCCAAACGAGGAGTCTGGCTGTCCACTGCTATTATCTGTACAGAACAATCTTTGACAGGTAATATTAAAGTTAATTGTGAAAATACTAAGAGCCCAAATTTCCAAGGCCGTTTGCTCTTCAGGACTAAATATAGCACATTTTTGTTAAAGTAGAAATAGTACGCTTGTTCTAGTTCTTGGTAGTGCTGCAACGATTAATCCTGACTAGTCGACTATAAAAATAAATTGCTTTTTGATAATTATAATGGTTATTTGGGCCATACAGACTCGAAATCCTTTTAATTTCATCAGTAATGCACTTTATTCATAAATATTCTCTATTTAGAAGCCTTCACCCACCATATATCAAACTTTATTTGGTTAAAAATATGTTTTGAAAATCTAAATTTACTCGCCAACTTATCAAAAAAATTATTGCTGACTAGTCGATTACTAAAATAATCGTACTTAGTAATAAACTATAACATATGTAAATCATTATTTTACATTTTGTTCATTGTAAACCGCAGATTCAGGACAAGGCATGCATCATATCAATGAAAAATACTATTCGGAATAAGCTCCTGATTATCGAGCCCCATTACAATATTGCACATCACATTAGATTTGTGAACTTACAGTGTATTGTTTTGTATCCTGCTTTGGTATATTTATGAAAAATAGCGCTGCAGGGCATGGGTGACATAGACTTGTGGGCTGAGCCTTGTAACAATGTGCAGGATTTATATAGTGCTTTTTGGGACACTCAAGGACGCTTTACAGTGCATTATTCATTCACTCCACACTCGGTGGTCAGAAACGGCCATTGTAGCCACTGTGACACCTAATATTCCAACGGTCTCCCATCCGAGTACTAACCAGAGCCAACCTTGCTCAGCTACGGAGATCTGACGAGATAAGGCTTTGACAAAACCGGTATGTTGATATATGGTACAAGGGCGTGGGCTTGTACTACTAACTGTAAGGAATGTTTGAATAGTGCCCAGGAGAGATCACAAGATTATTCAAAATGTACATGGATGACATACAAAAAAATCTGCAGGCATGTTTCTGATGAGGAAACGTTATAACATGGTAGAAAGCTCCAAAGTCACATTATAATATATATATGTCCCCTTTTTGTTAAATGAGTGTGAGGTTCATGAGGACATATACCGACCTAATGTACACAACCATTTACAAGAATATATATATTTTTATATATTTGCCTTGAAATTGTGCCAAGGCTTCCACATCTTTCTGGTCTTCCATCTACTATCCTCCAACTATCTATATCCACTTTTGATTAACATGCTTCCGACCATCAGAATAGCTAAACTGATCAGGTGGGGTGAAAGACAGAAGGCGACGGTGTAAAGGGCTAAGTCGATTAGCGTCTCACGGCAGCAGCTCCAGAGCTAATAGCTGCTGAAATGGATGTTGCGTTGAAACTTGCTTACATTTGCGCCATACATTCCCTTTATTAGCCTGTCTGCTAGCATTAGCGTCACTGCGGCGCGGACTACAGCACCTTCCCGAGGCGCTGGGACTTCTTCGACTAAAATTCCAAGCTGAAACTGTTCTTACTTTCCCTGATAGATTTGTTGTCTTAAAGCTAATGTAAAAGTATTTTGACAATAAAAAATGCAACAAAAATAACAAAAGAATATGGTTGATTGTGTCTTCATGTCAGCTGAAAAGTAATTGAGAAAACCGGTCAAAAGCCTTTATAAACTGCCAAATACCAACGTTTATGTAATCTAAAAACAAAATGTTAAAGCAGCACCGTGTAACTTTTGTCTGCATGATTCCACAGAAATAGTTAAAACAATACTTTGGAACATTCTCCATGGAGATAGATGAGGTTAATACTATGCTGGGGAAGATTATATATATATTCAAAGGTACATTTCCATGGAAACAAGCAGGTTGAGGCCCTCCGCCAGGTCAAGTAAGAGTCAGGTTCGTGGAGATGCAAGCCCGCTCACAGTACTCATGCACAGACAGTAAGGATGCATGTTTTTTCAAGTTTTTCAGTGCAATAAAAACATCCAAAATGGCAAAAAAGTTACACAGTAGTGCTTTAAAAATACTGTACACTTTATAGTTTAAAGACGTCATTGAGCAAGACACCACACACCCACATTGCATGTATTGGTGGGCAGTGTATTCGTGACGCTGTGAGGACACTTGCTTTGTAGGGACCAAAAAACACAGGTCCCCATGAGGTAAGTCCTTCATTACTAGGTCAACAATATCGTTTTTTTAATTAAAGCGGACCTATTCTGCAAAATCGACTTTTTGGAGCTTTTAACCATGTTGTAGCTGCTTCCCTTCTCATTTACCCTTTCAAAGTTGTATGTGGAGTGATTCGTGCGTGTTTGAGCAATCTTTAATCGCTTATTTTCAAGACGACACATTGCCGTTTTCAGCGCCACAAGCGTACACCCACTGCTCTGTACTAACTTCGTTCTCCAATTTTATTTTCTTAATCGGTGATACACGCAGGATTTGGCAGCGTTGCGTAGTAATTTTGGTACAAATGAAAAAGATGATGATGGAGATGGTGTTTACTGCAACGTCTGCTCCCATTGGGTGATTTTCTAATGTGGAAGTCAACGTTAGAACATTATTTTTGAGTCGTTTTAGATGAATATTGCGATTTAAAATGTGCAAATTATAACGTAATGATCTGGCGGTGTCATATTATAGCTATAGAGCACACACAAGGTCGTTAACGTTAAATTTACAGTGAAAAAAAAAGTCAGTGTATATAAAAGTAGTGGTTATGTTCAAGTGTTAATAGTGAATCAATAATGTCTTATGTGAATGAAACTAAACTTAACTCTGGGTATGTTTTTGATGAGGTAACAACATTCTAACATGGCTTAAACCTCATCAGAGCCAATTTAGCATAATATAGAACCTTTAATTTCATGGGATAACACCTGTTGTTAATATACACACTACTTTTACACAAATCACGAAGCAATTTGCGAGGAATAGTAAAAAAAATACACGGAAAATGAGTGTACAAAGAGTTGCTACTGTGTTGGAATAAAATTAGGCACTTTAACATTCACCTTTTGCGTTTTGCATCATTTCTGTAGCACACCTTGTGCTCGGCCTACAAATCTCGCGGCTGCGACGGGCTACCATTAATAATGGATTGTACCTATGTCGCACAAGCTAGCTCTGCACTACAAAGTCTGTCCCCCACCAGCTAGCAGGAAGTCATCAGCTTTTTCTTTTACCTGCCACTGGTTTTATGAATATTTTAGATGCCTAGGTGCTCCGTTGTTTATGTCCTATGAATAATTGACTGGTATTTGTTGTATTATGATTGTGTAAGACTGTTTTGGCCTCCACAGACCTGCTTATACCTGGCAAAGAACGTCCCGGAACTAGTAAGGGCAGCATTAATCATAGTCTTGGCCAATGACACTGCACTATGCTATAGGGAGGTAAATGGAGATTAATATAGCAATATGACAGGACACAAAAACAAGGGACAGGCAGGGCAATGCTGAGGGCTTAAAGGAGATGAATACTATGCTTTCGTATGGTGTTATAAACTTATTTAGACACTTAATAGGACGTACTTTTTTGTGCCATCAGCAAAAGAAAAGTGCATGCTCTTTTGAATGACTATTTTTTGCATGACACCCTCTGCTGGTTACAGTGGGGAGTGAGACATTTTAAAGTAATGGTATAGCAGCATGGTAAATGACAACATGATGCTAACAGATGTTTTGTAGTGAAATCAAAGTAGAAAATGAGCTAGCAAGCTATTCCAACGGTCTTTTGTTGTTATCAGTTAAGAATTTCTAAAATCATAATATTATAATAATATATAATATGTTCATAGTCTAAGTATAGGCTTATAGATGGACATAGCCAGCTCACTAGCCACGGCTTTCCAGGTGGGAAGTGAGCATGGGAGCAAATAGGTTCCATTGACTCCAATTCACTTTCTATTGGTTGTCCGTCTCTCTGTAACTTCAGCTGCGAGCCTTGTCATTTTGGTCTTAAAATGTTTGTATTAACCCATGCTCCATGATCCTGGTGTTTTTATTTGCCTATAACTAAACTTCTTTCCCTGAGATTTCACAATATGGAACTCGATTGCAGATTAGCCGCTATACCTGCTAGCCTCAATTGGCTTCATTTGGCTGGAACTGAATGTTATGGGTGTACACTGTTGTATGAATGTGTGTGTGAATGGGTGGTTCCTTGACGTAAAGTGCTTTGAGTGCTGTATAAAATGTGACCATTTACCATTTTGCATTGTTCTGAAAACCACTGAAACCATAACTGACCAGTACTGACCTGCTTTGCATGTTGGGTTACCTTGAATAAAGACACGTCTGCTGGTTATATATGGTAAGGTCTATGCAGTCTTCAATGCTACATCTCAGTTATCCCTCTGCTGCCAGCGACATAAGCAAATTAATTAGAGCTGTCATGTCCGCCATACCAATCATTTTTCACCGTCGCTGCTCCGCCGGGCTTTGAAGGGCACGCGGTTACATAAGCTGTCAATATGTGGCATTCATACAGTCCCTAATTGAAACGAACAGCGTAGAATGTCATTACATCCATTCAGTCAGGCCATAAGTACTGTTTTTCATAATTGTACTTGAAGTTTTTGCAGTAATGTGGCTGCAGAATCTATACCAAAGTGTAATGATAAGTGATTTAGTACTACTCGCGGCCTTAATGGTATTCAGAAAAGAGGGTAATGCGTTGGCGATGGCAAACTACATTTAAGTGTGTCTCGAAAGTGTGCCTCAAAATTGTGAATAAATGGAACGCTGAAAAGGTCTTATTTTGTGCAATGTCGGGTCACGTAGGAATATACTGCTGCAAATGCACAGTTTGGTAACAGGTAAAAAAATATATAATAATGATAACTGATACTTGCTAATGAGGTAAATGCTATGTTTTTAAAGTGCAACAGTCAACCTCATAAACATAAGTGTACATTAATATAAACATCTTGTATTTATTAAGTTAAATAATGCAATGATTTTATTGAATTTATGTTTTCAATTAGATCTACCTTTTTCCTACTATTTTTGTAATCTTTTATATTCTTTTTTTTTTTTTTTGGTTATGCATATGCAAATGGTAACTGGTCACATTTTTACATACACCTCCAAGGCACTCAAAGCGGTTTAAATCAAAGGAACCATTCACATACTGGGGGCAAGGTGGGTTAAGTGTCTTGCCCAAGGACAACAGCATTTATCTGTGAAAGCTGGAATCACACCGCCAAACTGTGGGCCAGTGGATCTTACTGCTCAACCAATGATGTCGAGAGCGGGATTCGAACCGCCAACCTTTGGATCACTGGATACGGTCTCTCTACCAACTGCTCTACAGTTGTAGTAGTTAAACTGAATCTGAAATATGAATTCAACAAGCACGTTAAAAGTGCTGTACCTAATTTTTACTGTCTTAAAAACAGAAATAGTTTATTTTAAACGGTTTGCAGTGGTCCAAAGTTATTTCTCACTTAACACTGCATTCGGAACATCCTAATTATTCACGGTGATGACTTTATAAGCGCTTTTCCAACTTTCAGAGGCCAGAACGTTTTGTTGTCATGTTAAAGCGAACAACTAAAGCTAACTGCACACTTGCTCTGATAACTGAGACACTGCAATTTGATGAAGATGGCAAACTTATTTTGACCTCAAGATGCTTATACAATATCGATGTACTGGGGCAAACAATGTTCAATGCTCAAATACATGGAAAATTAATTGGTACAGGCCCTTTAACTTCCAGTAAAAATCGCACCACACTCCAAAGTTGTTTCAAGTGTGGTGCGAGCTGAAAGACCCCAGCCTGTTGCTCAAGAGTTGGCTGCTTTATTGTCTCTACTGCACCGTAATTACACATCAGTTCCACCGTCTTTTTCCAGGTACGACTCCAGACTCACACACGTCGCTTCTTCGCTCAACCACACGCCACATGCGCCACATGCACGCGCACGTCACCTCTCACTCACGCGCCACACTGACACAGAGCACATAGGAGCTTTCAAAATAAGATTCAGATACGCCACAAATACATTTATAAAGTGTTATTTTCATGAACATTTCAAATATTTCAGAATATGGAGTCAATGTCAAGAAACCTTAATATTTCACATAGAGCTGTTTTTCCTTTAGCTTCTGCTGTTTATGCTAAGACTCACAAGCTCCTCTCCTCGACCTCTGCCCTGAAGCTCTGACTATTGTACGGCGGACACACATCTAGCACAGATATAATAAACTCGGCGTTAAATCAAATGGATTTATGTGGCGATTTCTTCTCAGGATTTTCATTATATATCTACGGACGAGCTTATTAGTGTGTTATGAGGAGCGGGCAAACGTCACTTCGGAGAAAATGCGGTCGCTGATAAATTATTTACTGTTTTTGTGCGGCCCGGTAGAAAATGTGTCACGGACCGGTACCAGTCCCCGGCCCGGTGGTTGGGGACCACTGTTTTAGACAATAGAGTGTAATTTTCAACCCAAAATAATAGTACTTTCTTTTCTTTCTTTGCCTTTGGTCTTACACTAGTTCTGATAGCATTCAACATCATTCCAAAACTGTTCATGAGGATCAAATGTCCTGTGTTTTTTTGAGTATCGATACCTCTTCGAATTAGCATCTGCTTTCGATATTACAAACACATCGTGACCCTTCCTTGCCTCTTTATTTTAAGCACAGCGTTGAGGGATGAATGAAAGATTTGTACCAAGTCGGGTCGGATTTTTTTCCTCAAACTCTGGAGATGTTGGGCACCTAGTTACGAAGCCTTTGATCATCCCATAATCAGGAAGTTCACTGTTAGCATGCTAGTCGTTGTTAGCTTTACAGTGACGGCAAAACTCCGCACTGCTCCAGTCCCTGAAACAAACTTGTTTTCAATACAAGGTAATGGACTTGTTCCTTGAGGCCGATATCGAGTACTCTGTTTTTGATACAAGGTCTGGACTTGTTACTCGATATCGATTTCGAGTACTCTGTTCTCTTCAACACAAAATAATAGTACTTTCTTTGTTACCATGTGGTTCAAGATAATACCAAAACTGTTCAGGAAGGTCAAAAGTTGTCCCGTTTTTATGTGTTTGTTGAGTATCGATACCTCATCACATTAGTATCTGGTTTCCATATTAGTTTTAGTATCAATTAGCGTCTGATTTTCTTTACTTTTGACAACCCCATTAGAAACAAAACCGTGACCCTTGCTCGCCTCTTTATTTTTAGCACAGCAGCGAGGGATGAATGAAAGATTTGTCCGTAGTTGTGTCGGAATTTTTCTCAAACTCCGGAGATGTCAGAGTGTCCCGGAGCAGAGCGGAAAGCCGCCATTAATCACAGTGCACGGTGATGACACTGCAGTACGCCAGGGGACTGTCAACTCGCCGGGCAAGAGCGAGAAATGCACCAGCACACTGTAGGGCCGTGGCAGAGAGGTTAGCACCTTCTCATCACGACAAGAGGCATGTGGTACTTTTAGGAGGGGCGGGTTCGGTATTTTGACTACGTAATATATTGTAATTCGAACTGCCCACTTCTGCACTTTTCTCTTTTAATGTTAATTTTATGATGATTATTTATGTTTTAATTTGTTGTATTGTGATTTTAATATTCTGTAAAGCACTTTGAATTACTTTGTGTACAAATTGTGCTATACAAATAAACTTGCCTTGCCAAATATATAAAATAAAATGAAATGTGCCTGTAGTTTAGACCTTGTAAGGACCTATCTCCAAACATATTATTCTTGGCTTAGCTTATTAGCTTATTATTAAATGTTAAAGCAACTGTATGTAAGGTTCGTATTTTAAATTCAATAAACGAGACCTATCTGTGTCACCAGATATGAAGTAGACATGTTCAAAACCAATACAGCTTTAACTGATAACACCTGTAAAGTAAGGATTTATTCTTCTTTACAAAAGTATTGGGCAGGCTAATTGTCTTTAATGCCCTTTCACATGAGGCCAGTCCATGCTCTGAGAATGAGAAAAACTTGTTTGTGACCGCTATCTGCAGGTTTAGACGCTGGCAACACTCTTGCAGTGAGCGGGGTCGCCTCTCCAAAGACCTGACCTGGAACTTGGCCTGGTAGTGTCACTTGGTTGTGAACTGAAATGACGCTTTCATCCTATTTGCCGATAAAAAAACAACAACAAAAAAACACCTGAAAAGTCTTTAAGTGCATCTGACAGATTTTCATGTTATGACTAATTCTGACTTGGTTTGGTGGGATAGTACATGTAGTAAATATAACTATTTATAATAGTTGTACATCAGTTAAGTAGCAGTTTGTTCTATCTATGTCATCAACAGCAATCCCAACAAAAATACAGCGACAATTACACCCAAGGAAGTTTTTTTCTGACAGTTTAAACATTTATTATGACTAAATGAAGGTTTGCAATTTATTTATTTTTTTATCCTAATTATAACTATTGTGAACTCTATGAAAGTTGGCCCTTGTTAACCTTATGGTTGCTAGGTAACAGTTCAGGTAATCATCTCTTCATATGTCATATCTCCTGTCCATGTCCAACCAGGAAGTAAAATTATGAACTTCACCCAATTTCACGGCAAAACTAGAAAACAATGTAGAAAAAACAAAATATAATGACGTTAACTATGTTTTCGTGCAATCAGTAGTCTAACCTGTCCTATACATTACCTCAAATTACAGCCATTTACTTTCAAATAAAACTAAATTTAATGCCTATACTTCTTATCGCTAAAATCAGTCATTGTCATCACAAGGACGAAGTCTCAGTTCTCACCTGTCCAACAATAGTGCTGTGTGATTGGTTACCCCGAATAGAGCCTTGAATACAGCTAACAGCGCCCACTATGTGCATATATATTATAGAAAGGAAGAAATTGCAATGGAAAATTCTCTCTATAGTCGGGACGCTCCCTTTCAGCTCCGCTCCGTCAATGCGCTGAGAGGTTACGGGTTACGAATAGTCACCTATCTCCGGGTTAAGGACTGGCCGCAGCATATCCAAATGCGTTTTATTCAGCCAAGTCTATTTAGAAATGTGCACTGCGCTTCCTTTCAGCACCTGGGCTAATCATATAATAGCAGCTATCATCGCGCTCGCTGTTTAGGAGGCTGCTTTCAATCAGTGGAGCGTTCTACAGGACTGACAAAAAATAAATGGATGGAAGGATTGGCTGATTTCTTTCTTTTTTTTTTTTTTGCTCAAATACATGGGAAAAAATAAGTTTAAGCAGCTCTCGAGGTCAAAATAAGCCAGCTGTATACCGTCTTCACCCATTTACGAAGCAATATGTTGGCTGAGATTTAGGAGGTGCGTGTTAGCATGTTAGTTGTCATTAGCATTACGAATTTTTTTTTCCTCGATGTATTTGAGCAAAATTTGACTTGCCCAGTATAGATATATTGTACAGCCAGTTCTTTAAGTCTAACTAAATAAGCATTTTTGTCCGATAATCAGGAAGTGCCTGGTTAGGATGCTAGCGTTAGCATTACCTGATTTTTTCTCCATGTATTTGAGCAAAATTTGTCTTGCCCCGTACAGACATAGTGTATAAACAGCTCTTCAAGTCTAATTATTTATTGTCTAATAATCATTAAGTGTGCAGTTAGCATGCTAGTTGCTGTTAGCATTACCCAATGTTTTCCCATGTATCTGAGGGAAAACTTGTCTTGCTCCTGTAAAGACAAATTATATGAGCAGCTCTTCAAGTCTAATTAAAAAAGTATTTTATTGTCCCATAATCAGGACGTACGTGGTTAGGATGCTAGTTGCCATTAGCATTACCAGATTTTTTCCATATATTTGAGCAACAATTGCCCCAGTATAGATATATTGTCTAAGCAGTTCTTCAAGTCTAATTAAAAATAATTTTATTATCTAATAATCAGGAAGTGTGCAGTTAGCATGCTAATTGCTGTTAGCATTAGCCAATTTTTTTCTCATATATTTGAGCAAAACTTGTCTTGCCCGTGTAAAGATAAATTGTATAAGCAGCTCCTGAAATCTAATTAAAAAAAGCATGACTGTTGTTAGCTTTACCGTGAAGGCAAAACGCCGCTCCGCTCTCTGAGAGTTGTAAAAATGCTTATAAACTCATTGCAGTGAATAATTAGGATGCTCCGAGTGCATAAGGTAAGTGAGGAATAACTTTGAACCACTGCAAACCATTTAAAATGAAGTAGTTCTGTTTTTCGCATTTTCAAGACAGAAAAATCACGTATAGTGCCTTGAAAAAGACCTGAACTCATCCAAGTGCTTTTTATTCAACTAAATCTATGGAAAAATGTGCTCTCCACGTTCCTTCAGCACCTGAGCTAATCATATAATAGCAGCTATCATCGAGATCGCTGTTTAGGAGGCTGCTTTCAATCAGTGGAATCAGTAGAGCCACATCCTTCAAATAGGAGTGACATAAAGGAACAGGGATGAAGGATTGGCTATTTAAAGGTGTGCTGTGTAACTTTTATGGTAGAGGGCACCTGCTTGTCCCCATGGAGATGTTATTGCTTTTTCCTTGAATGTTTCACAATATATTATATGACAGCACAGAGCTTATTTTGACCTAAAGAGCTTCTTATACAACGTATCTGTACAAGGATAAGACACATTTTATTCAAATGCATGGGGGGAAAAAATGAGTACAGGGTCTTTAAACTTCCATGGAGACAAGCAGATTATGGCATCAGGCCCAGTTAGGTCAAAGATGGGATGCCCAAACTCTTTTGACCGAGGGCCACATCTTGAAAAATAATCGACACAGAGGGCCACAGTGGTCAATACAGTGGATAATTCAAATGATGTATTTAACATACTTTAAATGAGGGTTAAACGGAAGGGCCACATCTCAAAATATATTTGAAGCGAAGTGCCACAGACCAGTGATCAATACAGTGCGGTGCTTTATACACAGCTTTGACAGAGCCGCTGTGTATTAATGAGGCTTCAAACACATTAATTTTACGTCTGTATCACACTGCAATGTGATGTTTGATCTCCGAGATTAAAGTAGTAGTAAAAGTTTAATTTGCTGTTAAAAGTGCTGCTTATGATCAATTGGGCCAGTTCAGCAGGAGGCCTGAGGGCCACTAAACACTGGTCTAAGGGCTGCATTTGGCCCCCGGGCCATAATTTGGACACCCCTGTCTTAAAATATTATTATTAGGTCTGTATGACAATGCAATGTGATGTTATTTAGGTTATATTGGTAGGATTACTCAAATATTCCGTAAAAAGTACTGATTATGACCAATTGGGCCAGTTCACGTGAAGGCTTGAGGTCTAAAATGACCTTGAAAAAAGGTTTAAGAAAATGCAAAAGAAACGAAACAAAACTCCAGGTATGTGTTTGATGGGTGGAAAACAAGATCAAAAGTTTCAAATAAAAAATTAATAAATAAAATAATATAAATAAATAAAAATTAATTTAATTTTTGTGCATTTTTCAGTAAAAAGTGACACCACTGAAATACTAAATATGAATATGAGACTATAACTGTTCTATCAAATTTGACAACAAAATAAAGCAAGACATAAAAATCTCGGTTAATCCATTCTTACATATTTTTTTTACATTTTTTTTGTTACATTTAACATCATATTTTCATTTAAAAACACATTAAAAACAAACAAAAAAAAAAAACCCACATTGAATGGAGACTTATGACTCCACTAAAATACTATTAGCAGGAGGAAGAGAACCTTATGGGAAAATCCAAGGCTGTGACTAATACTGCACAAATGTTTTACCAACTTATCGTACTAATCACAATTTCAACAAATCTGATTTACTTTTCAAATTTCTCAAGAAGGAAGTCCAGTTTCTCAAATAAATCTACCTGCTGTAGCGTAATGCTACTCTGGTCAGATATGTTCTAGTACATCCTGTATGTTTTCTGAGCTAGACGCTGTTTTTGTAGCTGACTTTCTGCCCTCTCAGCACTTTGCATAATAAATAAGGCCTGTGGAACTCTGGAGTCAGGGACGGAGAAAGGCCTTGTACCACATTTTTTTTTCTATGAATTTGAGCAAAATTTGACTTGCTCCACTACAGAAGACTTGAGGTCAAAATACGCTAGGTGCAGTCTGCATCTACTTGTAAAACATTTTATTGTCCGGTAATCAGGAAATGCACTGTTAGCATGCTAGTTGTTAGCATTATCGTGAAAAAAGAATCCGCTCAGGTCTCTGATAGTTGTAAATAACGCTTACAATAATTAGGATGCTCGCAATGCATAAGGTACAAGGTTCCCTCATCAAAATCATGCCTGATGAGGTTTTATATGTCATCCACGTATGTTTGAGTAATCTAGCGATCTCTCCCGGACAGTCTGATCCGGCCTGAAGCTCAGCCCGAAAGCCTGCGTAACCTATGCTCCATAAATACACAAGAGCAGGATGCAAAACTATACACTAGTTGACAAACCTGATGTGATGTGCAGTAGTTTCATTATAAGGATGCTGATTGTGTTGTGATAGCGCTCTGAAGGGGGAGCAACTTAGCGCTGGGAGGGGGGAGCGTCAAAAACGAAACTGAAACTTATTAAACATGTTAATACGTTATTATCACCCAATTTAGCATTTTGAAAACAATACAAGGTAACGTAGCGATTTAAATGTTATGTGTTAGCGGTTAATATCCCATAGAAGTGCAATAACCCACTTTAAAGTTAGCTCGGAAGATCTGAGGGCTGCTTGATAATAATGATGGAGTGAAACGTCTTGGTTTGAAATCAGTTGTAAATGTTGCGAATGAATGCTAACGCTAACCCCCTCGGTGCGGTTTATATAGAGAAGTAAACATGCTAATTACGGCGGGGGTAAACAAAGGGATGTATTTCAATGAGCTAATATATCATCCGCTGCATATGCAAAACCATAGGGAGTGATTACATTACAGCAAATCTGAACAACTATAGGGAATATTTAGACGAGCGTGGTATGGGGCGGAAAGTTAAACAGTACAAAGCCGGGTCAATAGCAGTGGAAAACTGTTGGAATGTTGTGTTTATGTTACCATACAAATCGTTCTTCCAGTCAATGCTAATTTTGTCGACTAGCATGTTTTTAGAATAGTGCAAGAAACAAATGTCCACACTAGTCCCTACTTCCTCACTATGTGCAGGTCACGCTATTTTTTGTGGCGTCCGAATGACCAAGGACTGAAAAAGCAGTGCAGCAGCCAAAATTTCTCACAATGCCTTGAAAAGTAGTGCCCATCTGTGATCCCTAGACCAGTCAATATAGACCACAATGCATTGCGAACAACAGTGTACGGTGACAGGTCTTTAACTGGACGCATCGCGACTGAATGAAAGCCGATAGAAGCGCCGGTTTATCGCACTGTTGATCGCTGATTACGAATAAAACACTATCAAATACGCTGTTGCTGTGTAAAGTTGCTAGTGTTAGTCGCTTGCCTTAGCTCAAGATGTTAATAGAGCGATAATTTCCACATTTTAGATTTAAAAAAATGCGCAATCCAATCCATCCACGTGAGATCCAGCTTGCCAAAACCTTGTACGGTTATTATTACTCCATAAATACTTGGAATCGTTGAATCTGATCATTATTTATAACAGAAATGAAGTTTTATCAGAGTTTAGCACTTTTTTTCACCCAGATGTCCAAGTCATGTGACCTGAAAGTACTGCGTTTCCAAATCTCTCTATGAATGAGGCACTATATAGTCCACTAAAGAGTGAGGGAGGGGTTTAGGGGCCTAAAACTCCTAAGTACAACATTGAACAAGTTGCATCCACATTCTAGGATTTGACGATGTCGTAATCTCAGATCGTATGCAAAGGCCTACACAACTCTATCGAAGACTGACTTGTTTGTGAAAGAAATATCCAAACGTGTGATCCACAAATGACCCTTATCATTATTTGTTTTGGAATGGGTCCACTGCAGTATCCATCTCAAGGATTCAAATCTTTTCAACTAATAACAAGCACGTCTTTGGGGTTGAGTTAAGGCTCCACTTTCTGAGGCTGCTGTGAAAAAATGGTTTCATCGACACAAGACGTTGAACTTTGACCCAGTTTTTGTTTCATGTGGATAAGCCCATTAATTACAGAGATGTTAACCGTAAACCAGGTCAACAAATCTGCGATCTGACAGTTAAACAGCAAATTCCACCAAATTTCAGCTGTCCTCCCACCCAATTTTAAACCCAAAAACCTATTTGTACCGCACGACCATACTGCAGTACTAATACAACATACAAAAGCTGTTGAAAAAGGCCATGTACCTGATTTTGTTTCCATATATTTGAGCCAAAATGTGTCTTGCCCCAGTACAGATATATTATTCATGCAGCTCTTGAGGTCAAAATAAATCCGCTGCATGCTGCCTGACTCCAATTATAAAGTGTTCTATTGACCGATAATCAGGAAGTGCGTGGTTAGCATGCTAGTTGTCCGTTAGCTTTACCTTGATGGCAGAAGTCTGGTCTGGTCTCCGGAAAATGTGCAATGTGCTTATAAACTCATAAGGTAAAGTAAGTGAAGAATAACTTTGCACCATTCCAGTTTTGTTTTTTCACTTTTCTAGGGCAGTAAAAATCAGGTAACGTAGCTTTAAGAAGATCGGCGAAAGTATTCTTTAAGCGTTAAATATAAACTCCAACTTGCAAAAAATGTCTTTAAACGTAGTAAGTATTTGCCCCTTATATAGACGACGCAAGACAGTGACAAAAGTCCAAAAGCCCAATTAAGGGTGCATTATGTAGCTTTTCTGGTAAACGGTATGTCACGTGCTCGTCTCCATGGAGATTGCTTTGCCAGTATGTTAGTCTGTTATTCCTCACTTACCTTATGCGTTACAAGCATCTCAGTTATTCAGCGAGATGAGTTTATGAGTGCTTTTCACAGCTTTCAGAGGCCAGACCGGAGTTGTCCTGGTAAATCTAACAAGCAGCATGCTAACACGCACTTCCTGATGATCAGACAATAAAACACTGTATAAATAGATGCAGACGGTACACTGCTGACCTTTTGACCTTAAGAGCTGCTTATACAATATGCTGTACTGGGGCAAGACTAATTTTAATCAAATACATGGGAAAAAACTGGGTACAGGGTCTTTGAACTTTTCTATCGTCATGGAGTCAAGCAGGTCATGCCATTGGGCCGAATTACGAGCCAGATCTGCAGAGAGGTGGGCCCGCTCACATAGAGAATGTATGCTTTTCTTGGTATTTTAGGTGCAAAAAAAAAAAAAAAAAAAAACTGTAACTGAAAAAATGCAAGATTGATAGATAAGATGAATGTCATATTGTGGAACATTCCAGACAAAGCAATATCAGGCAGGTGGTGGACACTCCATTAGAAAAGTTACATAGTGCAAACTTCCAAAACCAACCAGTCGTGACAATCAAGACATCAAGCAGTGGATGGATTTGAACCATAGACTGTATAAAGAAGTGGACTAAGGGAGTGTGACGTCACCCATAGTGTTCGGCTCCAGTCAAATAAAGCTAATCGAGGCCAGAGGTTATAGGAGCGCTTTTGGAGCCGAGTTACAGCCAATCCGGAGCAAGGCTGTTGAAGGTAACGCCTCTTCATGCCTGCACTAATGGTTTAGCAAGAAGTAGACGCTTAACAACACTGCCAGTCAAACCTGTTGCTAACGCTAGCGGGAGTGACCTCGGGGAAAGAAGGCACCGGATTGTGTGTTATTGTTCATATCTGGATTCATGGACAAAATAGCCAAATAAAAACACCAAGAAAATGTAAAGCAGGTTAATATCAATATTTTGAGACCAAAATGACGAGCCTGACAACAACAGTTACAGAGAGAGGAGCAACAGTTTTTCAATAGAAAGTGAACTGGAGCCAGAGTTGAGGGAGCCTGAAGTGCACCCATGCTCACGTCCTATTCGGAACATGGCGGCTAGCAGGTTAGCTATGTCCATTTATATATACAGTCTATGATTTGAACTAATTATTGGTTAGCCTGTAATAGCAACACTGCAAAAAGTAATTTAGGTAAGATGTCATTACTTGAATTAAGATTTATGATCTACCAATGGAACAATATATATATTTTTTATTAATTTGAGCAACTGATCTTTTCTCAGAGTTGCTTTTTCCTTATTTAAAGTAGAACCATTTATTTTTGTTATTTTAAAGGGTCCATATTATGCTATTTTCTGATCTATGTTCACAGCTCCTTTCACCTTTAGTTCAATTGAGACTGAAAACTGCAGAACTGAAATTATCCAAATTACGTGTGAAGTGAAGAAGTACTTGCAGTTTAAAAACACAGTGGAGCACTTTCTGTATCACCACATGACATCACAAGGTGGAATAAATATGCAGGGTTTGTGTGTTAAACATGTGTAAATGAAACAAAACCCAACTCCAGGTCTGTTTGTGATGAGGAAACGACATAACATAGATCAGAAAATAACGTAATATGAGCCCTTTACTTTATCCAAATATTACTTTTTGCAGAGTCGCTTACATAAATTCAACCTTGTATATAAACACTGCCAAAATACTGGAACTAAGAGGATTAGTGACTACACTAGAGATGTCCGCTAGACTAGATGAGCTGTGCAAGATTAGAGAAAACGGTATTCTACTGTAGTGCTAGTGCGGCTACGTTTTTTAGTAGCCATACCTCGTATTTGTCAGGGCGGGTCCAAGAAGCCTAGAGAGGACAAAGGGAGGAAAGAGAGAGTTTAGTTTTGCTTAGAACAATACAAGAGGAGACATGCATGCTAGCACGCCGTGGAAATCCATAGCAGAATACTGTAAAAGCAAGAAATGGTTAGCTACAAGAAAATACTTTTTTTTTTTTAAAGGAAAACATATGGCTCAACTTAATAAAATACCTCTCAAAAAAATGATATGTTTCACAACCTCAGTGTTAACCACCTCTCAGTTGCCCGAAATGCTGCATTAGTTCCAGGTTTAGTCCATGTTTAGTTTGAATTTGATATGTCGTCAGTGCGAACATACCTTCACTGTTCGGTGTTGTGTACATTTAATTATTCTTATAAATTGCTAGAAGAAGGCAACAAAGTATGACATTCAAATAAAAGCTGGCGAAAAGTTCTTTGATGCATGTCTCCAGAAAGTTTTGATATATATAAAAGTGGATAGAGATGACTTCCTGGTTGCACGTCACTTCCTGGAGTAGGAGTGGTTAGGGACAGTGGGCGGAGGTAAGAACACCAAATTTTGGTTCACGCAGAGACGCCAGAAGAGAGTGAAACATAATTTAAACATGCATGAAAGAAATCAAACACAAATCCAGGTATGTTTTTGATGTCGAAACAACTTTGTAACATGGTTAAAAAAAAAAAAAAAAAAAATCACATACTACCTGTACTTTAATCGTGCATCTTTTTAAAGTGGAGCTAAACCCAAAATGCTGCTTGCTACGTTGCTACTTAACTGTGTATATGGTGTTTTAATAGTATTATCTACTGTTTCTACTTATTTGGAAATGTTAGTGCAAAATAGGGATATTTGCAGTTTGTGTTCAAAAACTGTGTGCTCCCACTTTTGGCCACTGAAATTTCAAGTAGTACCTAAGGACTGCTCTGATTAAATACAGGTGTTTCTGATTACAAACACCTGGCTGCAGGGGCGGAGTTTAAAGTGTGAAGACCTCCTCCAAACCCCGCCCCTCCTCTTTTACTCTCTGCTTTAGTCCTCCAATTACTCTCCACTTTAGCAGCTCTGTTTGAAATGCAGTTATGGTAGTTTAGGTGTTTAATCCCACTTTAAGGGACTAAGGAAGACGTGAGGGGTAAGAAGGGGCGGGGTCTACATCTATAAGAAAAACAGTGTGATTGGTCAAATAGGTAGCTGCACTTCAGACTCCGCCCCTGCAGCCAGGTGTTTGTGTAATCAGAAATATCTGGCTGTACTAAACTAACGAAATTTCCCTTTCATTTTTCCCATAGACCTTCCCCCCAAAAAATAAATAAATAAATATATATATAGTTAGGACTAATTAGCTACATTAGACTTGTAATTGTATGTAAAAATCTGTTTCTGAAGCTTTATAAACCTCCAAGTTATTCAAACAATTTACTGAATCCTGCATTTTAACTTTGCTTTTTGGGCTTAAAACTATTTTAATATTATGGACATTAGTGAGCATGTAGCTGGTTAGCCTCCGCGATGGGTTTGAACTCTTCATATATGAATTTTTCAAAAAGCCAATGGGGAAAAACATATGGAAAATTTACTTTACTACTGGAAACGGAGCAGGCGGTCACTGTTGAGGAAACTGAAGGCAGCACAGACTTAGGAAATTTGACTGAGTTTGCACTCAAGTTGTCAAATATGACTAGGCACAGTGAGATAATGCTATTAAAATGAACACTTTCCACTTTCTTGTTTTTTTTTTTTTTACTTTTTTTTTTCCATCTTAGTACCAAACTGCCACATCAGCATGGGGTAAATCAGTTGTAACTATATCGATAAGAGGATTTACAAAATAATTAGCAAACCCAGGGGAGCTAGCTTATCGTCGGCTTTGTGTATTCTGATTACGCCTTTCTGTGAGCGAACGGTATCTGACGTAGGAGCATGTGCATGTAGATTTAGTTCAGCCAAAATGCAATATTAGCATCTGCGTCACTCTGGGCTCTACACTGCAGAGATAAAGGAAGATAGCATCAGATTTGTTCAGTATGACAATAGTCGTGAGAGATTAGAGGGGGAGTATCGATGACTTCTTTGACATTGGACTATTCAGTGTGTCTATTGTAGACTATTTTGGATGAAAGGAGAGTTAGTGATCATGGAGATCAGACATGGCTTTTAAGGTTTTATATTCAATGCAAGAAAAAGTAATATTAAAAAAAATCAAAAGGGTCATAATGGAACATGGAAAATATCATAAGGAGAGTAATCAGTTACAAAATTTGACTTTTTAAAAAACAAAAATGTTTTAAAATTTTTGCTCACAGATTTCTGAGATTTATAAACTTCAACATTTTGCATATGTTAAAAGTGCAGAATGTAACTTTCTGAAGGTGGTACGTCACCTGTATGAGCCCTGGAACTAAATAATATTAAGCCCAAGGAACAACAAATTTCCACGAGTGAGGAAACAAGAAGGAGGACGTTCTCTCTCTAGGTCAAATAAGAGTCAGGTTGTGGAGATGCAAGCCCGAATCACGGTTAGGATGGATGGTTTGGTAAGTGTTTTAGAGCAAAACAAACCATTATTTTTAGTCTATTTCTTTGGCTTAAAGTGACATACTGTGATTTTAAGGATGGTGATATCAAACACCTTCACATTATATGATGTTTTTGTTTTTTTTTTTTTTACCTTTCATATAATTGATGAATTTTTCCAACACCAAAAGAGAGTGCCTACACCACACATTTCATGTACTTATTACAGGCTTACTTTACCTCTATTTTCTTGATCTATGTTATAATGTGTGTTCTCATATGTTTCAACAGACTGGAGTTGTGTTTTGTTTCATTCACAAATATTTGACACATAAAAACCCTGTTTATTTAGGCTGAGTTGTTTTCACAAACTTAAAAAACCACTGTTGTCCACCTCTGTGACATTGTCATGTGGTACTACAGGAAGTGCTCCACTGTGTGTTTTTAAGTCCAAACACCTTCACTAGAATCATTTGGATGAGGCCTGGAACTGACCAATCTCTAGTGAACGAAAGGCAGGGCCGGGCCAAACTATAAGCAAACCAAGCAGCAGCTTAGGGCCCCGAGGCCACCAGAGGGCCCCCAAGAGCCCATACATTAGACTGAAATAATACATTAAAGTTTTATTAGAAACAGGGCTTGTGTGTTTACACGCAGCTTAAACTATCTCACTTAAAACAATACATTTGTTTTTATACGAATAGTACAAACTATCTACTGCTGCTACATGTGTTTTTGAGCTTGGCAGCAGAGGTTAGTTCTGTGTTTTACACCCGGGGCAAGGACACTTTATAATGTAATATAAGCCCAATGTCACCAACTGAAAAACAATTAAATCCACCAGAAACTAGTCTAAAATTTTAAAATCTTGACCCCCCTTATGTTTGTGTTCTGTGTTCTTGTGATTGTGGTAGTTGTGACATTTTGGATGTTCACTCTGCAGTTGGCTCATTAAATATAACTGGTCAAGGTGATGAGATCAGATAATAATGTGGTTCAAAATGTATCCACCAATAGCTGGCAGGAGGCATCTGCTGCCGGGGACCCAGAGACAATTCAGCTTAGGGGCCCCCTTGGAAACGCAAGGACCTGGCCCTTTGATGAAAGGTAAATGTTAACTTGAAAACAAGCCAGCTATGTCACATACAAGCGTGGCAACAAAGCATTTCTGAGCTTTGACTCTGCAGACAGACAACCAAAACACGACTCAAGGTTTTGTTTTTGATGAGGGTGGGTAACAACATTATAGCACGATTTAGAGCTCACAAGAGGTCCATTTGGTGTAATATGGGACATTAAAACTAAGGTTCCGTATTGCAACACACCACATTCAAGTAAAGCCATTTTGCCATGCTTAATTAACCACTTAACTATACGTCCAATGCTGTTTTTAACCCAT